>WEIU01001212.1:0-43177 GCA_013389925.1 Aegithalos caudatus
ACAGACAGAATAATCAAAACTTGCAGTAATTGTTCCCTTTTCAGAATCTCCTAAAATTGTAACTTTTTTCCCTTTACAGGTTACTAGAAGAGCTGCTAAACAAATTCAAAAGTAGCATGCACTTGCAGCTGACCTGTTTTCAAGCTTCTTCATCAGCCATGATGAAAACCTAGACAACAACACAATGCAGACAAATGTACTTAAACATTGTACATTTTTTCTGGACTACTTCCATTCCTTTGAACACCCTAAAAAACTAAAAATAATTCCAGTGCAAAAAAAATTGAGATACAGTGTTTTCAGGAATGTTATGCGGTGTCCTGCTGAGTGAGACTTCTGTTCCTATGTACTTTGATAAAATGGTTTTCTGTCTACCGTATTTCACTCTATGGAGGGAATTAAGTCAATTTTGTTTACATACACTTGTTCATGAAGAAATATTCATTGTTGTTCTGCAGTCTCAGTTTCACTTGTTAAAAATACTTTGAAATGTATTTTTAGCAAATGTCAGCTTAAATTTGAGTATTACTCATGTTGTTCAGTGTATCAGTCTTAATTTCTAGGTAGAAGTTAGTAGAGTGATACTGAAGGGACTGGAAGGCACAAATTCTATAAACTATCAAAAAGTATGTAATAAGTATTGCCCCATAGAGCTGACTAATAAATGTCCAGATACTGTATGAAGTACAGTGCTTCTTTTGCATTTAAAAATGGTAGCTTTTTTTTCTGTGATCATCTATAATTCTGGCATTTATAAGTCTGATTTCTTGNTAGCTTCTCACATAGTAAGGAGGAGCACAATATGTCATTTGTTTTGCTTCTTCTTGCTTACTCTTCTTGTAGTTTCTTGCTCTTACAGACTTTTTACCACTGTCTTCCTCTTGTTAGTCAGTCCTCTTTTCTTCTTTTCACCACTAGTTATTTGGTTTGTGTGGAGGGAAATAGGAATTCAGGAGAGAACAGTTTTGCTGCCATTGTTTTGGGGGTAACAAATGGGTTTAATTTTATAACTGATATCATGGCTTGGAATTAAATAATGCAGTAATAATATATTCTTTCTGTAATTACAGTCATTTTGAGTAAATTGTTTCAGGAATACTGCATAGTTTTCAAACAATTTCTTAATGTCAGCTCATTTCTTTTGCCACTTCAATTATGTGCTTTAAAAATGCAGCATACTATTCCTATAATATGTAATTTTGGAGAAAGTTTGATGCACATGTAGTTGCTTATTAAAAAGTTCTGTGTAAGTAGTAGCAGCATGTTGAATGGAAGTGAGAGACTTCAAATACATGTTATTATCATTAAGCACCTGGAGCAATGTTGTTTTGTTAAGTGTTGTCCATTCTACAGTGGTCATAGTCTCAACTGCTGATATTAACTGAAATAGTCATCCAGTTCTCTAAAAGATTTCTCTTCAGAATAATAAAATGTTAAGAAATATGGTCATAAGCTCTTCTTGAATTCTTCACTTTCTAAGAAATGTGATTTCTTTGAATTTTGTCAGTCTCCAATTTCTGCATTCATATCAGACATGTTCTAAGTATTGAAAATCTATTCTGTTGTCTGTATTGTCTTAACATACATTCAGACATCTCTTTATTGCAAGATCATTCTCTTACTCATGTTTAATGCAGCTTCTCTTTAACCTTGTTACTTTGTTGCTTGTCTTTAAAACTTGAAGTCAGACTTTTGTGTAGGTGCTTCTCTGAAGTAACTTGCACTTCAGAACATCTCATTGATGGCAACGAGAATAACGTGGAATCAATAAAAATATTCCTTGAATTCTGTCTGATATGTCCACAGTCAAGTCAGAGCACTGCATTTGAATAAATCCACTTTATGGATTAAGGAAGTCAGCAAGCATCATGCTGCAACAGGGGCTATTGGAATCCCTTTGCATGGAAGTGGTGTTGGGACTGCTAAGGCTTCATAGTCATTGTACAGCAGGCTGCAGTTCCTCTGAAAAGAAGATTACAAAAAACAAGAAGTGGTCAGTGTGGGCTTTGCAATAAAAAAACTGTTAGAAGATACAATTAGGTTTAAAAAGTGTTGTTGAAAGTGGGAAAGCATGGGGAGACCACACCAGAATACACCATCAGTTACAGCTTGCAGAGAAGAGATGCAGCAAGGAAATCAAAGTAAAAGAAGTGAAAGACTCTGACATTTAAAGCAAGGTAAATGCTGAAAACAATATAAGGGAAAATAAAGTGAATTATTATGTGAACTTTGAACCTCTAGAAAGATCTAAAATTGATACAAACTGAAAAAATTGTCATTGAAATAAAAACCTAGAGAGCTTTATTTGTTACATAAGTGAAAAATATAGGGAATAATAAGGCTGTAAAATATATCTGAGTAAAAGTAAGTGAAGACTTACAGAAAATTCAGCCATAATATGCTGTGTTGAGATATTCAGCCTCTGGAGATTTTGAGGCATTCTTCTATTAGTGTATTTTGACATTTATTTTGAATAGTCATGAGTAGTTCAAGAGGTAGGCAAAGAGGAAATAAAAAACAAATGCAGCATCAATGTAATTAGGCAACACAGGAAAAAATATTTTAATCCCCTGGTAAAGTGGTGAGAAAAAATACAGAAAAATAGGGAAAAGTCATTACATATCTGGGGGTTAACTTAATCAAATAGTTCAAGTAGAGTGAAAGAACAAAGAAATGTTCCATCTCACTCACTAAATTTTTTTTTAATTTACATTCTTTAGAAATCATTTATGAAATGCACTCACACTGTGTCATTGTCCAAGTTAAACATCTTCCTATAGCTTTTTAAAAGCCATTTGGTTTATTAATACAAAAGGAACCACAGTCCTGCTACTTTTCATGCCTGTACTGAATTTTAAGGATAAGAATAGGCATGAGATAACTGAGGATTGGGCAGGTTTAACACCCCTTGCCTCTTCCCAGGACTCTGACCATTTGGCAACAGAGAAGGAAATAAGAAGCAGTTGTGCTTTGCAGGGGGCTTTTGGCTGCTCCATAACATGTGACTGTTGGCCTTGTAAAACTGGTCCAGTCTCTCAACCTTTGCCAAAGCTATTGCATCTCCCTGAAGAGAGAGTAATTTATGGTGAAGGTGAGATTTTGTTTGTTTGGTTGGTTGTATGTTTTTTACCCAGGCAGCCTTTTGCCATCCAGAACCAAGGAAACGTTATGAAGCCATAGAATGTTTCCCTGTTCTCCTGGTAAGTAGTGAGATGCCGGTAGAATAGGCCTGTGAAAACTAGTGTCACTGTACAGAACATGAAGCTGGAGAAAATAGGAAAACTTACTTATTGCTTATTCTGATTCTACTTTAGTTAAATATGCTCTTATGTATGTTGGGGAAAAAATAAGAATATATTGTTGATATAAAGGCAGAGGTAACGGCAATATTTTAAAAAATCATGATAGAAGAATTTCATGGAGCTCTTTGACTGTTGAGCCTGACAACCAAAAAATCCCTCACCTGCAAAAGTCTAATACTTAGCTGAGCAATGCCCTAGTTATCATTAAAGTATTCACAAACTCTACTCCTTTTTTACATTGAATGTATTGAAATTCAACTCCTTTTTAATGTTGAAGGTACTGATAGACATTTTCTGTTTCTGATCTAAGAGAAGGTAGAAGATTACCGTTTCCTAGATACAGTTTTGGCCCCATGAAGAAGGAAGTTTCAAAAATCTTTTGCCATGGTTACCATGATCATCAGAGACAGTCCTGCACGGGGGATTTATACTTCCAAACCTACTTCCAGACCATGTTTAAGTCAACTCCAGACAACAGCTTTGGATGTGTCCAGCTAAAATACTCTTAGCAGTGGTTTTTTTTGAGGATGTTAAATATTGATTGTATCAATGGATGCGAACACTGATCTTTGTATCCAAACAGGTTTCTGGACTCACTAGAAATGAGAGGGTTTACACACTGTAAACATAACTGGTATTTTGTAATTATTGTTGTATAATATCAATAAAAATTAGAAGGAAAAGATCTTTTACCTCATCAGAGTACCCTGAAACTGAAAATTGAATGCAGTGCCCCTGCTGAAGCCTGAGATTCAGAATTCACCTCTGGATCTTTAACCATGTAAAGCTTTGGCTCTCTGGATCTGATTGATGAGGTACATCTTATCCAGGGATAGGAGGAGAGACCCCTGAGGATATCTAGTATCTGCAATCTGTTTCTGGTTCTTAGGAACTGTAGTTCCTGCACGGCACTTAAAATTTTAGCATCAGTCAGGAGTTAGTAATAGAGTCTGACTACTGTCAAAACAAGCCACAGCACATGCATTGTTTAACTAGTAAGATGCAAATATGATTTGAATTAGTCAGGTTTTCAGACAGGTTGAAATATTTGGGAATTTGTTAAACATGATGATAGACTTCAAATAGGACTTTGGTCCTTTGGCATTTCTAGTCTAGCTGTGTAACTAGGGGAGTTCTGGGTGACTACCCTTATCTGAAGATAAAAATAATTGTAACTTGTAAATTCCTTTAAAAGATTTTTAGAAGAGAATTTGGTGTGTTTACTGTTCAAAGATAAAAACATCCTTAGTTACATTCCAGCCTGTCCATATAGTGATAAAGAAATGGTTCAATTTACCTGCTGTGGCCTCATTAGCAGTTAGCCTGTTTTTCTGTATTAAACATTAGTACAAAGTGTGCACACATGAGGTTGGCCATAGCTAGAAATGCTTCTGCAGTGCTAACACAGGACACTTTGCTTCTTTCAACATTCTTAAAGAGAGCCATAAGTAAGGGAGCTAGGTGGTTAATTATAGGCAAAAATAATTTTGCACAAGTTGAGTTACATGTTAAGAGTATTTTGGCTTCATGTGGTTGACAGGCTGTTTTCTGACTTAGCATCACTTACTAGGGGTTTTTTGGCATGAAATGAAAGGCAAAACTGGGAGTAACAGGGAACACAGTTTCATAAGGGAACACGATAGCCATTTCTGTCTTCACCTTTTTTAAGTTCTGGTTTTATATAGTGCTACCAAGGGTTAAAGAGGTATGTGCAATTCAGTTGCATTTCTCTTGGGCTGTTTTGAGCTGCAGAGATCTAAAAACTTGTTTTTAATTAAGATATTAAGAGAGTGTGTCCAAAATGGTATATTTATTTCAGAACAAGGTGTTTATCATGTAAATTCTATACTCCTTTCGGTATTACATGACAACCCAAGGGGGCTTTCCTTTGGCGAATCACCAGTGCAACCTTGAAGTCTTTTAAATCAGTGTGCCTTGATGAATAACTTAAATGCCAGTTTGTGACACTTAGCACTGCATGGAACAGTTTTGGAGCAGCTGCGCCAACAGATCTGCTGTGGGATTATTGGGGGAGAAAACGGGGGGACTGCATGGGCTTCTTTGTTATACCTAATTGCTTCTAGTCTGAACATCCCAGAAGACAACTGGATTCCTCTCCTCTCACACCCCTACTATTTAAAGGCTTATAGTAGGTTTTGCATGACTCTTCTGCAAGCACCCCTCCTTGAGCTCAAGACCAAGTAAGGGAAATCTTCAGCCAAATTCCTTTTGAATTGGAAAATTTAAACAACTTGAGGAAAAAGGAGTAAGACAATGGAAAGTGGAATCCAGCCTTATTTGTAACAGATGCTATTAACACATGCTTAGTTTTATAGCCTATTCTGGCAGCCTTTCACCTCTTTCTTCTGAAAAAACTTTTAATATTAAAAGTTCATTGCCAATCCCAGGCAAAAGTTCACAAATAAAATGGACTGATGGTCTCAATATAGCTCATGAAAAATGCATTAAATACAAGTTAAGGATAAATAATTACCTTTTCCTTTATTCCTAAAATGGGGTGCAGGTAGAGGAAAGGAAAGCTTTGCTGCATGCTTCCATGCTTTGATGACACCTGTGTGGTGAAATTACTGCAGTTCTGATGTGACTGCAGATAACCAGGGGGCTCAGCATAGACTCAAACCTGAAGCCTGGTGTACCCAGTTATTTCTAAATACACAGTGATCTAGAAACAACCATGAGAGTCTTCATTTTGGTGGCACAGGGTTTCGTGCTGCACTACTAATGCAACAACATTTTTGCAGCCACAGATTCTGCTTTGACCAAGTGGAGCACATGCCTTGCTTTTCTTGGTTCATAAGCAGATTTTTAGCACAGAATGTCAAATCAGATAATTTATAAAGTAAAATTAGCAAAATGAGACAGTTCTTCTCACTGCTCATTACTCATTTTTTCTGATAAATTTCACTCATTTTAACTAGTTTGTACTTCGGCTCACAGAGGGGCTTCCCGTTCCAGCTTATCTTTTTAGATATTCAGCAGATAATTCAAATTCAAAATGTTACCGGTGCTGCTTATTTTTAGAACCTGACATAAGTACAGGCAGACATAGGTTTGAAAATCAGTTAGGAGAGACCAGAGAACTCGGAATCATTTAGGTAAAAAATATTGGTAGGCACCTGTTCCAGCTCTCCTTGGTACAGCCTGTACAGGACAGGGAATCTCCATCACTGTCTCTTCAGACATCTCCACCTACTCGTGCTGGAGAACAGGAGGATATGATATCTTGGTGCAAAAGGTGAGATGATACTTTGTAGTAATTAAAAATGCTACAAAACTGAATACAATGAACCCCAGCAAAATTCTCTGTCTCACAAGGATAAAACTTACTCCGTATTTTGAAATTTCCAAAATGAGCGGCACAACTGGACTAGTTCCAGTGCAGTCTCTGAGGAATACATTTCTCACAGGCACATTTTATCCTTGCGCTGCAGCGCTGGCCAGGTTGATCCTTTTGAGTCATTATTTAGGTATTGAGTTAAGCAAGAAAACTGATTTCTAGCTCATGTAGTCAGTGACAGCATTACAAACCCAGGTGGTTCATGGATTGGCTTATGGGAAAAATACATAATTTTTATTGGAGTCCCATATGTGTGAACATTGAAACTCTTTCTAAACCCTGATAAACTCTACCTCCTGGGGACCCTGTGTGCCAATGCCAATACGTTCTGTGTGTATGTGGTTTTCTGCTCCTGACCAGACCCACCTGAGTTGTGTTAATCCATACTTCAGTCCAGCCTCCTGAGTGTACTTGGGGCCCACCCCTTAGCAAATCAGAACTTGGGTGTCAACTTTTCCAGTACCAATCCCATTGTTTTTTGCACCCAGCTTCACAAGCAGATTTTGACACCTAAGAGGGGATATAGGCTGCTGTACGTTGCACTATCATAAGGAGTCCCAATTCCCATGGTTTAAGCTGTGCAGAAAGGAACTGGTGGACAAGAAGCTCCAGCAGTGTCCACTCACAGCCCAGAAAGCCAACCGTGTTCTGGGCTGCATCCAAAGCAGCATGGCCAGCAGGGCAAGGGTGGGAATTCTGCCCCTCTGCTCTGCTCTGCTCTGCTCTGCTCTGGTGAGACCCCACCTGCAGTGCTGCACCTGGCTCTGGGGCCCTCAACATGAGAAAGACATGGACCTACTAGAGCAAATACAGAGGAGGACCACAAAGATGATCAGAGGGCTCCTCTGAGAGCACCTTTCCTATGAAGACAGGTTCAGACAGTTGGGGTTGTTCAGCCTGGAGGAAAGAAGGATCTGGGGCCACCATCTAGACCCTGCAGTACCTAAAGGGGGCCTACAAGAGAACTGGACATTTTACAAGGAGTGTAGTGGTAGGACAAAGGGGAATGGCTTAAAAATTAATGAGTAGAGACTCAGATTACGTATTAGGAAGAAAGTGTTTGCTGTGAGGGTGGTTAGACACTGGAACGGGTTGCCCACAAAGGTTTTGGATGCTCCATCCCTGGAAGTGTTCAAGGCCAGGTGGAATAGGGCTTTGACCAACCTGGTCTAATGAAAACTGTCCCTGACCATGGCAGGGAGACTGGAACTAGATGAGGGCTAAGGTCTCTTCCAGCCTAAACATTCTATGATTGAGTCCATTAATTCAAGATTTCTTTGGTCAGAAAAAGAGGAGCCAAGTGGTTTTTTATTGCTTAAAGTGAGAACTGAGGACAGGTGAAGATCAACATTCCAGTTTTAAAGACTGATGAAGTGTTGCAACTAAGGATTGTTTAAATATGAACTTCTGACTCCTAACAACTTGTGTGGGTGCCTCTTCATGCAGCTTATGTGCTCTTGAGACACACTTGTGCCTTTCTTATGGTGTTCAGAGTGAATTCTGCTGTGGGACTGAAGAATTGCAAATCTGGAAACAGCACTTCAACGCATGGCTCTCAGGAGTGTGAGGCTGCTGCATCACTACCTTGGCCAAGTAATCCACCTTTGCCTCAAATTCATCATCTGTTGCATCAGATCACTGAGCAGATGATTGCCAAACACAAGGGCTGGCGCAAGGAAGAGGGTAGGGACAAAGAATGCATGGTCTAGAACTAGAGCAGCCCCACTTGAGGTGAGACAAAGTGCCCAAGGTTCCTCTCCTGACATGAGATCAGCCTTGGTGCCTCCCCTGTGGCCACATGCACTGATGTAAGAGCAGAAACATCAACCTGAAGTCCTCCTGGAGCAGAGTCATGGTATGTCTGGGAGGCTCATACATGACAAACCATGCTTGATGCTACAGTGAAGGCAGCAGTGCTCTTCTCTGCCACCTTCACACTCAATCAATAAATATACTGAAAACTCAATTTACAAATCCAGTGTAGCTTCTTGTGATGCTCTCTGACACCTTTAATCTCTGACTCTGAGTACAATTTGCAGGGTTGAACACCAGGATTTGTGAAAGCCAACAGACACCACCCATTGGCATCCACAGCCCCCAAATCATGTGCATGGCACTGGCTGTCTTTTATAGCAAAGCCATCCCACCAGGTGTGCCACCACATTGCCAGGAGATGTGGAGCCAGGGGGTGACTCACCCCCAGCAGCCAGGGAGTCAGTGCCAGTGGCAGGAATGCAAGTGAGATATTCAAAGCCCTGGGCCTCTGTTCTGTGCAGCAGACCGCACCCTCAAGGGTTTCCTGCCTGTGGTGAGTTGTATCAGGTTTTATCTACAAGGCAGGTTTAAAAGCAAAAAACAAAAGAAAGAAAAATTAAAGCCCCCAAAAACAAGCAAACAAACAAACAGTAGCAACAAGTCAGTTCTCATGAATGAAAAGCTACTCAGTCTTCAAAAGCTTTCTCAGCCTTTTGGGTAGCAGTGTGTCACTCAAATAACTGAAGAAATGTGGGTTTCCTCTATTTCTTGTGACCTTCAGTCTGACTTGCTCACTTTTACCAATGATAGTGAGTGATAAATACTCACTGATAAAAATGGTTCCACCTTTCTGGGGAGCTTTTTTATCAGGTTGACCATTTTGGGAAAAACAGCTCACAGATTTTGGTCGAAGTTTGACAGCTCCATTGTGCACAGAAATGAAGGGCGAGTCAAGCACACATCCCCTCTCCCCCATACATGCTTGTATTTAAGAAAAGCAAAACTAATACACTAGGGCTGTAATAATCAGACTTGTGCATGACACGGTCAGCCATGACTGACCACATGGTGGTAAACACTCATCTAGAAATATGTGTTTGAGGCTTGCTGGGAAGTGTTATCTCTATTCATAGTGTCACATTCTCTCTAACGGAGTGGTTTTCCCAGAGCCAAGATAAGGTGTGTTTGCAAGATCAGTCTGGTTGCTTTACACGTTGTTCATTTTTTTTTTCAGCTTATACAAATATGAGTGAATCTCACTAAATGACTCTCCTTTGAATGTGGCCAATGGCCAATTTGCCATCCAACATCCTTCCTGTGCTTTTATCATGCTGCAGAGTGCAGGGAGGAGAACAAAGACACAGTGGGCTGGTGGAGCATCATCCAAAGTGACTCACACCACAAAGTGTGGGCTTTTTGGAATGATGGCCCGAGTGTTTATTTCCTTCTATTCTTCATCTTGTTGGGGGTTTTTTGTGTTTTCTTCCCACTTCCCATATCTGCATTTTGTTTGACATCTACTCAGTTCCTCATATTCCAATAAAACTCAGTTGCTACCATTTTGTCAGTCTTGGGGCTGATTGGTCCTTTTGGGGCTTGTGTTTCATATGATTTACGTGGTCTTTCATTGGGAAGAGGGTTTTTTATATATTTGATTTATTGAAGGGAGGGCATCATCTGAGGGAGATTTTGCAGTGCCAATACCTTTCTTAAAAAAAAAAAAAAATTACATTTCCCTCCAATGTAATATTTCAGCTTAACTTGAACATAACATAGGTTTTCTTTCTGGCAAAACAGAATCTGTTTTAGACATTCGGTTATATCACATTTGAGATTGTGCCATTTTGGCCCTGGGAAAGAAGGGGATGTATGGTGGGAGCAATACCAGCAGGAGTTAGGGGTGTGCAAAGGTTCAGTCTTCTCAGACCTGTCCATTAGTAGATCTACCCCTGCTCACAGAAACAAATACACACCCCTTTGCTTTTATGTTTGTCCCACAGGATGAAAACTGAAGCTAGGACTGCTTTACAAAGCACAATGTCTTCCTGAGCATGAGGAGGAGTAAGCACTCCAGCTTTATGGGACATTGTCTGCTCTTCCTGCGTACCTGGTAGAAGATCCCACTGCAGCATCCCTGCAGCTCTTGCCACCTGCCCAAGATTGCACCAAGATCGTTTTTCATCTGCTGTACTGCTCTGCTCTTCCCAACAGCCATATAGATGAGGGGCAAGGGGTTGACTTAACAGGCTTTTAATTTTTTCTGTGGAGCTTTTGCCTCAGCAATGCTTTGTGGCAGTGAGTCCACAGGTTAGAAAGAGTGAGCAAGTTCAGGGTTTTTTAACAAGTTTTAGCTCCTGTGCTCATGTGCCATTTAGACCATTATCCAAACCCATGCAACAGTTTGTCATACATAGTTACATTGCTTTTTTCTTGGGAGGAAGAGTTTTGCTGCTCATTATGCAATTGAGTACCTCGACGTGTACTGAGGTGCCACCATTCCCATATGGAGCCTTCCCTCATGAATATCAACTGTTCCCAGGCACAGCCACAGTGGCCTTGGCCCACCACACTCTCCAATATATGCACGATATCTCCTCACTCTCTCACTTGCCCAGAGGGCCCTGCAGGTCAGGCTGCCTTTCTGGAGACACCTGTTTACTCTTGTTCCAGGGAATGGGATTCCTTACCACTTCCCACCCTTCCTGGTGGCACTCTAGGGCAGTGGGGGAAAGAGGGGCTAGGACACAGAGGGAGTTCATTGAAGAGACAGAGAGAGTGAAGGCTCTGAGAAAAGTGATGGAGATGAGTCAAAAAGCATAAGGAAGAGTTAGACAGCAGCACTCAGGGTGAGTGCAGGCCCTACCCAGTAAGCAGTCCAGGGACACCTTCCCCCCTCTGGTTTGGGGAACCAGAACCCTTTGGTGTCCAAGTGAGGTGGCTGATGATGCCTAGTCAGCCAAGCCTTTCCCCAGGATGTCATGAGGATGATGCACTGGCTGGGACTGTAGCCCTGTGGTGTGACAGGGACACAGCCCTCCTGCAGCCTCTTCCTCCCCAGATGTCCAACGGGCCCTAAGGAGAAGCAGAGGTGGAACAAGGTTTGATTCTGAATCTTGGGACAGGCAACAAAGAGAGTGACAAGCCTTTTCCTGGGGCTGCCCAGAACCTCCTCAAATTCCCCACTGGTTTCTGCCTGGCCAGGCTGACCAGGACAGTATGGTCCCTTGTCACGCCCCAGCAAGTTCAAAGATAAAGACAAAAAACTGACAAATACATTTCATAGCAGCCAGCTCAGAATAAAAACCAACTCTTCATTTCAGGAAACCTCGTTTTTCATTTGTAAAACACTTTCATTCAGAATAAAGGGAGGTGGGGGAGAAGCAAAGCAGGGTGCTGCTTCTTCCCAACCATAGCAAATACACTGTACAGCAAATTTCAGTCTTTGAAAAATGTAAAAATGGGGCACAAGGAAATCTAGCAATTGCTTCTTAGTTACAGTTGCTTGTAATTTTAAAATATTCCAGGTTGGAGTCTGCCCCAGTCTATTTTCTTTGCCTGGAAATTTTAAGTAGTTGCTGATCATTTAGCTGGAAGAATATATACTCTTTCTCCCCCGCTCCATGTTTCAAGAAACTTGGTGACCTTTTCCTCATGTCCCCAGGCTTTGGAAAAAGGACTTGAAATGTGGCAGGACTTTGGCTTGTGTGTCAGGAATGTACTGCTTGCCTGCAAAAAAACCCCACCCAAATTTTGCCAAGTTATAAACCTCTGAAAAAATAAATCATCTTGTTCACAAGCACTCTCTAGAGCCGGACAGCTAAAAACAATCCTTCCTAGCTTTATTCTGCACCCAGGGCTCCCCTCAAGCCCCCTGGGGGTCTGCACCTGAGCCCCCCCTGCACAAACTTGGTGTTGCAGCCCCAGGGGGTGGGTCTTGGTGGGATCTCACCCAGGAGAAAGGCCCCACCATGGCAGGCCCCAACTGCTGGCAGCAGCAGCCTGAGCCTCGGAACTGCTGGGGGCAAGGCAGGAGCTGGGCGTGGAGGGGAAGGCAGACATGGGTTGGGTTGGGATGAGGGATGAGAGAGTGAGGGAGGAGTTGTGCCTTACAGATGGTGGTGGAAAAGGAAGCAGTGAAGGGGCAAGTGCCTGGAGTATATTGGGACACTGGATGAGGACTAATAAGGATGGCAATCCATCCTTTAGGAGGTGTAGCATCAGGCTACAGCCACAAAGAGTCCAAGGAAATGGAGTCCCATCTTGCTTAAGGTTTCTGTCCCTTCCATTTCTGTCTCCTTAAGCTAAGGGAACCACATACCCAGGCACACAAACATTGCACAGACAAGTCAAATGGTGACATTTATTAAACTTGTCCATGTGGCCTTCATAATATTTTCCTCAGTCTGCTAATACTGTAAGTGAAGTGCACAATAGGAATAAAAGAAAAAGCAACCCAAAGCAAAGAAGCAGTGTGAGACTTCTGTGATTAAAGAGATTTCCTTTGGGAGTTCAAGACCAGGTACTTTTATCAATAGGCTTTGTAAATAAGCAGGCTTGTGGGTTTGTAAATAAAGGGCTGACTTTCTGACAAGATGAACACCCATGCCTTCAGACAGGGCTACAGTGGTGACCAGCATCTATGAATTTTGGGCTATGAGGCCTTTCTGTGCCAAAACCATCCTTTATCTCTGCTCTTTTCCCCAGCTTGCCAAAGAGACCTTTCATGTGCTATACTTTCATTCTTCAACTCTTTTAGCCTCCTTTTGCACTCACAGAGATACCTGGTCCTGGGAGGACATGGTGGGTAATCACTCCAGTCAATCCCAGTCCTTATTCAGAATTCTGGCATTTGCTTCTTAGTTAGGATAATCGATGCGATTGCTCACAAAAATAGGTTGCAGGGGCTTGGGGTTGGTTGGTTTTACTTCTGATAGCTACTGATGGTTTCTCTGTCCAGTCAAAAGCAATTCCCATGGCCCTGGGCCAACACCTGCCTCTCACTGCCACGACAGAGCCACTGGGCGCCATCCCACCATTGGTCCAGTCAGAACTGTGGAGTCCTTGGGAAGTGACAGGTTGTGAATTGATGCTACAAGCTCCCCACCAACACCACATCTCTGTACACAGTGTTGAGACCTTGACTGTCAATACAAGGCTGGAAAAGCCTCCTGCCAGCCCTGGTCTGCAGCTGTTCCTGATCCTTCATTTCTCATCTGTTTGTGAGCAAGGACAAACAGGGAGCAACATCAGCTCCTGGAAATGCTCCTTTCACCACCAGCTAGTAAACAGCACTACCTGGGCAAGGGCAAAATCTGAGATCTGAGCCCATGAGGGGGAGTTTCAGGGCCTTCCTGGAGCTGGGAGCCCCAAAGGCTCCTTGCAGCAGCCCTGAGTACCCAGGGCAGGTCTTGTGCCTAAGATTGTAAAGGGGTCCACGGTATGATTTCCAGGTCTTGTGACATGTGACACATGACTCCAATCAAAAAATGCTGTCCATATTTTAAATTTTTTTCAACTATCAAAACTGTAGCATTTTTCTTATTAACCCTCTCATTATATCACTTTTTCAAAGGTGGCAGGGGAGGGATCTAGTTAGTAACATTTCCATTCTTCTGCCACTTGCCCCATTGACTTAGACAGGAAACTTCTGAGGGCAAGAAATGTCACCAATTAGAAGCTACTGCAGCTGCCAACCTCATCTTGGTTTGGTGTCTAGACAGTAAAGCAGAAGAGACCATTAATAAAAGTTGAGCAACCAACTGCCTGAAAGTTCTTGTTTGATGGTCTAAGCTCAATTTCACACAAGGTGAAATCAAACCTGTGAGTTTCTGAGGGTTTTTGTTGGGTTTGGGTTTTTTGGTGTCTGATCTGATTTTGACTCCAACATGAAGATGATTGATTTGTAATGTGCCTTCTGCATACACGTGTGTGCTCATTGTGCCCTGCTTCTATTAATTGAAGTAGGAAACAATATAAGATGTGCTTCTTTTTCAGAAGTTACGCTGTTACTAGTGGAAAAAGGAAAATCGAGTTCATTCTTTAAGTGACCAGTATAGAAAGATGTCCATTGCTTTTAAATTCCCTAACTCCAAGTAGGGTAGCCTCAGTGTTTAAAAAGAGGTTAACATTCCTGTTTATCTCTGCTTATAATCACGTGGGACAAGGACTCATGTCCATGTGAATCTTTTCTAGGAAAATACTTCAGGCTGCTCCATTGAGCTCTGTTCTGGCTGTTACGAATCTCTGTTTATGCTGCCATAGCTTTGTAAAAATGCCAGGAGAGAAAGAAGCCGGCCCCCCATTTATGTGCGCTCTGAACTGCTATCAGAAACAGAGGCCTGGATTCGTCAGTTTGGGAATCCTTGAAGTGAAAGCAGCACCAGCTCACACCACCATGCTGTGTGCTGGGAGAGGGCAGCAGGAACGCTGTGGCTCCTTGAGACATTTGGTTGGTGGATCTGGGGATCTTCTGAGTTTCAGATAAACTGAGAGCCCTATTGCTGCCTCCAGCACCAGCGCTCCTGGAGGTGAGGTCGAACCACCATTGCTCTCTTTTCTTTCCTCTGAGCACAGGTTTTGAGCTAATGTGCTTCCTGGCATCGGACATCTCCCTTGAATGGAAAAATAATCTACGCTCTGCATCATCCTACAGTGCAGGGAAACAAACCTCTGAGTTTTGCAGCTTGGTTATATTTCCTAAAAAAATTCCTAAATTTCCTTAAACCACACACCCGAGCCCACCCCCCTCCCGGGGTTGTGGGGGAGGCAAATAAATCAGAAAAATGGCAACAGGGACGAAAACACTAATAAAAATGCTCTTGGTCTATCTCTGGGGAAAAAAGAAGAGCCCTCACTTTCATTTAAGGTGACATAAGCCACACACACCCCCCACCAACCATCTCGAGGATGAAGTTTGCTCTCCAACACTGCCCTTGCAGAGGGAACCCAGAAGCAAAACAGCAGTTCCAGCTTGGCCAGCAGCACTCAGCTGTCCTTGCACCCCCCTACACACACTTCAGAGCTGCAATTCATACAGCGACTGCTGAAGTAAAATCAGGAGAAATGGAGACTATATATAAAAGATCGGGAGTAAAGGCAAGCACTGGATTGCACTTCTGAGTACGTCTCCTGTTTTTAGAAGCAGCTGAGCTTTGCACACACAGCCCGGGGGCGACTCAGCCCCTCTGTGCCGCCCTGAGCGCTGCGGTGGGGCCCGGCCTGGCAGGCACGGCTTTGCCCCAGGCCCTGCCCCAGCACCCAAACCCACGCTCCAGCTGCATCACCTGGGAACAACCCCGGCTCCTGGGGAGGCAGCCCCTCTGCTGGGCTTTCTCTGAGCACCTATGGAGCACAGCTCGGGAGAGCCAGGAGTATCCCAGTGGGCTGAGGGCGGAGACTTGAAGTCACTGATTTTGGCTGGGGTGAAGAGGTGTCCTCCTCACCAGTGAGTGAGTCCACCGAGTCCAAGTCTTCTTTGCTCATTCCTGGCTGCTGCCTCCAAGGACAGCAGTGTCTGGGCACCTCAGTATCTCTGCTGAGCCGCCTGCACCCATGCATGGCACAGGTGTCAACACCAGAGCAGGCAGGTGACTGGGGAGACTGGACTGGGCCAGCCCTGCCCTCCTGATTTCAAACTTTCGTACTGGTGTAAAGTACTTTTGAATGGTTTTCTTTTCTTTTCTTTTCTTTTCTTTTCTTTTCTTTTCTTTTCTTTTCTTTTCTTTTCTTTTCTTTTCTTTTCTTTTCTTTTCTTTTCTTTTCTTTTCTTTTCTTTTCTTTTCTTTCCTTTCCTTTCCTTTCCTTTCCTTTCCTTTCCTTTCCTTTAAATCTTAACGAAATCTTGCTTTCCCCCATCCCTTGCTGAATTAAAAAAAAAAAGAAAAAAAAAATCCAAAATAGACAACAAACAAAAGCCCAAATTCCAAATGTCACAAAACTCCCTGTTCCTTCTGCAAAACAGAATTCTTATTGTCCCACAGCACCAACTTATTGACAGGCAGAGGCAAAGCAGACAGACCTGTGGCAGCAGTGGGAAAGAAAATAATGCCAACAAAAAGGAAAAAACACAAACTCTTCCACTTGGGATGTAGCTCAATTGCCAAGGTGCTGCTGCTGTGAGCATTGCCCAGGCTGCAGAGCCATCAGGTGCTGGAGAATGTGACTTTCCAATCACCCAGGACAAGGGCTTTCCACATGCCATGTGGCTGGAGTGGGATCTAACATGGGGAAGGGCCATGCAAACACCAAGGAGTTTATTTAGCTGTCTGTCAAAGCCAAACCAGCACAGGCAGTGACAACGTAGCTGTTGCAAAAACATGAACACCAGTGGCCACTTTGCCTGCATCCAGGAGCCAGTGCTTCTGAATTACAGGGAAGCAGAAGCAGTAAGTGGGAATAAACAATGAGGCAATGGGGAAGGAAGAGCAGGAGGCAGCCCCATTCAAACTGGGTAAGAGAAAAATCAACTTTAAAAAAATCACTGCTGTGAAGTTCCTGATGCCAACCAAAGAACAAAATGAGCTACCCTTTGGTCTAAGTAAATGTGGTCAAGTAGTTATTCTCTTTTCTGGCAGGCTCCCAACAGTAAGTAATAAGGGTTTTACCTGCAGGTGAAGCATTCTGGCCCCTCCCAGCAGTGTCCAGCTCATGTAATCCCGATTGAGCAGCAGGACCTGCCCTTCTCAGGGGCAGCTGGAAATGAAGACCATTTTCTGACAGCCAAAACATCCAAACAGCTGTGGGCATGCTTTGAGAACCAGGGGCTGCAAATGGAATGGCTGGAATGGCTGGAGCTGTGTGGTGTGGACATGTGCACCACACAGCCATGCTCTTGTTAACTTTGCTTTGGGCACATCCTTGGGTTATGCTGTCATGAGGGTCTTTAATATCTTGGAGAGATTTGGGCACTCAGTGGTATTAAGGTGTCTCTGATTGCAGAGGAGACCCTCTGCCTCTCCTCTCACTGTTTTCCTGGGGATGCCTCTGTGGCTGGTGGTGGAGGATGCTGCAGGACACACTTGCAGGCTCTGTCCTCCAAGGCACCCAGCATGGCCAGGATGGTTGTGCTCTACAGGATGCAGCAAGTGTATGCTGGCGCTTTGTGTGCTGTAAGATGTGCTATAGCAATGCTGCTTCTTGGCTGCCTTTGTTATATTTGCCCTGCTACCTTCTCCCAGACTTTGTGGTGTGGCACCATGCAGATCTCCCAGCTGGAGCCACCAGTTCATCTCAGTGCCTAGTGATAGAGAAATGCCTATGCACTGTGCCAGGGAGCTTGTAGTCTGATTTCAACCAAGATGAGACACAGACACAAAGCTCACCAAAGCCAGCATGAGAACATCAGGATGGGCCAGAAGTAATGCCAGTTCAAGTCTGAGTTTTTCCAGATTTACACTGTTCTGTACACCTTTAAAATGACAGAGCTAAGTCTGGAGCATATCCCCTCTGTTTCCGTCGACCAAATATATTAACTGGTGTGGGAGGGGGACGACCTACATACTTATTTTATTTTTGCTGTTATGTATTTGAGGAGAAATAAGATTTATTAGAAGGCTGAGCCTGATTTAGTATGAGGAGTTTGGTACCAGCCAAGGCTGGCAGATTTCAAATCAGAGTAAGAGCTGTGAGAAGAAGCGCAGCACAGCGAAGGAATCCTGGCTCCAGTGTGAAAGGCATCACATACTTGGGAGCCCAGAAATTGTTCCCCTCTGTGCTGCACCTCAGTTCTGTCTCTCTCTCAAGACATCGACTGAAAGACGAAGCCATCAAAAGGCTGGAATTAGTTATTTATGGGCAATTTTCTTTTAAAGCGAGTTTTGATGCAGAAATATTTTCTCCTCATGAAGGTCCATCAGGTGGTCAGCCATCCTATAGGCTGGCTTTTGGACGGAGCACCCAGAATCAGTACAGGTGGCCTCTTTTATCTTTGCAATGATGGACAGATGAACACAGGCGAAGACAGAGGAAGGTGTTGTTAGACACTTTTAGGTTACCATGCCTGATAGAGCCATCGGGCCGAGTCTGATTCACTTCTGGAAAAACTCTGATCCGACACCACAGCCAGACTTCTGAGCCCGTGGGTGCAATGTGGGCCTGCAACTGCTGCAAGTACAAAGTGAATCAGCCATGCCACGGGCAGACTTTTCCTAGGTATGAGGCTCCAGCTGGCAGCAGGCAGTGGGAGCCCGGCTGCCACAGAGAGAGAGAGCAAAAGCAGCTCAGCACTCCCGGCAGCCAGACCGCCATCCCCTACCTGCCCTGTGCGCAGCTTGGTGCCTTTTGCTCTGTTTCACCCACAGCGACTCCGAGTACCTGCCCCGGCACTCACGGGCACTTCGCAGAGCTCGGGGCTGCTGCCTGAGTGCCGCGGTGACTCGGCGCCCCTCCCGTGGAGGCCCCCCGTCTATTCTTGTAAAGGAACAGATTCAAGTAAATTCTGACTCTATATTCCCACCTTTGCTTGACAAACAGAACAGGGAAATGCCATTAACACGCAAGCCTTCCTCAAACCACCTTGTTTTCGCTAGTCGCTCACTGCCAGTCACAGTGGAAACAACACCACTTCCTCCCACATGCTGTCACTGCCTAGACTAGTTATTTGCTTTTAATTGAATTAGCCAGCCCATTGCTTTTTTGTTATCCTATACAAAGCACTAAGTTCTGCAAACACCTTGCCAGAGTGACAAAATCAGATGGTGAGACAATTATTTCCACCACATCAGTTGCTTCAGTTCCAAATTGACCATCAAAACACAGGCAGGTGGCTGTGAGGCTCATGGGATGTCCTCAGCAGTTAGGTAACACCACAGACACACTCCCAAATAACTGAAGTCACATCTGGTTTTTTAAAACATAGACTTTTCTCTCAGGGGTGACATCTCAGTCCACAAAGTCAGTGGAATCAGGATTTTGAGCCTCTACCCCAGCCCTGTCCTGCTCCAGCTCCTTAGATTGTGTTACACCAACACCTCAATTTCCACTAAAGAAATACTTAGTCTGCTGTCGTTACTGCTGTCATTAACATGATTCCACTCAGTTCACAATATTCCTTGCAGAGAAAAGAAAACCTTTGCTTTGATCATCAGCATAAGAAGTGATAAACAGCACATTTGCTTTGTGCACTTGTCTAAAAACTCACCTGCTGCCAGTGTATTTAAAAGCAAACCTGAATGATTTCTCACAAATAAGCACAGGACTATTTTAGGGGTGGGAGGATGGCTTTGGGTAGCCTTTAATCTTGGGTTTTCTCTGGACCTACCACGGACTTTTTATCTAGCAAACCTCACCAGGTATTTCCCCACACAGTCTGGGGGCAGGTTAACTTTCCCTCTTGCCATGTGGAAGACCTTGTCCTGTGAATCCTTCTCAAGCATCAGGTAGGTGACCTTTGCCTGGTGCATTTACCCTCTCCCCTCCACCCCTGGGATGGGGGAAAGGAGCAGTGGCTCCCCCAGCACCGCCCACAGAAGGACTGCAAGGGGCTCAGAGGGGAGATGGAGACAATCAGTGTGCAAGGCTTGGCTGCATGCTCATGGAAAAGGAAGGACACCTCTGCTGGCCTGTGTGATCCAGAGCAATCCCATGCATTCTGTGAACATAGCACTTCCTTGCACCTGTGCAGGTCACAGCAACATCTTCTTGCTGAGAGCATGGTCCTGGCACTGGCAGTCCAAGGAGCCAGGCTTTCCAGAAAAAAAGTGTTGACTAGCAATGGCAGCTTATACTTTTGCATCACTGGCAAAAAAATCAATGATTAATTGAACTATTCACTACTTTAAATCAGCCTTCTTGGCCCATTAAATGCTTGGCAGTCTTGATGAGATTCCCTGGTGGACTGCACAGGAACTGCTGTCTTTGCTCCAAGAGTAATACTCTTCACTTTCTACTTCCAAACATGGAGCTGGAGATGGCTGGGCAGGAGCAGGAGCACGTGGGTGTCTGTGGGAAGATACTTACCTGAAGCCAAGGAAACTTCGCTTGATTTTGTTGAGGAACTGAGGAAATATTCAACATCCCACTTTCACTAAGGCTTCACCACATCAGGACCACTTGCTAACTTTCACTCCTCTTAAAAACGTTCTTCAGGCTATGCTCTGCTCCTTATCTGATCTCTGGGCTCTCAGTTCCTTCTCTAAGGCCACCTTTGTCTCTCCCTCAGCAGCATCTTCTTGTCTCTCCACCTGGCCTTGCCATGACCTTGGCTATGTCACTGGCTGTGGCTTTGCTGCTTTTTTCAGCCTCCCCTTGTCCCTCTGCACGAAGATCCTTCAGGTTCTCTCCAACAGCTCAGAGTCTCCTGATTTTATCTCTTGTAGCACTGAGTTCACTCTGGCTCACTCTATCCCAGTTTATGAGCTACTTTTACCCCATTCCCCAAGTGTGGATGAAAGCCTCCTGGAAAGGCTTTCCAATGACCAATGACCAATGACCTCCAGCTCCTCTAGGCCCAGCCATACACCTAACATTGACTCCCTTAAACACAACCAGATCCTTACTTCTGATCATCATCATCCTCCATCCTCTTCTTCTTTCCTGGCCTCCCTTCCTCCTGCTTGCCAGAGCACCAGTGGCTGCAGCATCCCTCTTGCTGTGCTGCCTTCTGCTCCTTTTCTCCCTCCAGGCTCTTCCTCAAGCTTCTTCCTCTACTCCAACTTCAACCGTGTACTCAAATCCCCTTTGCCCTCCACTTACACCCACAGTCAGCAGCCCCACTGTCACCTTCCCTCACAGCCAAGACCCTACCACTGGCCCTTGGGGGGCCCTTTCACTCCCTTTTTCCTCCTCCATCCTCCCCTAGGATGGTCTCCAGGCTTTCCTCTGGCCCACTCCTTTATGGTATTCCTCTCTCAACTCTCACTGAGCTCTTCCAGATCTACCCTCATAACAGCTCCCATTCCCTCCCCATAACTGACCCTGTGTGGCCACAAGTAGCAGCACTGTGTGGCCACAAGTAGCAGCAGCTCATGCCTGTCTACCTCTTCTTCCAGCCAAATTTAGCTTGCCTTTTTTTTTTTTTTTTTTTTCCTACTACATTTATAATTTTATTAAACATTCTTAGTAAAAAACTGTTATTCCTATGCCCATATCTTTGCCTGAAAGCCCCTAATNCTGTCTTTATGTACTGATTTTTATTTTTACATTTTTTATGCCTTTCCTGCTCCCCATGTCTGTACATGTTGCCTTATTTCTGAGAACTAGCTGACTTCTCCTCCTGGCCAAAACCCACTTCTCTACTTCAGACCCTTGCAAAGGGCAGAAAGCACTAAATGGCCTTAATGAACCCTAGCTGTACCTGAACTGTCCTTGACCCACTGTCCATCTCCCCACTTTGCTGCTTGTCTTCACTGGGTTCATGCCTGCAGCCACTATCCTCTGCCTCCTCCATCTACAAGTGCAGTTTTTTCCTGGGAAAGACAGCATTTGGCTGGAACAGTAGAGAGCAGTGCTGATAATCCTTGCATCCTGCTAGACTAATTTCAGTACTATCCCACCCACAGGGGTGGGCCAGAAGGGCTGGAAGAAGAGGCTGCACTCAAGCATTCACCTTTCCCTGTGCACAGACAGCCTGCCTCTAAAGCTGGTGATCAGGGGAAAGTTGGTACCAAGGGCAAGGTTGGTGCCAAGGGCTAAGGCCTTTACCCTGGGAACACTTCGCATGTGGAAGGAAGAGAAATGGGTTTATTGGGCCCTTGGGGTGTGTGCTTTGTTTTCCACAAGACCTTGCAGGTAAAATGGAGTTCTGGAGCAGCAGAATTAGTGGGAAATGTCCTGCAGTGCAATTCCTAGGGGTTAAAAAGGCACAAGGCATCAATGGACACTCCTCCTTGGTGGAGTCTGAAAAATAAAGTGCCTAATGCTTGTTGAGAGCCTGCAGCAGATGCTGGTTTGCACTTGACCTTTTTTCCTCTCCCCAGCCCAATATTTTCATAAAATTCTTAGGGTGTCATTAACACCTCCCTCACATGGGAATAAACCCTGCCAATTGTGTAAAAGGCTGTTAGAGAGGGGTGAGGGTGGCTGGCCAGCTGCACACACACACACACACACACTCTCACACTCACTCTCTGTATACAAAACCTTGATGTTTTACTTAGTGGTTCTGGCTTTGATAAAATTTTGCAATCAAAAAAAAAAAAAAAAAAAAAAAAAAAAAAAAAAAAAAAAAAAGTAATCAACGTTCACAGTATATAAAGTGAAGCCAGGCCAAATAACTTTGCCAGCTATCTGCAGCTAGCAGCGTAGATGTCATGCGTCAACTTCCTGCATTCATCCTCCCTGCGTGCCGGAGCACTCCCCACCACTGCCTCCCAGAAATGAACCCGCTCGTTTCCAGAAAACGCCGCTTCGTCCCCTCCCTGCGGCTGGGACCCCGGGGTGCCTCTGGCTTTTGTGGGGATGCAGGTGCCCCCAGGGCACAGGTCCAGCCCACTCCATGCGGGACAGCTCCCCGAAGAGCGGCAGGACGGGGATATGCGTGCCGGGGAGCCCG
Organism: Aegithalos caudatus; assembly: GCA_013389925.1. Taxonomy (NCBI): domain Eukaryota; kingdom Metazoa; phylum Chordata; class Aves; order Passeriformes; family Aegithalidae; genus Aegithalos; species Aegithalos caudatus. Next base: position 22,904 of record WEIU01001212.1, read on the forward strand.
GACAGGCCGGTCCGGTCCGGCGACGGTGTCGCCGCTGCCGTGGATGCTGCAGGTTCGGCCGGGTCCCCCAGCACACGCGGCCTATCACAGCTCCGGGCTGATTTCAAACTTCCTTCTTGCGGTTTACTTCGCCTCGATTTATTCATTTCCTTGTAATTTGCAGATAAGACATCGATGCTTGCTATTTTTAAATAGTGCCTGTAACTCTGTGGGGATTGTAGGCAAGCCATTTTATTTGTAGTGATGTCTTTTAAAGGAAAGTGAGACTTCAGAGTCATCCTTCAGGCTGGCGCTGTCTGCGGGTACGGGTGACCTGCATCCGCGCCCAGTGACAGCAGGCAAACCCCCTCCCTGGCCGCAGGGACAGACAGCTCCCAGCTCCTCCAGCTTCCCGCCTCCGCCACCGAGAGGGCTTGTCTGCCTCTGTCCCCACACAGACAGCTGCACAGAGCTCAGCAACCAAAACGGCTAATTAGTTCAAATAGTAATATTTTTAACGTGGTGCAATTATAACTTCCAGGATTCTGTTATACTGGGGGTGGAAGAAGCTCAAGAAGAAGAAACTGTATTTGGTGGTAAAGGGCAAAAAGGATTTGCAATATTGCCATGCAAACATCTGTCATTTATTTCACCACTTTCCTTTGGAAAGTCCATGTTAAGAAATGGAACATAGGATGGTAATCTATGTTAAAAACCACAGAGCAGCCAATTCTCTGGATGGAGGGTTACCAGCCAGTTTGGGAAAAGATGAGATAAAGGGTGAGGACACCAAGAACTCTCCAGACACAGTCTGGGTTTTTTAGCTGAATTGTGAAAACCCCATTGCTCTAAACAGCTCTGACCTTTCCTATTTCTTGGAGACTGACGTCTCCATGGTAGATGAGGTCACTCACCCTGTTTTTAAAGTCTTATTCTCTCACTACTCCTTGCATGGGTTTTTTTCTGTGGGAGGGGACAGCCACAAAGAGGGCTAAACTTCTTGATCATGTGAGGAGAAAAAGGAAATGAAAATGAGCTATTGGAGATGTATCAAGGCCTGACCCATAACTTAGCTATCTGAGGATATAAAATTGTGAAACACAGAAGTTTGAAAGGAAAAAAATAGGATATCTAGCTCTAAAAGTGATTTTATTGGAGGCTATATGCTCTGTGCTAGAAACTAGAAATTCTCAGCCTTTGCTTTTATGAGCCAGTTATGAATGACTCTGACAGGAGCGTGAGAAACCATTGATTCAATCACCTTGAGAAACTGCAATTCGAACGTGGTGCCTTGAGTGGGGAGAAGCGGCACACCAGCTTCCTATGGGAAAGCCTAGCATAAATGATTGCCAGGATCACATTCTGCTGATCAGTTAATGGGTTTGAGCGTCAGAATCACAACTAGGAAGACACAAGAACATCCTATTCACAATTATAGCAATTGTGGTGCTGTCTAGAGACTAACCTTCAAAGGTTGTGCCCCGTCCTGCTTGGCATGCACAACTAAGAGGCACTGTCTGCCTTTAGAGCTTGCTGCCAGTATAGAGGAAAACTGATAAAGGGCCCAAGAGAGAGTCTAAAGGGTTAGCTAGACCCACAAAGGTACCTAGCAATGCACATTACTAGATGGCTGCAACCACCAGGAGGAAAGGAATTTTCTTGATGACCATTTGCCAAGGCACATGAGACCAGGAAGAGAAGGCATAAGACTCTATGAGATAAATATTCCCTGTTATATGAGTAGGACTTATCCATGGACAAAGACAGGCTAGTGCATTTTGGAGACAAACAGAACAAGTGCTTGAACCTGAAAGCATCTGACCACTGCCTGCACTGCACTGGCCATTCCCAGGTCAGAGAGAGAATCTGCATCTTGCAGACCTGAGGAAATCAGGGCTCTCTATCTGCCTGATCCAGATTTAAACATCTGCTCTCCACGAAGGAAGTGAGAAAGAGCAAGAAGTATGGTGAGGATGGGATGAAATGTGCTTCAAGAACATGGTGATGTACACACTACACTTGCACTGACATAGCTGAGAGAACTTGAAAAGCATATTTCAGGTAAGATGCAAGTGTCTGCTCTAACCTCACCAGGTTCACATGGACATTCACAGAACTTCCTCTGGGAGGTGGTTTCACTGATACTACACGGACATAATTTCTGCCTGGCTAGGAAAGGGATTAAAAGCTGGGGTAAGCAGTCAGAACAACCAGAGTCCCTAAGTTTTTGGACTTCAGACATTCCCAGAGCAAGAATTCAGAAGCTGGTCTCAAAATCAAAACAGAGAGAGCCCAAAGGCCAAAGATGAAAACCCTTCCTTGGAATATGGAGGGCATGCATTGGATGTGGTTTGTGAAAAGTCACCTGGAACTGACTATTCTCTTAGCTTAAAAGACAGAATTTTTGCATAATTCATGGCCTGCCTTTTGTAGGGAGCATGAAATGATAGCTGAAGCTTGGAAGACTGATTGGAGAGAAGTGCCCAGCACACCAGGTCTGGCCTCAGCTGGCAGCACTGTAAGCTGGAGTGGCAGGAGGCTGCCAGCTGCCTGCAGAGAAATGTGAGGCAGCCATGCTGTGCAGAAACAATAAAAATGCATTTGCAAAATAAAAGTCTTGTGTTTCATTGCCATTGTTCACCAGGGCATGACGCTACTCCTATCTGAGATGAAAACCTGGACTGGGCTCTTCGCACTCTTTGTAATTGCTTTTTTGTGGAACATCACCCTGTGCAGAACCACTCAGACATCAGCTGTCCAGTCAGCCTCTGCTAGGGCCAAGCAGAAAAACAAGTCCAAATCCAGAACCAAGGCATCTGGCCTGTTTTTCAGTTTCCACTTGAGCACAGGTGATTGCCTTTTCCCCTTGCCATCTGCCAAAAGGACAGCAACAACCTATCCAATCAGTGTGCTCCTAAGCTATTTAACATCTATCATCCCAAGAGTCTTATTCTGAGACACCTAAGTTAGCTCCTCCTTCACTGTCATTTCAGCACAGTCAGGGCATGGAGCATCCTACAGGCATTGGGCCAGCTGGCTCCTGAAGCCCAGCAGTGGAGCTGGTTGTGGGTCACAGTGGATGTGGGATGCAAAAAGGATCTGCTTACCTAACTACATTCTTGAAAGTTAAGTGCTTGAATGGCTGCACACCAGCGACCTCACAACTATTCCAAGTCACAGGGACGCGCTGACATTTCTTCAGAGCCAACCAAACTCACAAGCGTTAAATCAAAAATCAGTAACTCAGCCTACTACCCGCCAGATCAGAGTTCAGATAAAAACACCCTGGCAATCTTTAATATCTTGCCATCCAAGTTCATCTAAATTTGACACACAGTTCTGCCTGGAAAAGGAGATACGATTGTTTCAATCTGCTTGGCCTTTTTGGTGAGTACTCCTCTTTCTCTTTCTCTCTTCCCTCCCCCTTCCTTCCCCTTGCCTCTCTACAAGTACACACAGACAGTGGTCTGAGAGCGTGCAAGAGAAAATGCTTTACTTTTTCCTGAAAGCCCTGTACTGAGCGTGGTGTTTCCCCACCTCCACGCTGCTGACAAATGCCGATGTAAACACCATGCATATGCCTGGTTAAAAGGCCACAGGGGTTTTCACGTGAATCCTGTGTTTTTTCCACAAACCTCATTACACTGTAATTCATCTTAAAATATATCTCCTTGTTTCTGCTTAACCTACAACCCCTCTAAGGCTAATACAGTTTACATCAGTAGGCAAAACTACTCAGCAGAACCAAATTTGGAATAAAGGTGCTTCTCTGTTAGAAAACCCTCTCAAGAAACAGTTGCAACTGTGGCTGTATTAAAATCAGAACAAACAATACTGACACAGAAAATGTTGGAAAAAAAAACCAAAAAAACCCAAAAACAACAGCTATGCCTTTGGTGTTGGCAGGAGTAAAACATGTCATTTACAATGCCACCGAAAACATAACAGGAAGGAAGTAGACCTCAGAGACTATAAACAGAATTTAACCGAGGTAGGAAGTACCTCAAATGCTTTCACATAGTGACTGTAAAAAAGATACTAAAAGGAGAAAATGTTTCCAGGTTTTTTGTCTTGTTTGCTTTTTGTTTCTTTCCCACTTTAGGTATTCATAGTTATTTTGAACAGTAAGAAATGGTCACAAAAGTAAATGCAGCTTTAAGTCCTCATATGCAAAAACAATTTAAGGTACAAGTAACAGCTTGATTTTCCTTCCACTCATCTCCCTACACCTTCCTCCAAGCAAGTTGTGTTTGGCCAGAAGTTAGATGGTGCTCCTCTCCCTCCCTCTCTCCCTCCCTCCCTCTCCACAGCTGCTGGCTTTAAATTATGCTACTCCAAGGAAAACAATTAAAAGCTCATTCCAAAGCCAAAAATTATAATGCACCTCAATAGTCAATAGGTCTGCACAAAAAGAGAAAATACTCTCCCCACCATATTCAGACACTTCACAGATCTCACAGCTGTATTTCACACCTTGCTTGCTCTGTAAACTCCTGCACCCAAAAACCCCTCTCAGGACCCTGATTTCCAACAAAGAGGGGCTACCCAGTAAATTCTCTCCTATTTGCAACTTCACTACTTTAGTTCACTTTACCATCTTCCTTTTCACCTTTCCTTAGCTCCACTCACTTCAAAGTGCAAACTATAGCAACTGGAAACTATAGCAATCAGAAATAAGTGGCAGTCAGAGGATCCCCACATGCTGGGCTGGGCAGAAGAGTACCAGCCTGGTTCCCAGCCCCAGAAGCCCTGGAGGGGCAGAGGCAGAGCATGGCAGCACCAGATCCCCAGCTGCAGGGCTCTGCTGCACTGTCCATGGACCTGGAAACCAACAGCCAAAGGGGAACCTTCCTATTTTCCCTTTTTCTTCTACCTGTGGCTAATATCACAGACATTTCCGTAAGCAAAAATCCTTACCTCTTGACCTCTCTCTGCACTTTTGGCTCAGAGCAGAGTTCCCCATAGACAGCCAGCAGCGCTGCCCAGGTTCATGGCGCAGAACCACACACGTTACATTTGTCCCACTACTGAAAACAACACATACGCACCGAGTTGGTAGGGAAATAGAACTTTATTCCAAGACGTGAGCTGAAGCAATGAGCATATGAAGCAACAACCACTAGGAAAAAAGTGAAAAACACATCAAATATTTGTATTGTACCAGCTAAGTTTGAACACAGAAGTCCCTTTCGGTAAAATGTACGCGCAGCACAGAAGCATATGCGAAGCTCAGATGGTCACCTAGAGCATTGCTTTTAATGTCTAAGAAAGAGGTTTCCCCTACAAAAATCTTTAAGCCAGGAAAAAAAAACAAAACCTTCAAGTAACAAAGTAGAAATGATCCGTTCATTCTGCTTGGCACTGTGGAGAAGGAGAGGGATAATATATCCCAAAAGGGTATGCATCTGTAAGATGTATAAATTCAAAGTCCCTAAGACACAAGTCTGCTGCCAGACCAAGTACCGTTTTTTCTTCCTCATTTAGGAAGTCAAGTGAAGTAAGTCTGCTAAGCACAGGGGGATCATGTTCTGGAGGGAAAGCTGCTAAGATCGCATGGTCTGCCTGCCAGCAAGGAAACTTCATTGACACACCATCCAACAGACCTTTTCTCTTTGTCTTTCTAACAGCACCCTACCACTAAAAGCTGCAAACAAAATTCTGCAAGCATTCAAACAAGTATTTCCTTGACTGTCTTAGTACAGGAGGCCAAATGCTGCTCTCCTTGAGCTCTTCCTTCACATTCATTTCAGTACCTCTGGAAGAAAGCTGCAAGTGCACACAAACAGCAGAGTTGGCTCTGTGTAAGTCAGAGGTGGTGGTTATTTTAACCTGGCTTATCCATGTGACATCAAAAAGGGGTGGCTGGACCATTTCTGTGCTATTTGCGAGGTCTGCCAACTTCATTCTAATGCATACATATATATACACATATATATATGTATCTATAATGCATGCATAGTAGCTTACAATTATAAGAAAAATGCAATTTATTTATAAAGCTCTTTGGGACTCTAGAATTTTAGTGGTTAATCCACTAAATTCACAGGTAATACGAGTTGAACGGTCACTTCTTAACACAGTACCATAAATGCATCACTTTAGAAACTGCTATCATGGAGGCTAATCCAATAACAACAAAGGCAGCAACAAAAGTCATTGTCAGGACAAGTGTCAGTGTCAGGCATTAAAAAAATATGTCTCTGAAGAATTGCATTGTTTTCAAAAAATACACTGAAATATTCTATACAAGAATATAGGCATCACACTTATGAATCTAAATTTATAACCACTTACATGTATTAGCTATTCTCAATAAACCATCTACGTTTGCTACCCACCTACAGTAGCTACAGTTTCAAATTGGGAACACGGCAAATTTATGGACTTTCCCTGAGATCAGTAATCCAAAATAAATAGCCCTGCAAAGGTAACAGTGTAAACTCTGGATTTCAGTCTTCGGTAAGGATCAGTCCTCAAAAGCCAAGGAGAACATTAAGCAAACGTAAACACAGCAATCATTTTGTCAGTTTTGAGTTAATTCTCAGCGACAGTGGAACCCTATGTGAGACGTAGCATCCAAATGTTGAAGACCCGTCATTTTTATTGTACAATACAGTTGTCCTAGTTGTTCAACTTCCTATCATTGAACCCCTGAACACATCCAGATGGGATTGTGGATCTCCAAGTCGTGACCCAGATCTGCTCTTCCACTCTGCACAATCTTTACAGTGGCTTTAAAACCACTTTCTGAGGTTCTTACTCTTGAATAGAGGAATGGCGAATAGATCTGTGATAATCCTCCGGACTAGTCACAAGTTCAGGTAAATCATAGCCTCTCAGCAGATGTCCACTGTTCTGTTGAGCAAAGTAATACAGCTGCCTGGCAAACATTGGTTCAACCTTAAGAACAGACAGAATGTTAATCAGACAGGTGACAAACTTCATGGTCCTCATCTTAGTTATTCAGGGTGGTTGGTTTTACATTAAAAACAAGATGGGACAAAACAGTTCTGCTGACCAGAATGGGAAGCCAATTTCAGCAGTCTCACTGATCTCTGTTTTAAGCTAAGTCTTGCCTAACCTAGCCTAGCTCAGCTGCCACGTGCCTGCACACCCTCCTTACCTTCACTGCCTTCATTTGAAAGGGACTGTAGCAGTGACACAAATGATATATGAAAAACTGCAGTCCCTTAGCCAGCCCCAGGAGGTGAGCAATGCCTGCAGGACACATATGCCCACAGCTACTCAAGGTGTTTAAATACATATTGAACATGCCAAAAGTCCTGTCTGCATTACAAAGTACTTTGAGGACTTAACTCGAAATGTTGGAGCCCTCAGGAAGGCTGTGGTATGTCACCAAATGACTGTCTCTGAAGTGATATTTCAACTTAATATCAAGGGTACTCTTGTTTCTGTTCGTTCAAGCTCTGATGAGGAATTTGTTCAACCACCAAGTGGGATTTGTATGAGTTAACACTGCCTTCACTTCTGTCTCTTCAGAAACCACCACTCCCTCTCAGGGCTTTGGGCTCTGACTGTAAATATTTGAGCTGTACACTGAGAACAAGCACCTGAAGCTGTCCTTACTGCCAGTGGAGGACAGGCTGGACGACACTTCTCCACAACCCTCTCCTGCTGGTTAGCCAATCCCTCCATATTAAAAGACACAGTAACTGTTTTGGAGGAAATAAATGCCATGGTGGAGATGGGAAGGCAGCGGGAGAGGTGCCCCAAGCAGCTTCCAGGGCATAACTGTTTGGTGAGATGGTAGAGTCCACAAGTCAGGACAGAGGATCCAGAGGATGAGCAGATTAAGCAAAAAGGGGAAGCAAAGCTCTAGAAAGAGCAGGAGGTAGAGGTTCACAGAGAAGATGCCAGGACAGGCATAAGAGGGCTGGAGAGAGGATCTAGGAAAAAGGGATGGAAAGGTGGAAAGCCAAAACAGGAACAGAAAAGAGTTGAAGAAGGGTCAGGGATGGGCAGCTATCTCTAACTAGTCATTGCAGAGCTCAGGATGGATTTGTGAGCTTCTCAGCTTCCACTTCAGAGACCAGCTAGGCAGCAGTGTGGCAGCACAAAAGCTACACAGCCTAGGAGAGGCCACAGCTTATGGCAGAGGTCTGACTTGGCACCCGTCCTGCTACTTGAAGGGGCTTTTGAAAAATTTAGAAGAGACACTGGTTTTCTTCTCAAGGACGCAGTAAACTAAGCCCTGCCACTAATGTGAGCATTTCCACCTCTCTTGTGGTTTCATGGGCCAGTACAGCCAATTCAGAAAGTACCTGGTCTCAGTCTCTCTCAGAGAGCATCCCGAAACAGCAGCTTTGAGTGTGCGCGCACTGAGGTCAGCCAGCCCATAAGCCTGACAGCTACTGAGCCCTGAAGCTGCACAGGCTTCATCCTGCACACCCTGTACACCCTGCATCCCAATAAAGGCTGAGGTCCTTGAGATGAAGGCTGGGATTCTGGAGCATCTTCAGGTGCAGTGGGTGTAAAAGCACCACATCCTGCACTGGCCAGGCACCCCAAGCAGCTGCACAACTGGGCTGGTGGTGATAACACCGCCCAGCAGCTCCAGGTACATTTCAGCTTTAGATGGGATTTGCAACAGATCACAAATGACACACTCTGTAGAGAGGGAAAATCAGGTGCTCTGCCCTACTGAGGGCTACCAGTCAGTCCTTTGCAGATATGGGGATTAAACCTTGTTCTGGAAAGTGCTGCATTTTCAACAATTTACTACCTCCCTCATAATCTACATGAGGCACAAAAGCCTGACTGGCAGCTTCATATCCTCCAAGGAGTGTGCTTGTTTTAGGTAAGGCAGAAATCCTACTTACATGGGCGGTAATTAGTTTCCTCTGCCTCTGTGGATCTGGAAATTCCTCCCCAAAGCACAGAGCAACCTGGTATCTCGGCAGAGGACGTCCGTGGTGAGCAAAGGCTTGCAGCTCTGGGAAGAAGAGAGAAAATACCATGTTGTGGAATAATCATGGGAGACAGGCAAGCACCACACAGCTACTCACTCACCCCCGACACCAACATAGGAGAGAAAAACAGAATGGCAAAAGGAAAAAAATTGTGGGTTGAGATAAAGACAGTTCAATGGGTAAAAAGAAACAAACAAAGAAGATAAAACAAAGAAAAACAAGTGATGGGAAAAGCAATCACTCATGACTGGCTGATCTACACACAGCCAGTGCCCAAGAAAGAGCAGCCTCTGGCAAATTCCCCCATGCCCTGTTGTACTGCAGAACATGAGGTCATATGGAATGGAATATCCCTCAGCTGGGGTTGGCTGCCCTGGCTGTGCCCCTTCCCAGACTCTCGTCCACCCCAGACTGCGACCTGTGAGGGCGGAGTGAGACACAGGAAAACTCTTACATTGTGCTTGCACTGTTGAACATCAGCTAAATTGTCCCTCTGCTATCAGCACTGTTCAGGTCACAAATCCAAACCATAGCACCACATGGACTGCTATGAAGAAAATTAACCCTGCTCCAGTCCAAACCAGTACAGGCCAGTAAGAAAGACTCTGTGGATAACCCTGGAGCACAGTGGAGAAGATAAAGCAACTCTAAGGGATGTTGAGAGAGGTCAGGAAAAAGACAAGACATTGAGTTTGGAGACTTTCCCTCGGATCAGGGGGACCTAGCTACAACACTGCAGCTTTTCTGCTTGCTTTGTGTCACAATTAATTTCATATGCACAAACCAAGATGTCTTCCAAGTAATACCTCTATGGGACCCTGAAAGCAAAACCCCTGGAGCAGACACTACTGGTAGCTGGGAACCATTCAAGCAGGCACACAAGAGCAGCACTGAAACCAGTGGCTTGGTAGTGCCAGAGACACAAAATACTGCCAGGCACAAAATTTAGCCACAGCCAGAGTATTACAGAGCCACTGCCATCACTGTGCACAGTGCAGGATACTGAGGTAAGGGAAGGGGAAGGGCTCTACTTCAGGCATGTACTGAGCCTGCAAAAGAGTTTTTTGTGTCTTCTGTGCCCCTGCACTCTCTTCGCTAACCCATAACCTTGTGCAAAGTGAAATGGTCAAATTATGTTATTATTCTAATAGTCAGTGTCCCCTATGAGAAGTAGCAGGGGAGGCCTTTATAAGGTACTTCCAGTCCAACTAAAATCTCCATTGCTGTGGACCAAATGTGCTTTTGACACCACATTTCTATCCAGAAAAGACAAAATTCCATCTAACATAATATCCTTGCTAAAGTGTGTGCTAAGTGCTGTGTTTCTACACAGCTGATAGGTAAATATTCCATTTTAATTTATAACCCTGTTCACACTTTCTGGAAAAAGCTGCAATTACTATTAATGCCAATGTATTACAGTGAAGCACCCTCCCTGCTAGAGAGAGAAAGGAGAGCCTTTGAACTTCACATGACAAATACATCTTTTCCCAAAAATACACCCCTGCCAATCCTACTCCAGCTGCAAGCTTTTCTGACCAAGTTGTGTGCGGATTCAATGGTACCACAACAGCATCTCAACCCTGGCTTGGACTACCATTCTTACTGAGAGGGCCAGTAAAACAAGTAAAACATGGAGTAAAGTGTAGCTTTCCCCATAATCTCCCCCCAAAACCCCTGAAAAGCACCTCTGAGGATAAGGCAAGAAAGAAGAGGTATTTTCCATGGGACTCTGCTTCCTTCTGTGCTGCTACAGGACAGAGAAGGACTATCCACCCAAGGCCAATCCAGCCATGCTGCTAATGTGCAACTTCTTTCAACTTCCTCTTTCCCTAGTTTTACTTGGCCTCAGCAATTCTCCAAATCCTGAATACCTGTGGGAGTGCGCATAGCACAGACCTGGAGAAGAAAGGCCTTTCTTTCCTACCACCAGGATAATCATGGTTTGAGGTCAGCCCTGCACTTCTCTAAATCCTTCCACTCGCTCCATCTTCCTTTCCAAGCCCAAGTGCATCGTCCAACACCAAAGGACTCCCCATGTGCCTCTCTAAGCCTTTCCCATATCCTGATACTCCAGCTCCAGCTGCCACCCCTTCTGTCCCACTAACCGTTCTCTGGCTGCCACTCTCACACTCCAAGCTCTCTTCTTCTGTTCTTCTACTCCCCACCCAGTCCAATTTACAGCAATTACAAGGTACTTATCTCTCTCCACAGAGACCATTCCCCTGGTTTCTGATTTATTGCCCCATTTTAGCTTTCTCAGCAGCAGAGGCTTCTCAGCACAGGCCCCAATGCACCAGTGCAGTTTGCATTGTAGGGCTCAGCTCCCCAGTTGTTTCCCAAGAGCTGTGGTTGGTTCATAGCAGTTCTGCATCTGTCCCTTTCTCCGATGTTCATGATTCCCTCTCCTGGCAGAGATCTCCTGCCTCTCTTCCCAGGGGAGCCCCAGTTTCCCAGCACAGGGGAATTCCTGAGCTTGCTTGCAGGCTGGGACCTCAGCACATTCAACTGATGCGCAGATGTGACAGGCAAGTCACTTACAAACTTCACTGAATAACATCACATGCAAAAACTCACTTTGCACATGCCACAGACTGTGACTGCAACCACACACTGGGGTTTGCACAGGCACTGGTGCATAAGTAATTTAGGAGGGGTGAAAAATAACTATTGCTTGAGCTTATCTTTGGGTTAGGTATCTAAAAAGAGACGTCCAGTCAACCATTTGGACAAACCCAGAGCACATCTGAAAAACCACCTGAGAAAAGGGAAAGGGATTTCCAAAACCATCACCAGGCACAGAATTATACATCTTTAAATTAGCATGTGATTGAAGCCCAACCCAATACCCGACCTCAAATTCCCCTTTCTAACTGTCAATTCTCACATCTATTTAAGATTTCGCTGTTTAAATGCATTTTTTCTTGGCTGTTTCTCTAGAACAGAGTATCCACTTTGGAATATAAAGTATGCTAAAGCTGATGATTTGGATTTAGTTTGTTTGGGTTTTTTAAACTTTGCAAGGCATTATTCCCCTGAGAGTGTCATGCCAGTGCTGATGCACTGTCCTAGTAAGAAAACACATCAAATCATAGCCACTTAGTTCACCTCTGAGAGAAATATCAACAAAGGCCCAATGTCTATTCCTGCTGCTTGAGCTGTCCTCTGGGACAATGACCATCTCCCATCAGCTGTCCCCTGGGTGGACAGCTCTCCTCTCTCTAACTTTTCAGGTCTGCTGGGAAGTGAGTTTGAAGCTCTGCCTCTTCCCTTCATGGGCTGGAAGGAGAAGGCACTGTCCTAAAGTACTCCCCTGCTGCCTCTGCAATGCCTTGTGCAAAATGAGACCTTTCCAGAGAGCTCTGATAAGGTTTGCACCTCCTGGATCAGAATATTAGGCAATCCTGAAATTCCAGAGATTTTTAAATCCTTTTGAATTCCTAGATATCTTTTAGACAACGGCACAGATGAAAAGAAGGCTTGCTGCTGAAATTTGTATACTCTGGGCAAGACCTTAGGCTTGCTCTGGATCAAGCTGAGAGTAGCGCAGGTACAGACCACAGACCTATCCAGGACTAAGACTAGAAAATCCAAGATGAGGATACAGGGTTTTTTTATGTTTTTTATGGGAAAAACTATTTTGCTAGGTTCCTCCTTAGGCTTCATGTAGAAGTATGAGGGATTGAGTGTCACCAGCTGAGCCTCAGTTGAATTCTGCTGGTCTGTGCAGGGGCTTTGAATGTGCGGAGAGTGCAGGAATTTATAGGATTACTCGGGACTCAAGTACCCCTTGGCTGCATTTGCCCAGAAGTATCGAGGGGCAATTCTCACTTTAATGAAAAGAGCACTCCCATAAAGCTGATGTGGACAGTGACCAGGTGACATTTCCAAAAGGGTATCAAAGCCATAGTGGGAATTACCTGCTAAAAACTGCTGAGTATCAAAGAGCTTGCATGTTTGGTCCCGCTCCAGCTTGTTGGGTTGGTCACTGCAGAGTGCCAGAGGCCCATCCCAGTAGATCCTGCTTTGGCAAAGTCTTTTAGCGTAGAGGCCATCAGGGGCCATCCACAGAATTACTCCTCTTTCCAGGTGGCTCAGCAGTTTTTCTATGTTCTTCCTCTGGCCATTATCATCTGGATAAGGGAAGATAACTTGGTCCAGGCTGCTGACCTCGTAACTTTGGCCATGGGATATCCTACAGCCTTCAGGACTGGAAGTTGTCACCTCCTTCACCAGTATTTCACGATAATACAAGCAGATGTGGAGTCGGCAGTCTACAAGGAGAAACAGACACAGAGACAAAAAACAATCACTGTGGTACATTAGTATGGGTGTTTTATGTTTCAGATCTGTGCTAAGGCCAAGAGACATAGTTTGCATAAGATTTCTGAGCCCAGTGGTCAGCACTACCCAGAAGCTCATACTGGTAAAAAAAATTAAAATAAAAAGAACATAAATACTAAAAATTTTGGGGCACAATAATGCTCTCTCATCTTATTAAAAGGGCTACTGATGCATGGGAATTTGGTAGGAACTAAAATCCCACAAACTTCACATTTCCATTTAAAAGGAAAAATCTGCACAGAAAAAGTTGATGTTGGTCACATTTTCCAAGTTCACGTCACAATTAAACCCACTGGCTCAGTACACTTCCTCAGATTTAACAAGGAAGTAGCTGTGTTTCCCCCCAGACTTTGCATAGAAAAGGCTTCTGCACAGGGGACCTGCAAACTTGCACTCAGCTGCCCGGAGAGAAGCAACTGCTGGCTCCAGCTCCAACAGGGCTGTATCCAAAATCCCCTGCCTTGCCTTCAAATGGCCATTTGGTCCATTTGGCTGACTCCTATGAATTCACACAGCACTGAAATACATATATATATATATATACACACATACTATATACACGTGTGTACAATATATGTTCACATACACACACATCTACACACACACTGACCCTGATTCAGGAGAGCAATCCCACTTAAGAAACCCACCAAGTATCATTTCACATTATTTCTGTGAAAAGCCCATTTCCACATCTTTTGCCAGAACTACTGAGAAAGTTCCCCAGCATCCAGACATTGCAAACCTGGCTGAAATAACTTCCCTTTTCTTTCCTGAATGTCTTTTTTTTTTCCCCACCAGGAATAACAAAGCAGAGGAAAGCCAGATGGCACCAACAGGAGCATTTACAAGGTACCCAGGCAACACCAGTTTGGGGGGTGGGGCTCCTCCCAAATGAAAACCTGAGCCTTAAGTCACTGACACTCCTAAATTGCCAAACTCCTCTGGAAAGGCCCTGATTTGGTGTCTCACCAAAGAAGCAACCCAGCACTAATACCACAAGCCAGAAAAGAACTTCCATTAGATTTAACCACCTCAATCTCTTGGAGCTGGGGCTGGAAGTGCTTAAGTATCCTGGAAAACAAAGACTTACAACCATACACCAAATTAATACATTAAAGAGGTGGGTTTTTTTTCTTCTTCTTTTTTTTTCCTTTCACCTGAAAGGTGAGATGGTGCCTGGGCAAGTCAGAAGTGGGAGTCTCTTGTCAAGCTCCCCAGGAAGCCTGGGGGTTATGGACCTTACCTGACAGAGCAAGAGCTTCTCCAGACCTTATGCTTGGTTCAATCGGGATGCCAGGAGTCTGGGACTCAGGAGGAGCACAAGCATAAAAGGTTCCTGTCACCTGACAACCTGTTTTCAGAAACAAAAGTTAGTGACAGCAGCCTAAATCCTAAAAGAAAAGCTGGGGCAGAGACCACAGCAATGCAAAAGTGAGTTTTCCTGGGCCCCAACAGGAACTCTCTCTCTCTCTTTCCCCTTCTTCTTGAAAAGATCCTATTTTCCAAAATCTCCAGGTCAGCCAACTCTACCAACCACTCCAGATGTTACCTGGACTGTATTTTCATTTGGGTCTGCATGAAATAGTCCCTTAGCTTTTCTATATTCCCTCTAGTCCTTTTCCTTACTTAACATGTTATTCCATTAGAGGAATAATTTACATTTTTAACTAGACTACAGTACACTTAAAAGTCGCCTGCATAAAACAATTCATATTTCAAAAAAGCTTTACTAATGATGGGTATAACAGTAAAGCTGAGATTAACACTCTTTAAATGTAGGTAAAGAAAAAAGTGCAGCAGGAGATTTATTAAGGTTTTATTAGCAGAACTACTATTAAATTGTTCCAACAGATGCCTTTCAGTAAGTGGATTATACCATGAACAATTGATGCTTTTCCTGTTTCTTAATGCCAATAAAAGCCTTTGGAGGATCATGCAAGTGACTTGCAGACAAGCACAAATTACCTTTCTCAGTGGCAGAAACCTCAACAGTCAGGAGCTGGAGTGACAGGGATAAAAAACACCCACAATCTCCTGACCAGTTTTAGAGCCCAGTGATAAACACAGTATCAACCACTAACAGCTGCCTACAAATTCAGCAAAGTATCCAAATGTGTTTAAGTGCTGCAGAGTACGTACTTCAGGGAAGAGATCATCCTGCTTGCTACCTTGATTTTTATATTGATCTTGTTTTTTTATTTTTTATAACTCAACTAAAAGCAAAACATTCTGCCTAATAATTCCAGTATACTGCCAACAAAAGTTGCAGTGCAATGAGTATTTACTTTTTAGCAGACCCAAAGATTTCTCTGCATCACCAAAACCAGGAGAGAGCTGTCCTCTGAAAATAAAGCACCTACTCCAAGGGTCCTTTCTTGCTTCCCATTCTTTCCTGCCCTTTTGAACCAGGTGCTTCTCCTCACAAAGCAAATGCCTGCATCTTCAGGTGAGCTACCCTGCCAGGGTCTACAGCACACAGTTCCCTTTCTCCTATCTTTTATTCCCTGCAGGCTTCAACGCTGCCAATTTTCACAGTTTGTGCTTTTTCCTACAGATGCAGAGCTTGGAAAGCCACGATTGTGTTAGGCTCTGGTACCATGAGATCTTTGGGGAAGGAAATATCCCTTTATTCTGTTTCTGCTGTACCAGCCCCAAGAGAGTCTCAATCATGACAAGTTGTCCCACTGCCACAGCACTAAAATAAAGTAATAATTCCAGCTCTCCTCTAGGGAGAATAATGCCAGTCTAACCCACAAGGCTGGAGGGAAAACCTCACTGGTGTATCCCTCAAAAAGTCCAAAATCAGAGAGAAAAGCTGAAGAACATATGTTCCCATTTGGGGTTTTTGTGAGGGTTGGTTGCCTTCTTCATTGCTCAGGGCTTTTGAGACAGCTGAGGACTTTTGGGGCTGACTTCTACCAACGCACAGCCCACACACCACACATACAGTGGCAGTGAATGCAAGAGCCAGGACAAAGGTGGCTCCCTTTCAAGGGAACCCAGCACTCCTCTCCATCCACATCTGTTAATTCCAATCAAAGCCACAAATGATAAACCTGGAATGTGAGGTTCCTCCAGGTAGCCAGCCTCAGCCAGCAGCCCTAAACAGGGGTGTCTTACCATTTTCACAGCTGGGCCCTTGCCAGTGATGACTGCGAGCGGCGAAGGGGACGCTGGCGCACTGGTAGGGAATGTCAGGATGCGGCTGCTCCGGGGCAAACTCCCTCCAGTTCCGTTCATGGGGCACCATGTAGTTCGGTACCTATTTAATTTAATGAGGTATTCTTTTAGTGGGCAGCTGTCAGGACTAAGGCTATGCATTGCATCAGCTTTCTCATATCAGCTCCTTGCTTTTCCCTGCCAAAGCCCATGGAGGTCTGAGCTGTGCCCGGGCTACGCGGATGGCACTTTGCCACCACCACCAATGAGGCTTTCAAATGAGTTTCTCACCACTGGTGTAAATAATAAGCAGAGTGGAATAACAAAAGGCAGTCAAAGCACTGCTGGTAAATGTCTGCTTGAAAGAGCAAGGCTTCATTGGGTGCTTGCATTCTGGCATCAACAGAATGGCAGTGCACTAGGAACTGTCGTCCAACAGAAAAGAGCTATTACTCAGGGATAAACAACACCAAGGGAAATCAATTGCCCTGTGGCCTCATCTGACATTAGAAAAGTTGCTTCTCAATTTCTCAATTTTCATAATGAAGTTCCTTCACAGGGAGAACCTGAGAGCCCTACCAGCAAGGCCAGACATAGCACAGAGCACAGAAATTGTGCTGTTCAGTGCAGAGGCACCAAGCAAAACACTCAACTAATGCCATACCGGGGATGGTAGTGCAGTGTAAGATGTTATTGGAAAGGGATGGTTCATCATTAATGACTGTTCCTCCATGCTGATCTGTTTTGCACCTGCGTTCACAAGGGAGATGAAAATAAATTATGTCAACCACATTTTAAGGCAACCTGAAATCGCCACATTAAAGACAAATCCATACAACCTGCCACTGAACAGAGAGACGACAAAAATGCCTTCCAGTGCCAACTTGGGACTGGATTCCCAGGCCCCCTTTGCACCCAGCTCCGGTAGCCAGTCTGTCCTGCTGGGCTCTGCAGTGTCCCACAGCACAGTGCAGCCCAGCCTAGAGCACAATGATGCCAAACCTTTGCCTCCCACAGACCCTGCCTGGCACCAGACCCTTCTTGGAGAGCAGGCACTGCCCTACCCCTGCCCTGGAGGCTGCAGGCTGGCCATCCCTCACTCCCAGCTCCTTCCTCCCCAAGGCAATTACCTACTGCCTGCCCCAAAACTGCTCTTCCCTGGATTCAGAACCTAGATCCAGCATGCAACTTTTTTTTTTTTTTTTTTTGCTTGTCCCTTGAGCCTCCTGCTTGGCTCTCACTACACAGAACCGGCAGGGAGGCCTCAGTTAAAAGAGCAATTCCCCCAGTGATGTGCAGGCGCCTGTCTGCATCTTCCTGCAGAGGCTCCCTTTCAGTGCTCCAACTCCAACGCCAGCAGTCCTCCTGCAGACGCAGCCTCTCAAGTCACCAGAACAGGCTGCACTTGAGCCCTCACTTTGGTCCCTTAAAAGACTTAAAAAGGCTGCAGGGCCATTCCAGAAAAGCACACTTCAGGCCTCATATGCTTGCAATGAGACATACTCACATTCTGTTACACAGAGAATTTGAGATGCTTTACCTTTTTTGGCTCCTTCTGGCACTATTCTGTACACTTTATAGGGATCTGAGATGTCCAGCTGGCTTCTCTCCACCAGTTCTTCAAAGTCATTGCTCTTGTTCAAAGCACACCTTAATCTTGTCTTCCAGGTAGGGGGATCTGGTTTATCAATGCCCTCTCTGAACTTTCCTTTAAAAAGAGCCCAAGCCTGGAAACATTTCAGATAATCAAAAGAACAGGAAAATGGAAAAAAAGAAAAAAAAGGGAAAAAAAAAAAAAAAAAAAAAAAAAGAATCAAGTACAAGGCACAATGCTTGAAACAGCATATGTGTGTGTGCTTACATGTGCATGAATTGTTCATGAATTTACTCCCTACAGGTTTAGGCTAAAAAAAAGCAGCATGGTAAGGTACAAAAAGCAGTTTAGCTGGCATAAGAAAGGGGAATGAATGTGGAAACAGATGTGCTGCAGTCCCAGAAGCATTTAGCTCCATGCAGAGAATTGTGGAATGGCAGGCTATCCCACAAACTATCCCAGGGACACCAGGGCACAGCCAGCAGCACCGGCCAGGCAGTGTCCAGCAGCAGCCAACCAGCAGAACCAGCCTGCAGAGGCAGGTGGCAAGGATGGGATGGTGTCCTGCCACTGTTCCACAATCCCAAGCCCAGGCTGAGCCTTACCTTGAAGAGGGCAGCATCTTCCTCCCGGTTGTAGTCCTGCTTGCCAGCGTGCTTCCAGGGGATGCGGAAGATGCTCTTCTCATCATTCTCCCACACCAGCCCAGGGTACTTGCCGCTGTCTATCTGGTCGATCAGCCACTGGCGGAGTTTCCCATTGCCACAGCTCACTGAGTTCATCCCGCACTCGCCCGACTCCAAGTTCATGCCACTCGTGTCAGAGGTTGGGCAGGGGTTTTGGGGTGCCCCACCAAGCTGAGCTCTCCACGCTCGTCCAAACACCGACTCTCTGGGAGGCTGTGGAGGAGGGGGAAATGGGCAGGATGTGGGGAGAGCCAAACCCATGGGTCAAGTGCCGGGGTGAGTCCGTACCAGCGGTGCCCAGTCCCTGATGTCACACACACCGCAGCAAACAGCAGCCACAGAGGGGCCCTGGGGGCCCCGGGAAACACGGTACAGAGCCTCAGGAAATTGGGCACAGCCCCCCACAGCCCTCCCCAGGCACTGCTTGTGCTGCAGACTTTGACAGACTTCCCTCTGTCCCAAAAGTGTTTTGCATGAACAGACATTGGTTGTCGAAATTATTATTGTGCCTTAAGGCACAACTCCCTTGTCCTGCTGAGACTTCCACTGGGGGTTTAGTTTTCAACCAAAAGAGGGAAAAAAAATGCATTAAAATAAACTTGCATACGATCGTGCACATGTGTGATATCAGACATATCACGCACACAATCCAGAGGGCTTCACAGGCAGTCATGGTTTATATAGCATCTATCTATAACACCAAAGCAGCTTTCACAAGCTCACTTCAGCAAGACACACTTGAACACATGACGTCCTATACATATCTACCCCTCCAACTGCTCCCAGCACGCACACATAGCAACATTCAAATCTATACACTGCATATGCCTAAAAGTGGAAAGACAGCAACCCACAGAGCCCGGCAGAAGGGCACTTATGTCCCCAGGGACGTGGGAGCTTGCAGCCCACCACACAGAGCCCTATAGCTGCACACAGAGGCGCAGGCGCGCACGGAGAGCCGAGTGGCTCCGCAGGGATGGGCACCCGCTGGGAAGGTGCAAACGCCAGGACACTGGCACCAGTGATGGGGACCTGCCGTCAGGTTCGTCTCACCCGTCTGGAAAATGCCTGAATGCCCGAAATCTTAGTTTGGTGGGTTCCCACTCCACCCCCCCTACTACATGTAACAAAAATTAAGCGATTCCTCACCAAGGAATCTTTGCCTCTACCCACAAGAAGCCTTCCCGAACCCCTTGCCAGACAGGCGCACACGACTGTGGGCAGATGGGGAGCACCGCTCCGCACCCCTTACACCCCTCCGCAGGGGCAGCATCCCCCGGCATCTCCCTTGCACATGGTGCGTCTGGCGGGATGGGGCACGTTCGGGACCACGGCTCCCCAGCGCGGAGCCCGTACGAGTCCGTGCGAAGACCCCCAAAAAAATCACGTTCCCCCCTTTCAGTGTGCACGAAGCAGGTCCCTCCCACACATTCCCGAGACCCTCCCGAGGGTAGCGGGAACCGGCCGGGCTGGGGGCCGGTGCGCGCCTTCACCTCAGGAGGAGATAGCGGGTGGGTATTATTTCTTTTGCTTTAAATTAAGGAAAAAATAGCACGAGGGGGAGAAAATAAAATTTAAAAAA
>WEIU01001212.1:43588-104306 GCA_013389925.1 Aegithalos caudatus
AGCTCGCTACACCCACCAGAATCGTCCTAGACGACGCCGGCCGGGCCCCCGGGATGCTCGGGGAGACGCGGGGGCAGCCGCCCACCCGCCCCCGCCGTGCCCGGGGTCGGTCCCCCCTGCCGGCACCCTCTGCCACCCAACCCAACTTTGCTCGGAGCCGGGATCGCGGAGTGGACTCAGACACACACCTGCCTCCTTTCCCCCCAAGGCTCTCCCCGTCCAGCCTACACCGTATTTTGCAGCCCAAAAGGTGTCACATGGGGGGCAAAGTTTGGGGGGAGGGGGCAGCAGTGGCGCCGGTCCTGGAGGCAGCGAACCCCGACGGGGTGGCAGCAGCGGGAGCGGGAACAGCCACCAGCTCCGGCCGGGAGCCACTCCCGCCCCGCTGAGCCCAGGAGATGCTGCCTCCGCAAAGCCCATCTTGAGGCACCAGGGCTGGAACCTGCTCGCTCGCCTGCCTTCAGAGCCTCCTACCCTAGCTTGGAGGGAGCTGGTGGATGAAGGAGCGAGCTCCGGGCTTACATGAAAGTCTCTCTTGCCGCCTTTCGGGTTTCAAGCACGTGTTTCGTGCCACGACACTCCGGTGTTGTTGTTCTGTTCTAACGTCCCCAGCTCACATCCATCCACATCCTCTCTGCTGCAACGTCTCAGGTCACAGAATCTGTCACCGCCCTGAGCCGGAGGCTTAGGATATTAATTGCAAATCTTCAACGCCATCTTCTGAAATTTAAATGTAATTATCGCCACTTTTGGAGGGGGAAGTGAGAAGTACAGGCGTTTTCAGGTATTGGGTTTGCAACACTCCATCCCATCCTCTAAAAAAAGCATTGTCAGGGCCAGTACGAAATCCTTTCAGTCGTGAGCCAAGGCGCCTTTGAAACATTGGAATACGTGTTTGAGATTTGAGGTGACTGTTACCATAAATCAAGACAAATAACCACAGCTTTACCAAAAGGCATCTGAAAGACTTTCTAAAAATCCAATTTCAATTTGTAGGGTTAAGACTGTGTGGTACGTGGGGCACCAGCTGTAATTTCACTAAGTATAAAACCGTCTTGAAATATATCACTATCAAAGAAACGCTTCTCATGTCTTCTCTTTTGTGGTTTTTAAACCAGCAAATTTGGGACCAGGGTGAAACATGCAGATTGGATCTGTACTAGGCAAACCCTTCAGGAGAAAAATAAAAACCTCCTTTCTTTCTCAAATGCTGGAGAATATTAAAAAAAAAAAAAAAAAAAAAAAAAAAAAAAAAAAAAAAAAAAAAAAAAAAAAAGTTGCTTTTGTCCAAAGAAATCCATGTTCCATGTACAGATGGAGAAGTAGGTAAGTTGCATATTAAGAGAAGATACAGTCATAAAATCCCCAGAGAGTACCAGAAATTACCTGGCTGGGTGGTTGGTTGCTTTGTGCAGCAAGAACTCTATTACAAAACTATCTAACTATCTTATCTCCAGTTGCTTAAATGTTAGAGGAGATGATTAAAGCCAGACCCCTACACACACACTTGGCCTTTGCAAATCAGTCTTCTCATGAGTAAGACATTCTAATCTCATTAGCTTTGCTGACTTAATTACTCAGTGTTTCTGGACATCACCCATTTCCAATTAAGATGGCAGAAATTTCTAGGACCACCATTTTGATCTGCAATGTAGAAAGCTCTGATCAATAACACAACTGTGCTGTCCACATTTAATGCTGCATCACTGGGTGTTTTTTGCATATCCTAAGAGACGATTCCTCCCTAACCAGCCTTGCTAGTGATACAAATGCTCCAGCACCTCACAGCCCGTTCATCCATTTCTGGTGTTTTCCACACCATTGCAAGTGCCTGACTCTTCAAACCTTGCCCAAAAGCCCTGCTGCCTCCATGGAAGTTTTCTGAGTTAATGACTGAAGTCCTCTTGTGAAGACGCTCTTGCTGCTGTTTAACCACGGCAGTCACCACCGGGCCCCCTGTTTTTTCACACCCTTAAGGTCACACTGACTAAAGGCATGCCAGGAAAAGTGACTGTTTCTTCTCAACAGTCGCTCACAAGCCCTTGGTGCAAAGGAAGATGGCTTCTGCTTTCACCAGACCCCTCTGAAGTCCCAGCTGACTCACCTGGGAATTGCACACAAGGTACAAAAGCAAAGAGAGACAGACGTCATCTCAAAGCAGCTGCCAAGGGCTCCCTGGAGTGGGTCCCTACAGAAAGGGGCAGTGCTGAGCCATGGGGCACGCATATTAAATGCTCTTGCACCCAGGAGTTTACTCCTCCTTTCCTTCAGGAAGGTTTCCCTTCCTCTCTGGGTACAAAGGCTCTCCCGTCTCCCTAAAATACCGCTGGGTGAACTCAGTCCCTAGGCCAGGGATTCCTGTTAGAGGGACAATAAGTCTGGCAGCAGAGACCTTTTGAGGAGCGTGGGTTCTTCAGGGGCTCTCTCTGCAGCAGAGACCATGAAATCCCCTCGGGCATCAGCACAGGGGGAGTTCCATGCCGCAGAAGAGGAACCTGCAGGGGGGAGTGAGGAGCACCCACACCCTGGCACTGCTCTGCCCCGGGGTGGGAGGGCTGCACTGGCTGCCCTGGCATTCCAGGCTGTGCTGGGAGTGTGCTCATGGGGGAAGGTTCCAGTGCTCAGTAAAGCCCTCTGCACTCTGGCTGCAGCCCAGAGCAGACCCACAGTCAGCAGCAGCGTGGCAGCAAGCGAGCTCCTTCCCTGGCTCTCCTCTCAAGCGAAGACCCAGACCAGGGCTCTTCAGGAGCCCAGCAAACCTTGTGCAGAGACCCTTCATAAATGACATTGGTAAAAGCATTTTCAGAAGTGCAGTAAGCCCATAAAAGTATTTTTTGAGAGCTCGCAGCTACCTGTCTACACCTTTGGTACAGGTAAAGGTGTAGACAGGTAGCTGTGAGCTCTCAAAAAATACGTTTCCTGAGTTGGAGTTTGCTGGTGGCACAGGTTTCTACCACGGTAGAAACTTCTTCATGATAGAAACTTAGAAGACTTTCATCCCTCAGAAATCCTTGCCAATCCCTGGTTGCAAGTCACTGTGGAATGATATCCTCCACTGCCCAGAGCAGCAGCACAATTCAGACCAAACGGGGGCCGTGTTAAAGCCTCCCAGCACCACACTTCACTCAACAGCTCTGAGGCATAGGGTTGAGTTCAGAAGTCATTCATACATCAGAAAGATATCTGTGGATGTAATTGAATGAATTCAGAGACACTGTGGAAATTCAGAGCAGATTTCTGATTACTTTGATCTATTCCAGCATTGATCTATTCCAGTTCTGAAAGCAGTCTAACATGATTCAAACAAAAACAACAAACAATTTTATGCATCTTCTATTGTAGTAACTTCAACTTCTGGTGTCATAAGATCTGTCTTCTTGTTTTGGAAGGGTATTTGCAGTTCCTCCATTTAAAATAGTGACTCCTAAAACAGTATTAGTCATATATTTTTCACAATACTAATTGCAGAGACATTTTAAACTAATAGAAATAAACCAAACTGGCAAGCATAACTATGTCTTTCAAGCAGAAGAGTCTCACAGCCCAGTTGACATTTTTTTAGGTGGATTTGGAGGATGTTTTGTTTTCTTTTCCTGTACTTCCCCTCCGCTTCATAGCCAAGAATATTTCAAACCAATTCCCATTAGGCTGCTTTCATGCCTCTATACATCAGCCTGTGCACAGGACTGAAAGAGCCCTTCACCACATGTCCTCACTCCTGAGACATTATAGAATCATGGATTCAGTTACATAAGGAAAGCCCTTTAAAATCAGCAAGTGCAACTCTTAACCTAGAAATGGCCAAGTCCACTGCAAGATAAGACAATACATTAACTGCCAAATCCATTTTTTAGAAAAATCTGCAAATTAACATCACATAAAAATGCTATTCTGTGGCTTTCCTTTGGAGATAAAACGTTGGCAAGCACATCCAACCAATCTGGCACACAGGCAGCCTGGTGCCCTTCCCCAGTGCCCAGATGTCAGGCCAAGAGCTTGGAAACCCTGATCTGACACTTTCACCTCTGAAAACCAACAGCAAATTTTTTATGGACTTCCTGCTCCTCAAAGAAGGAGGCTTCTCACCTCCTTATTGAACAGCCTACCCATCTTCCTAAAGCATTTCACCCTATGGTATTCCATCTACTTTCATCAGCAAGCAACAGTCATGAAACTAAAGGAAAGAAAATTACGGGAAAATAAAAAATAAGTAGTTTTCAAATAAAAAAAACAATAAGGAAACCACTTGATGTGGACCAGGAGCTGTTGAGAGCAACCTCTCCCTTTATGCAGATAATCTGAGACTGCCATCTCTGCAGGGCAGCTACCAAAGACTGCCTGGGACTGCAGGCATGGAGGAAAGGGAATCATGGTCCTCTGCCAGTGATGGGAAGCAGAGAGCAGCCATGTGTCCACTATTCCCTGGACCAACAGGTCCAGCTCACTGTCACCTGGGAGCCTGTGTTACCATTCATCCTGTGGAAGAGGCAAATCCAAATGATAGGATTTATGTATTTTCATATCCAACCTCCTTTATTTGCAGTAAAAAGATGGAGTGGCAGATAGGAACTTCAGACCATCAGCCCACCGGACCAAATTTCTTCAACTCTGTTGTGTCCTCAGACAATTTCCCATAAAGGCAGTTTTCAGACTGCACTCAAAGACATCCTAAATATGATGAGCACTGACAAAAAAACACTGCAATTTGATCACAGAAGTTAGGCCAAGCTAGGAATGGGCTCCCACCATGGTGGAGAAGTGGGACTGCTCCAGAGGTGGTACCTGATCTAAACACAATTTATTACAGCAAATAACAAGGAAAAGACTCAATTCCTGTCCTGGAAACATTCCATGTTTGGAGTCCATTTCTGAGCTGTGGGGCACACAAGGTCAGGCTGTTGTAGGGTAAATATAGAACTGGTGAGAGGGGTGCTGTCACCTGTGTGCCTTGATTGGGAAGCTGCCAGGATCAGTGTCTGAAATCCATTCCTCCAGCAAGGAAGAAGTGTTTCCAGGGAATTGGGGAGCACTGAGCACTGTGTGACTGACACATTGTTTGACTCCTGGCACATTCTGAGCTTGTCAATAGTCTGTGGTTGGATGACACTCCAAGTGCTGGACACCCTGGGACACTGCAAGAGCCCCATGCCCGGGGGAAGGGAGGCTGCATACATGACCACTTTAAATACTTTTCACTTTAACCACTTGTTTCCAGCCTTCATACCAGCAAATATAAGCAACATGCTTGGGTTCCTTTTTGTCTAAGTTCAAACCCACATAATTTCCTGGGTTCAAAAGATCAGTTTGGTTTTGTACATTTTGGGGGTTGAGGTTCTACTTCCAAGGAAGTGAGCTGCAAGGAGCCCTTCTCCAAGCCAAAAGAAAATTACTTTGGAAAGAAAATTATTTGGAGAGTGGAGGGATTAGGATGGCACAACAAGAAAACTCACTAAAAACTAAGCACTTAATATTAAAAAGAACCCACAAGACATATGTATCATCCATTCTGCTCCTGCTAGCTACTAAAATTGTCCATTAAATTTAAAACTATCTGGGGTTTCTGTCCTTTTGAACTGGAGCATCTTTCTGAAAAGCAGGAATTTAAATGATAGAGAAAGGAACTCAGGTGGAAGGGAGCTTTGGGAAGTTTCACAGAAGTCATAGATGTGGGTGCCACTAGGATTTCCCTGCTTTAAAGAAACTGGAAGGATCACCAGTGGCACACTTGGGGCACATACAACACTGTGGAAGGAGCTTTACAATTTCAAGCATAATTCATCCTGTCTTGATTAGCAAGGGGTAAATCCCCAGCCCAGATTTACTGAACAGATGGTGATGACATGCAGAACGTTGTGAGAAGGAGGTGGTGATGGTCTAGCAGTTTGTTACATTCTTCTTTTTGATAGACAAAAGAGGAACCCAGAGCCCCAAAGGAAAAATATTCAGTGAGCAAGGAGGGCTATAATCTGAAGTATTTAAAGTAAAAGAAAAACCCATTGATCTATTGCTCTTCTTTAGGCAGGAACAAAAATAACATACCTACATTTTTCTGTTGAGGAGAGACCTGGCTCATCATTCACAGGGGCACAATGTGAGTTTGGCTGTGTTCTAGAGGGAGTGAGCAATCGAGCCCTAAATGAATGTACTGTGGTATTTCACTTTGAAAAGAAGCAGGTCAGCCCTATTAGATGTGTAGGAGAATGATTTAAAAGGAAACAAGTCTTTGTAAACAAGGATTTCGGTGGAGGGTGAGAATGGGGCGTAGCAAGTCAGAATTTCTCCTGCTATCAATGATCAGTCTAGCACGTACATAAACTAGTGAAGGCTTTCTGAAAGTTTTTAAAAACACATAACAGCAAATCCAACCAAAAAATCACTTTGCAGCACAACACCAGATGAGCCACTAGATGCTCAGTGGTTTCAGCTTTAGCCCTTGGATCAGCAGGCCCCACAAAGCACTCCACTGGCCAGCTGTCCTGGGCAGGGGCTTTAGTGCAAGATCCTGCAGGGGGAAATTCATCCCTCTGCAGTCCTGTGACAACTGGGACATTTGTTTTACAGTCCTTCTTGTCAGGTACCTTTGTAAATGAGAGGGAATGAGAGCATAGAGAGTGCTTGAGAAGCTTGAATTAACCCCTCTCTCCTGGGATGTCAGGATCTTTAAGCCTAAAACAGCTTTGGCACATTTTTCATCCTGGCTGATGGAGGATAAACCCACTAAATGTGAGGGGGAATTCACAAGAGCTGAAATGTTGCCATAAGACAGAAGGAAACTTCACAGCATTGTGACCTTGTGGCCACTTCAGAAAAAGAGACTTGGCTGCTTTTGGAAATGTCTCCTGGAACAATGAATATGTAAAATTAGAGTAATGATACACTGTTACATCTCCTCCCACCTTTCTCCACCCCAGATCACAGCAGCTTTTGGTATCCCTGGAAAAGGAAGGGCCATGGCAAGTGTAGTGCTGTATCCACAACTGTCTCATCAGGGGAACAGCATCTGGGACCACCAAGGGCAGATTTGCAAAGGTAGAGGGGGAAGTTCTCAATGGCAGTGAACTGCTGCTTTCCTTCCAGTGACATGGGAAATACTCCCCTTATTAGACACATTGCCTGCATGGCTTTATTTTACTCTGCCTTGGGAAAATTCTGTATATTCTCTTAATTTCTCCTGACAGTTGATGCAGGCCCACGGTGCCTTCTGAGGATTGAACAGCTGCAGTGACTGTTGACAGCTGATGCTGCCTGGATGGCCTCTTTCATTGACTTTTGTACCAGGCTGCTCTTTTTTAGTGGTGAAAAAAGAATAGATTTTGCATGCATGACTACTCATGGTTAGCATGAACAGGAAGGGTGCTCTGAAGGGTGACTTAGTAGCATGGGGGAATGCTTCCCTTTTGAAGCAAAATAATTTTTTTTCACATGGTCAGTGATGAAAGCTCAGCCACACACACTTCTCCTGAAGGTAGCTGCATGCTAGAAAACACCAAGAAATTCCCTCACCCACTCAGCATTACTCATTTTGTTACATAAGTTGTTTTTTTTTTCCTTCTGCTATGGATTGGGTCAATAAATACACTGGCCATTAAAAAACCCAGCTGTCTGTTGTGTTTATAGAAAATGCAACTTTGGCTGTGACTGAGCAGGAAGGCATCATGGGCTACTGGTCCCAGCAAATGGTATGAATACCTTGCCACTAGTTTTATTGCAGCACCTCAGGCCCATCTTGGGACAGTTCACCTCTGGATATTCAGGCCTAACAGCCTCACAAAGGCCTTTGAAATCCTCTTGCAGTGTTCCCCAGCTCTTGCTGTCCAGGACACAAGTCACTGCCACTGGTTGCTGTAAGAAGCATAATGTCAAATGTGCTACGTTTTTTTAAATGTTTTCTAACCTTTTTCTTTCATTTAGTCCTTGCAGATGGGAGGATTTATTGGTTATATGAGAAGTGAGATGAAATCCCTTTGCACCTCTATGTAAGGCAGAATCCTGTTACATCTCTCTATTGCTACATGAGCCTATCCCCCACATTGATGCTGCAGAAAAAGAGGGAAAAAAAAATTAAAAAAAGAAAAAAAAAAGAAAAAAAAAAAAGAAAAAAAAAAAAAAAAAAAAAAAAAAAAAAAAAAAANAAAAAAAAAAAAGACGATTTGGTGGCCTAAACTGCTACTCAAAGACCAAAAGTCAGATCCTGCTGTCACTGAACTGAGGAGGAATTCCCCCTCTTTGTTCACTGGGAACAAAATGTCCAGGCCAGGAGCTGGGTGTTGCACAGGGACAGGCAATCGCAGTCCTGCCAAGGCAAGGGGCTGCCTGCTGCTACACTGCCCCAGTAGCTGTGAATTATGAGGTTTCCCTCCACAGCTTCAAGGCAATGACTTTTTTTAAGACATTTTGAAAAGGACAGACAGCAGCATTTAAGGAGATACAAACAAAATTCCCTGCTGACACAGTAAAGCTTCTTGAGTAACAGCAAATGCTCCACATAAAATGGCAGATGTATTGGGTTTCTGAGGAATCTCTGGGGCAAGCACTTTACTGCCACAGTCACTTCCAAGTCACCACAGCACTGACAGCACCATAGGACTGACAGCACTCCCAGGACACAGATTCAGTGATGTTGTTCCCAATCCATCTAAATTCCAGCCTAGACCAATATGAGTTTAAAGTATAATGTATGACAGAGACCAGTGCCTAGGTAGTCCAGTCATCCATACCTGGGATAGGTGTGTGCTTCCGCAACAGTCAGATAGATTCTGGGAAAGTTCCAAGGCTGGTGTTTATTTTTCATAAGGCAAATGAGGAACATATCATATAGTGTTGGAGAAGCAGCAGGACAAGCTGTCCTCATTAGGAAAAAAAAATCAGTGTCTGACAGGGAACTCAAGAACATCATTATTGCTGCCCAAGGCTCATTTGGGAATCCATATTCAAAGGGCTCTGCTTGGGACCAATTTTCTCCTCTTCCCTCAAAGGTTCCCTTGAATCAAGTTCTCATAATTTTGACACTTGCCAGAGATCAAATAGGATCCTTTTAGCAACTCTCAGTCTATAAATTTACATTTCAAAATATTAATTCACATTTCCAGAGCACAAAGAAGGTCACAGATGCCTCCAGTGCCTTGGGGCGAGGATAGTTGTTGGTGCCACTAAAGAGCACAAGCAGAGGATCTGATGTTATACCTGCAGAACTGAGAACTGTTCAGCTTGGTGCACTTTCCTGAAGCTCCTCAGACCTCAAGGGAGAAGAGGTTGTTGGTTCCTTTCACCTTTCTGCACAGGCAGGAGTTTAAAATATAAAATATCAGTACCAAGTGGACCCACTCAGGAGAATATCAAAAGTCAGCATGGGCTAACGTAGCCTAAGTCTGGAAGTCCTAAATCTTACCATGGAATCACAGAGTACCAGTTTGGAAGGGACCTCAAGTCTCATCTGGAAAAACCTTTCTTGGCAAAAGCATGGTCTAGACAAGACAGACCGGCACCCTTCACAGCTGATTTTTGAAAGCATCCAACGTTTGGGGAATCCACCACTTGCCTGGGGAGATTATTCCAGTGCTTGATTCTTCTCATTGTGAAACATTTCCCTCTTGTGACCAATAGTAATCTCCCCAAGAGTAACCTATACCTATTACCCCTCATCTTTTCCACACAGCTCCTCATAAAAGGGAGTCTCCATCTTATTTGTAGCCACCCTATAAATACTGGGACATGGTGATAAAGTTGTCTCTGAGCCTTCTTTTCTCAAGCTGTTTGTCCACCAGGACCAACCCTGTGTCTAGGTAGATCCCAATCTGTGATGGGGATAGATCCCAACAGTTCTGGATTATGTTTTCCAAGGTGCAAGATATTACACTTGTCCTTCATAAGGTTCTTGGTCACTTGCTCTTTCAATCTATTCAGCAGGGTGGCTCTCCCTTCCAGAGTGTCCACTTCCCCTCTCAGTTTGGTATCATCATCAAATTTCATCAGGGTATCCTTGATCTCATCATTCAGATAATTTATGAGGATATTGAACAGCATTGGGCCCAATATTCTCTACTGATGCATTCATGCTCCTTCCTCATATTTCTGCTCCACAATATTGGAAAGGTGCTCTAACCATTGGCCTGTCAAGTGCAGCTCACTGGCAGCTAGTTTGTGTATTCAATCTGGACTAGAACCATCAGTTTGGTCATGTTTCCTTTACTGGGTTCTTGGGGGCCTTTTTGGTGCGCTGAGATACAATAGTCAATGTAATTCTCCAAGTAAGTGTCCTTTTCCTTTCACCTTTCTGATTACATGCAATATTAGCCATCTTTTCTGCCGCCTCAGTAATTCCAGAACAAAATGTTACCTCACTGTGTCTTTCTCAGGAAACTTACACAGTTCCTGAAAGTTCCTCCAATTTTTCCTTCCAGCTCCCACAAGTGCCACTACTTGCTTGTAGAGTTTTTCTCTTGTGATAAAGCAGCAGGAAACCAACAGACCAAAATCAAAGCCTGACTTGGCTTTCCTCTAAAAATGTCAAAATGCTTTTCTCTTTACCTTCACTAAGCTAGAGCACAACAACCTCCCTTAAGACCAGTTTATCTGTTATGACTGTTCACCTCCAGGGGCTTAACAAGTGTGCACCATGGCTGCCCAACACACCAAGTGACAGAAACTGAGAGTCACTGATGCAAAGCTCTAGGAGACCACAGGAAAAATAGAAATTTCATGACAACCCATAGTCCTACAATGACAATGAGCTTTTCTCTTCTACTAAATGTTATGTGTTATGTTTAAAGATGAATGCAGTAGATTACCTGCATAACTCAAACTGCTCTCTTGTACATTGTCCCTGCTATCAGATGTCAGGATGCAACACCTTGCTAGAAGATATTTTGAAACCTTAACTTTGGGCTATACTCCATCAGTAGTCTTGTCTAAATAAATAAATAAATTATGCCTCTCTGGAGGGGATCTCCATAATCTCTTCCCACATCTAGCTATCACTGACAGGTGGAAGGGAAGGTATATCATAGCAGTGGTCTTCCTTTTTGCGACTGCTATGACTCTGCTCCAGGAATGACTGTGTACTTGCAGGGCCTGGCTAAAGTCATCCCTGAAATGTGAAGCTGCTGTTCCATAAAGCTGCAACAACATGCGACAGACCACGAATATTGATCACTTTCCTTTGAAGGATGGCCAAAAAGCAAAACTGCCAAAAGCATCGTTGACTTCTGAAAATGTGCATTAAAGGCTTATCTTAGGGTTGCACTCAAATGTTTAAAGCTTCCCCTGCAGGTGGTCAGGCTAATCCTTTCCCAAAGTGAACCAGCTCATCTGTCTCCAGTGCACAATCAGCTCCCAGCTCCCTGGGGCACCGCTCATGCAGTTTGCCAGTAAACCACAGTGTGATCCTGTCCCAGCTCATCAGCCCTCTGGCAAGCCAGGCATGCTGTGTGGAAGCACAGAACCAGCTGGGATGCACAGCTGGCAACCCTCCTCACTGTGCAGGTTTCACTCTAGGTGATGGAGACACAACCCTATTTATTACCATCTCCCAGGAGAATACGGCCATTTCACACAACTCCATTGTCAAGTATGTCCTTTAGGCATAATCTTGGCATCTCCTGTTGAAATGGAGTTTCTAGTGTGTCATTTCATCCCTTCACAAAAAAAAGTAGCTGCAGCCTAGCACTATTTACAGAAGGCTCCTTCTTGCTTGAATTGCAACTTCTTGTTTAAAATATCCACTGCCTATCTGCCCTCCCTCTCCCCCACCAAGCACACAGGTGGAAATTCTCTTACTCTGAGGTTCATAGTACTTGATGAAATATTAAATTAGAATCTGGCTGGTTTAAAACAGCTACTAATGCCTTTCTTCTACAGCCCACAAAGCATTCTTGTAACCAAAGCCACAAAAAAGGAGGTATTTTTAAATGAACTGTGCGGATTGATTCACCGATTACCGTCTCTTCCTCCCCTTTATTGTTTCCCATCAGAGCTGGCAAATCACTCTCAGAGCATTCACCAAACCATGCTCTCCCTACTCTCACCTCTGCTATTTCCACAGCCTGGTCCTCACATGAGTTATTTTCAGCTAGGTAAATCATCTATTAGTTTCTAATCACCCTAATATACATGCTTCCAATTAAAAGTGGATTAAACTGTTTGGCTTTCTGGAACAAGTGATCAGCACAGAGTCCAGCAACCACCTCCATTCAGTCTTGAAGGGAGGGAGGAAGCCTGGATGGAGTAATAGGATCCTAATTACCCAGCTCAGTGCTCCAGGCAGCCCTGGAGAGGACAAAGAGACTTTGGCCACCAGTAGAAATACAGGGCTTCTCCAACACACAGTTTGCATCTACTTTGGCTGGAAATTTAAGTTTTTTTTAACTGAGGTACCCACAGCAGGCACTGCAAGTTCCCCAATCCTGCATGATTAATGTGTCTCAAGCCACGGAGGCTCCCTGATCACTCAGTCTGAGTCCCCAGAGACAGACCTTCCCTCAGAAATTACCTGGGAGGTGGCACTGACAGCATTGCACAGAGTGCAGTGCATTCTGAGAAAAACAGCTAAGTCAAGGGGGAGTCCCTTCCTCTGCTGCCTGGAGTTTCCAAGCTGTCTTTGGAAATGAATCAAATTCACGTCTTCCATGAAGCAGTCCAAAAGTAGCAGCAGCAGCTTGGCCAGGGAGACACTGATTTTGTTCTTCCTCCAGTTCTCATCTGCCAGAACAGCCTTTATTAGATGTATTCACCATATGCACTTTCTTTCCAGAACAAGAAAATCAGGACAACACTTTTTTTTCTATCACCATAGCCATATATCCAAAGTACTGTGGAGAATCCCTTCTTTTTTTTAGCCTGCAGACTTTTTCCTGGAGTACATGGAACGTATCAGCACGTGCATCAGGAGCTCTAACCACGTTACCCTTACTATTCCAATACCTTTAATTTTTTACCACGTGCTATTCCTGCTCTGCCTGTCACTCACCGCTCTCCCCATCATTCTTGAAATCACAAGCACATTATGTACCTAAACCATTTAATTTTTACCTGCAATTTTATGTCCAACTGATGCACCAGAGCGAATAATTTCATCTATGATAGTCAAAACCAGAATTGCTCTGGGCCTCTTTCTTTTCACTCCATTTTTTTTTCTCATGTAGAAATTATTACAGCTGCACTTCATTGTTCATGTTGAAATATAGCAAATGGTTCATGGGGGAGTAAGATCCCAAATTTTGTCCCATCTACATCCAACCACCATCCTGTGCACCTTCACATGCAGGTGAGATGAAGGTGTTGAAACCCCCACAGCTCCTTGCCCTGCTTCAGGAT
Source organism: Aegithalos caudatus (assembly GCA_013389925.1). Classification (NCBI taxonomy): domain Eukaryota; kingdom Metazoa; phylum Chordata; class Aves; order Passeriformes; family Aegithalidae; genus Aegithalos; species Aegithalos caudatus. The sequence continues at coordinate 56,900 of WEIU01001212.1, forward strand.
CTCTGTTACAAACATATTTTAACACCCCTGAGATGGAGGGCAAATACCTCATTTGACAATACACAATCAACACTGATGCAGTGCTTTTCAGTGGGAGCATCTCAAAGCTGTACCAGGGAAAGTTGTAGCTGCTTCCCCATTTTACTGGGAAAATGTAGCAAACCAGACTGAAACAACTTGCATAATCACACAGCATGTGGTAGGAGATCTGGTAACAGAATCCCAAATGCTTTTCAGTCCAGCATTTTATGGATTGGACAAAGGTGAAAGACTATGTACACCTTCTTGGTAAGTCAAAACCACGAGTCCTTTGTTTCAAAAAGAACTATGGAAACTCGTAGCCTGTCTTACTGCAACATTGGTGCTCTTGAAACCATTTCTATGCCATTTTTATGCAATTTGTGCATTATCAGGGAGGTATAATTCTAAGGGAGAGAAGCCCAGACAGAAATATGTGAGATCTCCCAACGGAAACATTGATGTATGGTGACCAACTCAGGGAAATGAAGGTCAACTCCACAAGAAAAGAAAATATTGTAAAGTATATAAGACTCTTTCAGTCACAGCAGAGTCTAGAGTGCATTTCCAATGAATTACTGTATTACATTAATGTCCACTGGTGGTTATACCTTTTCCCATTAAACCTCCAGACTTATTACTGATGGTTAACTTCATACAGCCTTACCCAGATGAGAAATGACAGAGGTACCCTTGCACAGCCTCCAAAAATATGTGCAAAAATATGAAATTTTTGTTTTTCTCTTTTGTTCTTTTGAGACATTGAGGGATTCATGAGCTGTTTTGCTGGGAAAGTCACATGCTGCAGACTTAACTTGCAATGACTCCCAAAATGCAATCCTTGGAAGAATATGGAGAGAGCATGCATATACACAGCCATAACTCTGACACCTTCAACATATACTTCCTTCTAAACACAGGACAGAGTTTTCCCTATTTAGAAACTTTCAACAAAGTTCCATCTTGCTTTAAAATAGAAGGGAGAGAATCACACAAAATGTTTGCAATCAGTAATAACCTGCACAGGATGCTGGTCTACCAATGAACATTGCTTTTTGGCATACAAATTCCTTTTTAATGTTTTCAGTGACAGGTTCAACACTGTCATAGATCAGTATTACTTATCCAAAACATTCAATCCTGTTCAACAGCCAGAAGGCCACAGAAGATGAAAACTTCCAACAGAAGGCACATCAAGCTTTGGAGAAAACCACCCCAACCATAACAAGACAGATACACAGACAGCCAAAGTGTACTTGTTAATGCAATTAATTAAATCAGAAAACTTGTAACAAGGTAATTTATTCATATAAATACATACTTACAGGAAGCAAATTGTTTGCAAGCCACACACTGGCACTTACCCTGACTCAAGAGGTCTGGGATAAATATTAATTATTAAAAAACAAAACAAAACAAACCCACAAGTAGAAAAGAAATGTAAAAGGATGGGAGGAGAAGAAATGCAAAAAATTGTAACAAAACCCCCATTTGTTGTATTATCTGCTGACAAATTAAATAAAAACTCACTTCCAGAGAAAGAAGGGAAAAAAGAGAATCAGAACTCAGACTTTCAAAGGGTCCATTTGTAAATGTCTTCTCCCAAGTCTAACACTGCTTTGCCAAAACCTGTATGAATAATGACCAATCAAGCAAATGACCTAAGAGCACTTCACACTTCAAGTAGCTTCGATGTCTTGGTTCTGATCTATTTATAGTTCAATAAATAATGGAGGATACAAACCTGCACATTCATAATTGTGTCATCTAAAATGGAAACTGGGCTCAGGTCTGGCTGAAAATCCCACTCTTTGAGGCTGCTCGCAAGTGAGTTTTAGTCCCAGTTCACTGACTCCCAGTTCACTGCAGATGTGTTTGGCTCACATGAACAGAACCAAGTCTCCTATAGCAGCTCTGTCTCAGGACTGAGCTATGCAGCTGCTCAATGGCAAAAGGACACCTCTTGCTCACACTTCATTAAAGCCCACTCCTAATATTTACACTAGAAACTACATGGAAAACTACAGGAAGTCACCTTGCTACTCACAAGCTACTCAGTTTTGGTAAACTGCAGTTAGCATAATTCACTACAGCAAAGCACACATTCAAATATATAAAGAAGAATTTGTTCTTTGCCTGAGGGCAGAATAATAATATTGGACAGAACAGCTAAATGTAGCAGTGAAATAGTTAAGCATGGGAGCTGGGCCACATGGAAAACAAGACCCACATTTAAAGCTCTGCTGAGAACAAAGTGTGAAATTAGCTGTTTCTGTCACGTGCCGTGTGTCTCAGGGGTATCTACAGAAACACTGCACAGTGCAATATCATCTTCCTCATGCTAGTATTTTCTACAGACCGTCATCATTTTCCCTCTGCCAATACAATCTTCTTGAGGAGGTGGAAGGACTCTCATATAATTTACTGGCGAAGCCAAAACTCTTTATCAGGTTATAAGCACATCTAAGGACATGCAGGTTTGCCCTCTACTTCCCTCAGCCAGCTGTATGGTGGGACAGGAGTCCAGGAATCAGATCAAAACTGCCACTCTCCAGAACTCAAAACAGTTCCACCTAACACTGGAAGGAACGAGATACACAGTCAGGAACAGCACCACAGTTCCAGCACAATTTTTGCATGTGATTTGGTTAAAAATTACCCTTGAAAAGAACTAAGTGGTTAAAAGGAAGATTAAGCAGTAAGGCATTTTTCATTTGGAAACTGCTGTTTTTCTTTAGCAGAGGAGAAGCCACCTCTCAGACTTAGGAGGTTTCCCTAGATCAGAAGGGATTATACTTAAGCAAGTTTTCTGTCTCATCAGTGTTGTAGCATATATATCTAAGACACTGCCATGGATAGCAGATGGCAGAAAGAAGGTAATCACACTACTAATTCAAGTGTTACATAGCAGGCTGTATTGAATTTTAAGTCTCTTTATAGAAAGACTAAGCGAACTAAAACACACATTAACAAAATCTGAGCCATTCCATTTACACTGAAGATGAATAATATAGTATGTATTACGTATTATGAAATGTGTTTGAACAAGGTGCAGCTATCACCTTCACAGCCACCTACAGACACATCTACTTTATTCTAGTGGAGGATATTACTGATTAGTTGAATGCCCAAGATTCCTTAGGAATCACCATGTACACATTGCCAACAGAATATAAAATAACAAGTGCTAGAGAGGAAGGACAGGGAAAAAAGAGAAGACTCAAAACTTACTGCGCCTGAGCATCTAATTCTGCCTTCATAAAAAGGGAGTCCCACTGCAAAAACAATTCAGCCTTCAGCACTTCATTGAAGTGGCCATGAGATCTGGCTGTAATCTGACAGATAATACTTTCAGGTTGATGGGCTTTTTGGTTTAAGTTTGGATTTTTTTCTCTGATTGCTCAAATGTCAGAAATACTCTTAGCAGAGGTAGTGTCAACCCAGAAATTCAGTGAGTTATCTGTGGGAATTTGAATGGGGAATTTCCTCCCTTACACTGTAAGTTTTTTAATGTTTTCCCCTGAGAATCATCTGCCACTTACATCAGCTTCCTCTGACAGACCACTACTGAGGATCCTTGAGCACTGGCAGCCTGAAAACCAGGTAAGTTTTACAGCTGATTAAGCCCTAAATCAGTGTGCTATGGAAAAGAAGGTATTTCAAAATAATAGAAACGCTGGATTTACCACACTGCCTGTTGCAACGATGGACCAGCAACAATCAGTAAGACAGCAACATGCAAGATCCTCTTGGGAGACTATTAAGAGGTGCTTGGCTGAAGATTCTAAAACTCACCTGGAAAAACTCAGTGAAGAGAGGGAAAGTTTCAGGAAGTCTGTGTGCAGGGGAAAAAACATAATCTAAACACCAACATGAGTTAGTCTTTTATTCTTACTGTACCTGCAGGGATACAAACAGCAAGTAGAAGCCTTCTGGACATTATTATTGATTTCAAGAAATACAAAAACAGATCAGGTGTTAACATTTAATTTTATTTATAAAAAAATTGTAGAACATATTAAATACAAACATTTGGAAAAAGCAATCAAGGCTTCACTAAGATGCCCAGAAGAGGAAGACAGAGAATCAAGAAGCTTACAGATTTAGAGTTTTTAAACTTGTGGAATAATTGCTGTAATTTTTCACTGACATCTTCATAGGTGGTGGCCATTATAGCAACCAAAGTTATTCCTTTTAAAAAACAGATATGATTTGCCATATCTTCCCACTCAACCACAAAATGTAAGGAAGCAACTTTTTCCAGGTTAAAAAACAGAGTAATAAATACTATTAATGCATTTACCCATTACCTACATTCTATAACACTAGACATTTGATTATAATCACACATGGATATCAACTTTAGCTCCCAAAAATCGATTATACATTTCAAATCTGGATATCCAATAAGGTGTTATAAACTTTATACACTTTCCAGTGAACATCAAAATGAGGACAGTGTTTTGCAGTACAGAAACAAAATAACTGAATTCATCATCTACACTACAAAGGCCAACTACTAAGAGATGAATTGGGTCTAGTCATGTTCCAGATAGCTGGAAAGTCCTACAGATTGCCACTGAAAGGCTGGTTGGAAGACAAATCATGTCACACTCTCAGTCTGTGTTAGCTCCTCTCCCTCTATGAAAGGATAAAGGTGAGAACTGTAGCTCTCTCTTCTGCACCCGTGGTAATTAGGGAGTAAACATCATTCTGCTCTCTACATGGACAAAGCAGACTCAAGACTTTCTTAGACTGCAATTGCTCTTACACTGCTCTTACCTGCAGTGTGCAGTACACACAGACCACTACACAAGACGTTGAAGGCAGAAACTGCAGAAAATACCCCTTCTGCCTTTCCAAAAGAGAGAAGCACTTCCACTCACTGACAACATGGCATTCCCTCCATCTTCCCAGCTTACCCTGTATCTGCTTTGGAGCTGCAGCATAACGCACACTGATGTGGCTATATGGCCCTAAAGCCAAACTCAGTTCCAAAAAAATTCCTGTTCAGGGGACTGACTCTTTGGAGATAACCAAACTATTAAAAAAAAAAGAAAACCAAAACAGTGCAGATTAATCTTGGACACATGAAAATTAACAGATATCTCCCATTCTGCCTTGTATGTGTCAGAACACTAAAAGAACTGCCAACTAATCAGCACCCACAGCGTTACTAATGAAAGGACAAGAGTGCCAGGAGTGTTACAGGATACACAGTGCTGGCAGCCAGCTACAGGATGGACTGGCTGGATACCTGCAAGACCATAAGCAGAATATTTCTGACAAATACTTGGGAGATGGGCTGATGCTGCCCCACGTATCGTATTATGAGTAGAGGGCTGAACAAATGGACCCGCATCCTGAACGTGTGTCAGACCCTGTTACCGAGGAAAACATTTTCCAGTTATCACATCTACCCTCAGAACACAGAAGGGACTGCCAACATGGACACTGCTGGGCTGCATTTGTTAAGCAGACAATTATTTGCAGATCAACATCTCCAGGAACAGCTAAATACCTCTTACCAGGCAATCACAGAGCAACTGCTGGATATACACCAAACAGGCAGTGGTTCGTTTAGCTGCAAGCTTGAAAACAAAGTCAGTTTCAGCACTTTTCCCAAATCCAGCAATAGCCCTTACTGCAACAAAGATATGACTATCCTGCTCTCAACGTGTTCAGTACACTTAAAGTAGTAGTGCAAGGAGAACCCTGATGCAGGCTTGACCTCAGATGCAATGGACAGGTCAGTTCCACCCCATTCCCTTTTTTCCTTTTAGGCTACTATTGATATGCACAACCCCTATTTCACAAGCCATAATGTGTTTTTTTAAGATACTTAACAACAGATATTTAACAGCCAGGGTTTACTTGACCCAAAAGCCTTGCTCCCATCCAAAGAATGCACTGCCACCTGCAAGCAGGAAATCACACACAAGAGGAATCTTGTGAAGGAATGGGAGGCCAGAGTACTGAAGAAATTGAAAGAGACAAAACAGTCTATTTAGTATGATGACTGCTTCTCACTCAGTGCTCAGCTTTTAGCATGATATACACCACACTTGAACAAATGAAGGATTTGGTTTTAGTTTTCTATCGTGGTGCTTGGGTGGTATTTTTAATTTTCTAGAATCTTCAAGAAAAGTGGGCCTTCCATCCTCCAAGTCAAAGACAAGAAACCATGATCTTGGCATCAGGGTCACCCCACATTACACCATCAGAAACCAATACACTGGCCAGCATCCCCACTGACATGTTTGAAGTTACACTCTCACAAGCTGATTGAGTCAGGCAATGGCTCCATTCCAGAAACACACAGCGTTACCAAGAGCGGAGTATGGCCCCTAGTTTCAACCTAGTTTAAAATATATTGTACAAATGCATTCCTATAAATCTGATCACAGCAAAATACATAGTGGTGTTTAAATGGCAGGACAGTTGAATTCCAACAACTCAATCTTTAAACCAGTGAGAAATATGGGCAATTGTAAAAGAAAACAATACACTTCTCAAATACAGACATTTGTGAAATATACACGCACACGCACCCTCGCGCACACACACACGCCCACCTACTTCACTCAGTGTTAGATTAAGATTACACAAGGCAATTTTCAAGGTTGCATTTACAACCACAATGACAAGAACAGCATTTTTGAGGTAGCTGAAGTCAAAGAGCAAACCACAGGACAAGCAAAGAAACAGGTGCTAGCACTCACACCGAGCCCGCTCTTTGGAGACGCGTTACCGTGCACGCAGGGGCGTGTGCTGAAGAGGCACGTGTTCCAAGGGGAATGAAGTTCAACGCCTCTGGAGACATGATAAACTACTCTCCAGAAAAGCTTATGTTGGGAGACCAGATGCACAGTCAAGGGACCACGGCTTAAATCACTGCAAATCAGCTGAGCTGTGGTAACAGCCTGGGTGTTCTTGGTCTGTGGCAGCTCTGCCGACAGCTCAGTCTCAGGGGCACTGAAGCAAAGACAGCTGTGGCGGTTGAAGGTGTTATTACTCAGAGCTGTCTGTCCCACTTCTCTCCTAGATGCCACTGCTGGGGAAAGGTACTTGGGCCCCTGTATCACCTGCTCCAGCTTTCAGCCTAGCATTCAGCCTCACACCCACCTCCACGCTATTACTCGCCAATGGACTGTGAACAGGAGCAGCAGAGACATAGACCTGAGCTCCCTTCTTCAGATGCAGTAACACCTTTGTCACACTAAGAGTGTAGAGATGCCAAACTGCCACAGCCTGAATCACCAGACCTCATCTCTCCAAGCCCTTTGCTAGCCTACAGCAGGAGGAGTTAGTTGAGCTAACCTCACAGCAAATGCCAGGCAATGTGTGCAGAAAGGGATATAGCTGTGGCTGGCAGACAAACTGCCTCAGCCACAGGAACTGGATCCTGTCTCTGGGCATAAACAGAGATTGATCTTGCCTGAATTACAAAACTGTGTGAAACACACTCATACACACACACACACACACAATGTCATCAAGAAGCTTTCTATAAATCAACAGTTTGCATGGCTTGCTGCTGAGTCTTGAAGATGGGATGGAAAACATGGCAAGATGTTTTGCAAAAGTAGAAAGAAAAAAAAAAATCGACCTCTTGCAATTAGGTCTCTGTTGTGTAGTTGCTGTATGAGAGTGATGGCACAGATGAGAAGTTGTTATTCCACTGCCTTCCTCCAGTAGTCTGATGCAACTCTGCTTGCTCTTTGTATTTGCTCAGAAGATTTTTGGCTTCTTGCAGATCCTGAGAAGAGTTTTCCCCATATTCTTCTTTCAGCCACTGCCTAAACTGCAGAAATTAAAAATACATGTACAAAATGATGGAACAGTAACATGAAATTGATGGAGAAGTAATATTTCTTCCTGTCCTACAGAATTCCAATAACCTTTAGGATCATATGCAGTTTAAAGAAAAGCACTCCAAACATTGCATGTCCTCCAACAGCAGCACAGAATGCACAGCACAGGAGCACATATTTGAAATGACTGAGACCCCTTACATCTCCTGAAATGAAACATCTGTGGAACAGCTTGGCTGACTAGAGTAATAAGAGAGTAAGGAACACCTGCAGGAAAGGACATCCTGAACTTAAAATCTCCCTGTTCCTGCTGCATACACAAACAATAAGAGGAATTAGAATGGAAGCCAATATGATCAGCCAACTTACCCAAGTCACAATAGGCTGCAAGAAGGTTGAAATCAGAAAGTGAACCACTCTTACAGTTGTTTTTGTTTTTGTTTTTTTTTTATCTTGAGCCCACAAACACCAGTAGTAAAAAAAGTGTGGATATCCTATGAGGTGTCTTCTGGGAAGATATAGTCTACGAGTTTTACAAGCTATAGAATAGGACCCCATATCTTACTGATATGAATGACTGAATAGGGTACCTGGTAACATATGTACCAGGCCCAACTGATGGTCAGTCCAGCTCTGAATCCTGCTTTGAGAGTAACCAGATATAAATGATGAGGAAAGAATCAAGCAATGGCAGGGTAATAATGCTGGGACCTTTTCCCTGGTCATTTCCTCATCTTGCAGCAATTTTCAGCTCAGGTGCTTTCAGAGACTGAGGCAGTATCTTTATGTTTGATAACATAAATTAATTATTTTGTCTTGAGATCTCATTTTAAACCCACATTTTTTTTCCCATAAGGTACCTGTATGCCAGCAAACTCCTTAAGTACATATTGCATAAATCCCCCACTCCTTTTCCTTGATTTGAACCTGCCAACAGATAATTCTGTCTCCTAGGAAAGAGTGGAAATTTCACATATTCACTTTTTCTATCCACTCAACTCCGACACTTCTTTGCCTGTTGGAGAATTTGAGTCCAATTGAGGACAGTTCCAGATGAGGAACTGTCCAGTTCCTGACAATTAGCTGAGCTTACCTGCAGAAGCAGCTAGTAAACAGACTCCAACTGTTGTGTCCCAGTGGGGATAATATTAATTTTCCAAACCTTAACCTTCATAGCTTTGTTCTGTTTGAAGCTCATGAACAGCTTGATCCATAAAGATCATTTACTAAGTCACTGGGAGACAAGACCTCAACATAGATCCTTCTTCCCATTCCTTAAAGAGGTCCTCAGGCAAATCTGAAGCTTTAGACTACTATGTGGAAGTTTGGAACAGGTGCAAACTATGTCATGACCTTAGTGACTAAACCTCATTCTAGAAGACCCAGATCTAGAGGACAACATTCCAGAGAGCCCACAGGATACAACCACCCTTTAGTGGCACAGCAAAACACCAAATGCTGCTGAAATCTGAAAAAACTTCACGCCCTCGGCAGATGGCATCATTCCACTGAAATCAGGTGTGTAAACAGACACCTGCTAAGGATGTGGTTGCTCTTAAGAGACAGTAAGAAACTACAGCCCAGCCAGTGAATACAGGTGGACACTTCTTTTTGCAACATACTGCCTCCCCCTCAGTGAATAAAGACAGAATGCACAGTCCATGCTAGATGATAAAAGAGAGACGTTACTGTCTTTATCAGGCTATTTGCATATAGCCTTAATTGTCATTGCTGATAGACCAAACCAATTAGAGTAGAAATGACTGTAAGGGAGGAAGGAGACAAATCTGGAAAGTCCCTCTCTGACTTTTGTCTCTTAAAAATCAGTTATTCTACCATTTAGACCTGTTCCAAACAATCCAGGAAACATTCAGTTAAATATTAAAAAAAACCGCAAATATTTACAGTTGCTAACTGCATCATGCAAAACAAATGGTAATTTCTAAACTCTGAGCTCGTTGCAGAGAATGACAGAATGGCAGGGATGGAGTAAAAAAAAATACCAACATCCTTTGTCTCATGTATTTTGCTTTCTGACTTTGGTTCGCCTCTGTTGTTATTTTTAATAAGCAGAATAGGCAAAAAAAGCCCACATAACAACAACATGCTGAGCAATGGAAAATGGGAGGGACAGCCACAGTAGGTTGGTAACATAAGTGGAAGTCACCAATCACCCACAGGGAGCAGATCTTTTGCGTAGGATGGGGTTCTTTTTGGAGTAAAAAACTAATTTTTGTTTTATGAAACCACTTTGGCAGTCCTACTCTTTTGTCGATTCTCCTAGTCCTACAAAACCTTCAAAGGCTAATAAAGAAAAAAAGGGTCAGATCTGAGGCTGTCCTAAACATCAGAAAACTTATTAAATCTAAAGAGTTGTGACGATTTCTTTCCTACTTACTATTTCAAATGAATGTGCTGGGGGGAAAGCAACTACTTTTATGCAACTGGTAGTATAGGTTGGCCTTTTTGCTATTTCTGAGCAACTCACCCTTTATCTTTTACCCCTCAAAAGGTGTTAATATTGAACTGTGTCTTAGCTCCCATGAAGCAACCACGAGATTGACAGCACAGCTGGGCAGGAGGTGTTTAGATGATGTGTTTCATCCCTTCTCCCATCCAGCATTCCCTGATACCTTCAGATCTATCTGTATCTCCTTTGTGGGGCAAGTTGGGCTAAGAAGCCATTCCCTCAAAGCAAAAACGGGGAGTCAGATAAACCACACAGACCACTAAATAATGAGCAGTAGCCCATGATCTGACTTGGAGTTATGTTTCACAGCTCTTTTTTGTACCTCATTTACCTGATCGACATCATGTTTTTCGAATTCCTGTAGCTGTCTCTGGAAGCCCATGTTTGGATTGGCACAGGACCTCGCCGCGCGGACAACAGACAGCGCATCTTCCCAGCCAAAGTCTGTGATGGTCATGATGTAGGCAACCACCAGTGTGACACTTCTGGAGACACCTGCAAGGCTGCATGGAAAAGGGGGTGCAATACACTGAAGGAGTGCTGTAATTCACCTGTCCCAGCCAGAAGCATCACTGCTGTGCTGCTTGCCATGGAAAAGAAATATTATAATATTTGAATTAAATGTTTCTGGTCCTGCTTTTTCAAATGCAGCAAAAAAAAAAAAAATCTACACAATCAAGAAGGTGGGTTTTGAGTGGTAATTCATATGAAACTGAAAAGGAAGAAACAGGCATGAAGTAATCACAAAAGCGGGGGACAGTGCACACATTCTAAGCAGGATTTGGGTTTTAAAAAGGCAGAAGTCAGTCACCCACTTTCCTTCTTCTGTTTATATAGATCAGAGCAGTGAAATAAGACTGTTTCCTCTCCACCATGAATAAAGGCCGCAATTTCATGGGGCCAAAATGAACTTTAACTGAACCAATAAGAGATACAAGTGTCTGGTTGCTTGAGTTCCTCTTTCTGCTATCCACTGCATTGTGCAGCTTAATCTCTCAGGACTCCAGTTTTCCCAGATGAAAAGCTGGGATAGAGTAAGAATCCTTCATTATGCCTGGTTGGACAACACTGGACAAACTCAGAACTATTTCTATTGAGAATATAAAAAATGTATTAGAGCTACATTTACCACAGTAAAAAGAGTTACCAGACTCTTCCATAATTTTATGTTTCTGAAATATTTCACAAAATTAAATATATGGTTTTTTTAAACTCTATTAGTATTCAGACTACTTATTCCTGTTTTCCATACACCAAGACAGACCAAATGGCTCATGCACAGCTCTGTCATGAGTCAATAGTGAAGTGAGGATTTATGCTCAGGGCCTGTGTACAAGTCCAGTGTTCAAATCATGAGATGACTTTGATTCCAGATATAGATTCAGTTATGTCCCTTGGACGTACAGCACAAAGACCACAACCAATAGCAGAGAGCAAGAAAAAACCCAGGGTGGGATTTCCTTTTCTATTCTTTACAGTCCCAGGAGCATCTCTCCAATCAGGGTCTTGCTATTAACAAATGTAACATTTAAATGCTTCAGCAGTTTAAAGAAAAGAAAGAGGGGAAAAAATCAATTTCTGTTCATGCTTTTTTTTAACAACTCAGAAGTCACCAAAACAGCTGTTAGAGAAATTAATCAAATTATTAGGATTAGGGAAATCATATTTAGAAATACAGTGATTAAAATGATGGGAAATAAATAATATATCTCCAGCCAACACACTCCTAGTCAAACCAATCCTACAAAAATGTTTGAGAAGAGAAGGTCAAGAAAAATTTCTTGGGCTCCTTTTATCTGCAAGCAGCTGCCCACCCCAGAGACTCGAAAGTCCTAGCACAGGGCTTTAATAGCACTTGCAAATCTTCTGGGGCTTTTTGAATAAAGGGGACAATTCAGTCCAAGAGCATTTTGCTACAGAGGGGAGATGACCACTAATTTATTAAATTATGAACATCCAAATGAAGGTAGAGAAACCCTTAAAAAGCTTTTTTTAGTAAGCAGTGTACATACCAGTGAACTAAGCAGCCTTCACCTGCGAGCCGGCACTCATGGATAAATTTGATGCTCTCTCTGAAATGCCTTGCTCTGAAAACAAAAGCAGAAGGGGGATAAAGAAAGTGCTGTATTTAGTAAAATCACTACTTAGAAAGAGAGAAATATATCCGAAAGCTCACTTCATGCTGTTTCTAGAATTTAGAACTGAATACAGGTCTCACAAAGTAAAAGTTACTGTCTGCCAATGAAACACAAAACTCACTGGCATAAGTTATTTGCCACTCCATCCTGGTAAGAAACTGGTATTTTAGGCACTACAGTGTGATAAACTTTATTCTGATGACTGTCAAGTCTGTATTTCAGTTTGTGTTTGATTCTTCTTTAAGGCAGTGACTTGACCTCACACGTCCTTGTGCTCAGGTGTCAGAGGGAACTCAGCACAAGTACACGAGCAGTTCTCCAGACATAATGTCTCTCAAAAAGAGACACTACCTGTTATCCAAACTTATGCTTAACTTTACCTCCTCCTTCAAGCCACGTGCTTGGGCATGTCTAAACATTAAGACTTTCTGCTTGGCTATGTGAAATCACTCCCATTTGTCTCTGCTATGAAAAAATGCTCAGTTCAACACCTGTTTGCTTAGTTCCTTCCAGTCTTCTTCAGACAGCAGTACCCCTTCTGCCCATATTCATGCAGGCCTACAGCCTGCCCTTTTTAATGCACCATAGTAGAAAACATAGAGAAGACTCTGTTCACAAACTTTAGGGTTTCTAATCTCACTATCCTTTACACATGCCCCTTTCATTTTAAGTGGGGCATAGTGAAGGATAGCAAGTGGGCAGCTGTCATCATCTGAGTGAATATGCAGCACTGCCTCTTTGCATCCCAGTTCCAAGTTGCTCTCCCCTCCTTTCTGACTCCAAAGCCTTTGGTGCTGCCTGCAGTTTATCACAGTTGCAAGCAGCACCTCTTAGTTCAACAGAGCTGGAGTTCACTGATGCCTTTGAGAGCTCTTGCAATTCAAGCTCAGAAGCAGCAGCAATGTGGTCAAACAGGGGCAGAGGAAGAAGTTCTTAGGGGGCAGTCATTACCAGACCTGCTGGCAAGGGCAAACCTGAAAGCACATTGCGCTCAACACCCATGAAACACGACGTCCTGTATTCAAGATGTTTCCCCTTTCTGGGTGAATATTATACCACAAGGGTAAAAGAAAAAAAAACCTCAGACCAGCACCAGCAGCCACACAAAAATCAGGAATACCCACATAAAAGGAAGCTTCCCTTCCTGCCTAACAGTGCAGCTGCTGATACTGTAAACACTCCTGACCTGAAGGACAACACTGATGCAACAGAGTGTCACTGCCTGCAGAACTTGCAAAGGCAAGGATATCTAACTGGAATAAACAAAAAGAAGTTCCCAAAGCCTGGGACTCCCTCTCCAATGCAGTTCCTGCATCACTGGATATAGCATGGAAAACATAGCTAGAGAAGACCTGAGCAGGCAAAATGCAACCTCAAGCTTCAGGACAGCAGGTCAACTCAAGGAGCTTATGAAGTATGTGGGATAAGTGAAAACAATGCCTTACAAATGCATGTGTGCTCAGACTGCCATGACAAACCACTGTCACTGGCTGAGTTGTAACAAATCATGGTGCTCAGGTCTGGCAGGGGAGCACAAGAGTTTCACATAAACAAACTCAGAGGACAAATGAGATCTCCAGCTACGTGTGCAAGCAGCTTTGCTATTACACAATGAAGAGTTTAGCTGTAGTGTTGTGTGGATTTATAAGTGTTAGGATAGCATTTATTGTAAACTGTAATTTTAGCTTAGCCGGTTAGAGAGTGAGTAAGCTAGGCCCCCTGGCCTTATCAGAAGTTGATAAGGGTCTCCAAGACAACCCAGGCTTTTGCCCAGATTGGTTCCCCCCACCCTGAGATCATCCCTTTTCCATCCTTGGCAACTTGTATCCATAAATTATTTCCAAGGTCTAGTGCATGGACGGTGGTTGGTGGACACAACAAAGCCCCCACCCCAATTTAGCTTGATTTGTTCTTGTTGTTGCAATGATGTTGGAATGTACTACATGTTTTTATTCTATTGGTTTTGACTTGTACCCACCCCCTTGGAATGGAACTGGTAAAAACCCCTCCAGGACTCAGGGTCGGGGCCTTTTCTCGCTCTCTGGGGAAACTCCGAACCTGGGTCCAGGGAACTCCCCTGTGTACTCCAAAATAAAGACCTGCTCCCATAACCCACGAGAAGCGAAAAGGTCCCTCCTTCTGTTCACGGCCTTACAGCTGAGAAAAGATCGGTGCTGCAGATGACCCACACAAAGGTACTGTTGTGACGCAGCCAGGGCTGCTGGGTGCACAGCCAGGCAGGGCTGCACCAGAGAGACAGAGCTGCAAGATACAACATTTAGCTGAGATTGAAAACATTCATTCATATCCAGCTTGGTCAGATCTGTATTGACAACCTGATCTTCTCATCTTTTCTCTTTCTCTCTAGAAAATCTGGCCAGGAGAGCAGCTTCATGCACCAGTGAATTTGTTTCAATGATCTTGCACAAATTTTGGTAAGACACTTCCAGCACTCTGGTTTGAAAAATATCTGTGACTGTGCATAACACTTTTGCAAGATACTAAACATCTTGAACTCCATTCACGCAGTTTTCTTCTCCCTTCCTCGCTGCTGATGCTTAGTCTGCTGATGTGCTTTCAAGTGTGTTTACAGGCATTCATGACAATGGGAAGAGATATAGTCACATCTAGAATTAGTGCTGCTCTATAGCCCTGCTCTGGCCCCTCCTCACCTTGAACCTGAGAAAAGGAGGTATGTACTCCTCCACAACCCTATGGCATCAGGGTCTCTTCTGGAGCCAGCAGACACAGCTGCCTAAACTCATTTTCAAAGTTATGGTAAAATCACGTTTAGATGAAAACTAAGATTGAGGACCAGTTAGCTGTGTGGCAAGTGCCAGACACAAAGAAGAATGGTAAGTCTTACATTAACTACAAAACAGTCTATCATCTCTAACAGGAAAGCACTTGACACATGTGTTGATTTGCAGCCCATTTGTTGGATTTCAGGACAATTTATTACATGATATCTGGCTCTTACATCTCCCAGCTGAAAGCTGGGTCCTGAACTGCATCATCTTCACAGTGGGAAAACACCACAGGAGGAACCACCGCCAGTACAACACCCCTACCAGGATGTTGTAAAAGTTATCTAAACTTACACATTAGCACGCTGCATAATTCAGAACTAGACTGAGAGCAGAGTTATGATACCAGAGCTATATTTTCATTTGTTGCTAGTTGGACTTCTACTAATATTTATAAAGGTTAAAAAGACAGCTCCCAAATCAGATAGGATGAAGCATCTTGATTTTTCTTTCCTTTGGTGGTGTAAAAGAAAAAACTCTACTAAAATTTTCACCTATTAATAGGTCATCTGGCTTCTGTATAATCACCACTAGCCACCTGACTATTGGAGGTTAATTCCTTAGAAACGTGCAGTCAAAGACAATTAACTGGAACAGGGCAGGAAGGGAAGATTTTATTTCCATAGAAATAACTTTTTAGTGACGAGTTCTATAGAAGATGACATTTCTGGAGCAGTTACTGGCCCAAGGTAAAATTGTCACAGACCAGGGAAAACATTGATTTAACATCTAGGAAGTACCTTGAGTCTGAAAAGCAATTGCTTTCTTCCTATGCTTGCTAGGGGCAGAACAGGAGTAAAATAAACCTTTTGAGACACTTTAGTGAACACCCACATGCTAATAGGGGAATCCCTGCTGTATTTCCCTGGCAAGTTATCCCTCCGAGGACAAGAACTCCACTAAACAAGTTTTCTAGGAGTAAATATGCATTATACACAAGAAAGCAGAGGTTTCCTTCAGAAAAACTGAGCTGAAGTGCATTAAGAGCTCACAGTCCCAAAATTCAGTGGGTAAAAGGCTTCCAGTTGTTCCTTGCTGTTGGGAAACTGACAAGAGAGCAGTGTGCACCCGGTCAGTCGTGCCTGAGAGAGAGCCAAGGGATTGCTAAGAGAGCACAAGGACCTGCAATAAAGGATGCTGCTTGGTTAGTTGTTTTTTGTTTTTTTTTCTCCCTGATACCAGCAGAATCCCTCTGCCAGAAGAAGAGGATAGACACACAAAGATGTTGTAGAGGGACCAATTCCCTTTCCTGTTCCCTAGCTATCCCTCACTCCACAGTGGGCACAGGCAGTATGGTTAACCACTCCTAGATAAGACTTCATCCAGTCCTCACAGGCTGAACAAAGATAACTTCCCCTTGCTTTCAGAAGACTGCATGTGCAAAGCAAGCAATGGTGCTATTTGTGAGCATCATGATTTGATTTTATTTGAAGGCCTGGACTGTATCAAGTCAAAGAAGAAAAATCGGTTACTCATCAAGTTTTATTTTAAGTGATAGAATGTATCAGTATTAGAAGCAATGACCTTTGCTCCCAACCACCTGATACCAAAGCAAGTATTTTAGATGCCTGCAGCGTAACAGAAACAATACTCATGCAAATATTCTATCTTCTTACGGAAGCCTTAAGAGCCTTGATACGGCGCCAGACAGCTCAAGCACAGGAGCTGGTTTTTCAGTATAACTCCTTGATATTTAACAGTGAGGGCGTTGTACATTGATTATTGTTCATCATAAATGCCATCCTTTCTCTTTCCATTCCAAACTGATCTCTATTAACAAAGGAAGCAGATTTAGAAGACGTTGTCAAAAATGCTAGACACCTCAAAATGCCAATGAGCAATTAATGACGTGAATGTTTTCCTCTAATCTCATGTTAGCTTTCCTTCCCCAAAGGATATTTCTTTATTTATTTTTATTCTAAATATTAAGGCCATTTTTATTCTAAATATCAAGGCCATGGAAGTTGTCCATGACAAAGGCAGTTAGCTATCTGCCTTCTCATTACAGACCTGAAATTTAGGGGATTAGGGTGTTTTTCATTGCGGGTGGGGTGTGGTGCTCTTTTTTTCTCTCTTCCCCTAAAATCGTGACAGAAATGCAGAATGAAAAGGCAAATCATCACACATGAAGTGCCACACTGGAATCTTTCTATAATATGAGAAACACATGCTATAAAAATATCCCTCAAAAGCATGAGCCGGAATACGGCTGTGATACAAGAGAAAAGCAGTGCTGCACTTCCTTCCACACCTACCAGGCCTCTTTCCACTACTTGTTTCTCTACCAAAGCTTGGTAGCAGGATTTGGCTGAAACTCTCCTCACCTCTCCCCAACATAAACAGTGAGCTCCAAAAGAAGGAGCTAGTCACCATCCAAGTTCTTTTGTTTCGATTCGTCTTTGGAATCAAGACTTGCTATGCTCAATTAAAACCAGGGATAAGTCAATGAGCATTGTGTGTACTTTAGCAGAGATGAGAAAGAGCAAGGCTTGGACACCCTACTTGCAGTACCTATGTCCTCAAGGTGAAAGTCACTGCAGGGCAAAAAACTCCCTGCCATGCCAGCTTATACTAAGAGCAGCAGGGACATCTGAAGCAGGTTCAAGAAGTCCCCAGCAGATAGTTGCAGGGGTAGTTTGCACACAGGGATTTTGTTTTGAAGGCCCACCATGAGGAATTTAATTCAACCCTTGAGGCACTAGGCTTCAAACTTCTTTCAAATATTTTGTTTTGTTAATGGATGCACTAAAAAAATAAAATTAAAAAAAAAATAAGAGCAAAATACAAAGATTTACAAAAACACTGGCTAGAACAAACTGACTGAATTAGGCACAGACTCACTAAGGAATTCCTGAAGTTTAAGGCCACAAATAAAGAGCGTTTAGACACTGAGCCTCCTACAAACACACACAAAAAGCAGGGTGAAATGAAGTGTTACTGTGCTTTCTTAATGGATTAAACCCCACATTTGTGTAATACTCATTAGAGATCAGAAACAGAGCTTTCAGAAAATTTAAAAATAGGCATCATGGTACCATGGGATTTTCTGGGGTTTTATGATTTATTTTTAAAGAATACTTACAAGTTTTGCGAGGGTGAGTCGGCAGCAGGAATGCACAGGTACTTCATTCCCTGTGTAAAGAAGCAAAAAGGTATGAGAAGAAAAGATTCAAGTTAAACATTTTATCTAGCACAGCACAAGTCCTGCCCTAGACTGGTGGAATATTAATGATTTTGAGGAAGCAACACCATCATTCATACAAGCAGAGATCATCTCTATACAGTCAGATTTTAGAACATTTTCACATTGCTAAGATACCAGCATATAGCTTAGTAATGCTTCTCCCAAGGCTCAATAGTGAGCTTTTAAAAAAAGGACCATCTTTACTAAAATGATCTAAATGCCTTTCTGAAAACATGATTGTTCTTACATTTCTAGGAAAATGAAGTTGCACCTTCTCCTGCTCTTCCCTTCCTCTGAGCAGATGTTACAAGCTGAATTTGTGATATGCAGTTTCTTTTAAACTCATACAATCATTTTTCTTTACAGTTGATAAAAAAAATAAAATGTATTTCAAAGAAGAAACATGTTTGTGGTATGGATTTTGGTTTTTTATTTTTGGAAACCTTCAAGAAGGACAACCATAAAACTCAGACTTTTCTTCCACAAAGTTAGCCTCTCTTTCTTAGTCAGCTATCAGAAGTTACAAGATCGAGTAGGGAAGTTAGATAACCATATCTGATGCATTAAAAATATTACTGGATATATTTAAAATGACATATCTACATCCTACACTACTGCTTTGCATTGTCAATGCTCATTTCAACCATCATTTTATTTTCAAAGTTTTCTTTACTCCTATGACTGCTGAGAAACAAAACACTTCTGAAAGCACATTTAGCTGACTTCTCAAATAGGTCTTCCAAGAATACAATCTGTAGTTCAGACACAGGAAAACTACCTTATTCACTGGAACTCTTTTGAATTATCTCAGATGCTGAGTTATTGATTTTTCAGAAGCTCTCATAAAGATAAGAATTCAAGTAAAACGATCATTATAAAATGCACCTTAATCTATCCTTTTGTAACGATGCACACTCCTGTAATAATCCCACATGTTCAACACCACACATGGAAAGTCACAATTTTATGTACAAGAGATCCTTTGCCAACAAGGTGGAACACAATCTACACCTACCAGGCATTTTATTTGCCAGCTGGGAGAAGAAGAGGAATATTCCCTGCTCAAGTGTGTGGCTACCTGAGACAGCATCATCTAAAACCCCTTTGCTTTGCTGGCTCAGAAACCCCTCCATTTTTCCCCTACACACACTTTGTTTCTTCACTTGCCATTGCACAAAGAGCAAGCCCTTTTACAAGAAATCCTGACCCCAGCACCATGACAAACCTCTCTGTAAGGTGTACAAACTTCACCACTATGTCAGAGAGATTGTGGGAAACAATCAGAAACAGACAGTAACAATCTGACACATTGTGGGAAACCAGGAGGGCTCCCCAGCCAAAAGCTGATCCAAAATGACCTCTATAGACACGTTCATTTGGAAAGATAATGTAGCAGTAATATTTATATTGATAGGCTCGTGAGCCAAGTATAATTATATATATTGACAGATTAATTACCATAATAAGCATTTGTATGACACATCTGAAAGATTTATCGTGGACACTAGGATCACATCAAGTGAGTCACTCCAGTAAAATGAAGGCCTGAGACCCGAAAGTAAATTTACATGCTATTCTTTCCCCATCACCTCTAGCAACTCCATACCATTAAAAAATTGAGAACTGAGGGCAGGAGATGGGTTAGCTGCGAGTGCAGTACATGCCAGAAGATTCACTCCACCAGCACGCACTGATGCAAGTTGTCCTGCATATTTCAGAAGCTGTGGCACATGCTGAGTGCTTTTCACAGGCTGAGTGCAGAGGGGCTTTCAGATGGTGTTCACTCTAAAAGCAGAAGTAGCACCAGCACAAATTTAAGACCTGCAATGTTCTTTTTTTTTGTCATGGCTGGTTAGTTCCAACTACTGCAAGCAAGCATGAAACCAGCACATGAGAGACTACACACGGTCCCGAATGGCTCATCCAAAGCCTGATCCTGGACATCTTCAGCACTTACAACTTCCAGCAAAGCCCACAGCACACTTGTTACTACTGTGCTTGCAAATGCTCAGCATCAGCCTGTTAGCTTTATTAGTACATCTCAGAAAGGAGATGGTTTAAGTTACTGGAATCTGGTATTTTGACTGATGTGTATCACCTGTGTTTTTGGAAGGCTGTGGTGATGGACTCCTCCCTGTGAGGAAATAATCACACACTCAACTCAGAAATAGTTACAGGTGGGATTTCAAAAGTACTGTGCAGTGACCTAACCCATCTCCCACAAAAATCAACAGTGAAACTCTCAGCAACTTCAAGCCAAACACAGTTTGGCCAGAGCTGGTAACTCCTGAGGATCCCACCCTACCATCTAGTTTTGCTTCTCTTGGTTGAAATAATAATTATAAAAATAAGATCAAATATCATTAATCATAATTGGATACTTGAAATACAACACCACCACAAGATTGTATGAGGCAGGTATTCATACATGAGACTCAGGATTTTTTGTGTAGATATTCCTACACTGATTGCTGGAATTAGATTTTCCTCACACATGCTGTATAGACTTTCTTTTTTTTTAACATATCAGCAATAGGAAGACACTTAATTGCTGAACCCTGCTGTTTGTGACTCTTGAAAAAAAACAACAAACCAACAAAACTACCCAGGATATTTGTATATCTGTGCCCCAAGACACTACTGTCTTTCCTGTGCACATATGCTTCAGGTGCCATCGAAGAATTGTCCCAAAGGGACCTTTTAAAGCAAAACAGTTTATGCCAAGCAAACAAACAGCTACCTACAACATTTAATATAGGGTACTAGCATGGAAGACAGAAACACCACTGTTTTCTTACCTAGCACTTTGTTTGTCATTCTCAAATTGCAAAGCGTAAAATGTTAGGTGGCAACAATCATTGGAACAGTGACTACAACAGAGTAACCTAAATCAAAGACTGTTGAAGCCAGCTTCTTGTGAAAATTTCCACAGGCTCCAAATTGGTCCCTAGTTAGAAGTTTCATTAAATAAACCTGAATCCAGTTGCAGAGGCAGTATCCCAGATTGAACCAAAACTGCATATTAATAAAGATGGCAAGATAAATACAGATTTTGCACCAGCTGTATGGAAGTCTTTATTTACATCTTTCTAAATTAAGGACACTTTGTTCCCTAAGGATAACAATTCTGTAAAATTACTCAGTGAAGGAAGGACAGAACAACTCAAAGCAGGTATTGTACCACTTCACTCATATACACTGAATTAGGTGCTACAGAGCAGGTACTTATTTCAAAACATGGTAGTTATTCGAAACAAAGAGAAAAGCTTGCAAAGCATAAGAACTGATGAAAAGAGAAACACCATTAAAAACACTATTTAAAATCCTATATAAAGTAATACATTTCCTTTATTTATTGAATATTCCTGTATATATATTGTTATTCAAATATTTCTTCAGCTGACAGCTATGTCAGTCATGCTTTATCTCTCCAAACACACTTTTCCTTAGAGTACCCAATTAAAATCTATTGATCCAGCCTTTTTAATTACACAATCTACGTAAATTATTAAAGTAATATAACATCCCAAACATATGGCATGGGTACAGGCCCAAGCTCCTAGGGCAATGAGATGCTGAAGACAGCATTTTTCTGCTCATCTCAATTCACTACTACTTTCAACTTGTTACTTTGAAATCACTGCTCACTTTCCTTTCTCCATCAATCACCTTCACCACCAAACGCCCCTACCTTTCAACACACACACACACACAATACACCCCAGACTTTTTGCTTATTACTCATATGGTGATCCTAACTGATGTTCCTATCAAACAAAAACAGTGCTTCCATTTCTTTCGGTGTATTTAACCTGTTAACATTGTCCAACAAAAAAATCAGTAAAATAAAATATAATTTACTTCTTTGTTTTCTGTTTCAGCAGAGTAACCACCAAAACTAGATTTCTGTCATAGGCCCTGAAACTGAGTGCTGCAGTTAAACGGATACAGTGAGAGCTAACAAAACTAGGGCAAGTATTCAGATTTCAATATTGTCAAACTTGAAACAAGGGAGAGTTAAGTAAAATTTCTAAAATTCACTGTTATTTGAGATACAACGACAACAGTGGTGCAATTTCATCACAGATTCTGGAAATAGTAAGTCAGTTCTGCTCCAGTGCATATCAAGAGATTAAACCAGATTTCAGGTGCATGTAGAAGCCTTACACTACAGCCAATAAGCTATTAATAAAATTCTGTCAATATTCAATTTTCTAATTATTTTAGAGGCTGATCTGCTAAGGTTGGAAACTGAACAGTTATGTCACATTTGGAAAAGTCAGTGACACCAAAGAACAAGACTTTTCCAATATCATTAGTTTTTAAAAAAGATAATTAAATCTTTGTTATTAAATCCAGTATTTCATTTAGTGCTCAGGAACGTAACAGTCCAGTATAAGGAAAACTCTGTTTTTATTCTACTTAAATAGAATCTTATTTTAAACCCTCCAACTTCTCTTTAACTAAACCTGTAAAAACTGGCATTTGGGGTTTTTTGGTAGAACTTATAGAATTTCGCAGTAGCAGAATGACATAGCTCCAAGTGCCAAATGCCAACTAATGGGTCAGTGACTGAAAACAGGACCTTTGCAGAGCACACACAAATTCATTTGTACAATACCAAGAATTTTTTCGGCTGTGAACAGGATAAAGTGCCAAAAGCACTGTAAGACAAATGCAGCACCTACACAGATGGCTGCTCCATGGTAATGATCAAAGATACTCTGAAGTTATTGAGAATGAGAAACAGTTTGATTACATCTTAATTATACTAATATATTTTTATATGTGAAAGGAAACTGTCCAGTGATTCTTATATAAAATGAGCACCCATAAATCAGCTTGCACAAGAATAAGAAGGACTAAAAGTGCTACTCATTATTTCATGTTCAGTGGGTTTTCCAAGTAATGTTTTTACAGACATTTTTCAGAACATCATCTCTGCCACTGCTCTACATACAATTATTTCTGAGGTTCTAGTTGGCACTGGAAGCCCAAATATAGAGTATCAGATTTTAAAAGTTGAGGAGAGGAGGAAAGAACCTCAAATTACATTTCTGTTCTCCAAGGGCAGAGAGTGGGGGGAAGGGTCTGCAAAAAAAAAAAAAGTTTAAAAAGTGCAGTATTGTATTTTTGGCATTAAACTTTTCTATTTAAATTTATGTAAAGATACCATCAACGATTTCCAAGAAATTTTTTTTAAACATAAAACTCTAAACTTATATTTGTGACCCAAGATGCAAATAGAAAACCTCCAGCACCTGGCAAGTTCTTTCAGGTTAGTCAAAAACCATGTGTTAATTTGAGTCGTCACATCAACAGATGAGGACAGGAGGGCTTATTTTTATTTAGGGGCATTTCAGCAAAAAAGCTAAAGTGGGAAACAGCCGGCACAAAGCTTCCTCAAGCCAAACCAATGAGAGTTTATAAAGAGTTTAGTCCAGTAATGCACCAAACTGAACCTGCTAAACTGAAAACCGTTCAACCGTTTGGTTGTCCTTTCAGTTACTTTCTGTAGCAATCACCATTAGTGCTGATTTTATTAATGACTCATAGAAAATGCATTTGTGTTTCGGCCGAGGATAACCACTAATTGACTTTAGCAAACAACACCCAGGTTTGGCTTTGAAAAATATTGTAAACTAAATTGCAATTCCACGAACAACATGAACAGCAGCAAACGGTACACTCCCG
The DNA here is from genome assembly GCA_013389925.1 of Aegithalos caudatus. NCBI lineage: Eukaryota > Metazoa > Chordata > Aves > Passeriformes > Aegithalidae > Aegithalos > Aegithalos caudatus. The sequence continues at coordinate 81,025 of WEIU01001212.1, forward strand.
CAATAAAATTCATACATTTCATTTGTGCTGTCAGGAATAATACAATGTCAGAATTTTTTACAACGCTGCTTCATAGTTTTCTTAAGGAAGTAGTCTCAGTGACACTTCTGAAAAGCTCCTTAAGGCTGGAATGTGCCAATCATAAATATAAAGTGTCCTGTTAAAACCCTGCCCCATCTGTCCTCTCTAAAATTAAGGAGGCAAATGTTGAAAATTTAAGGAATTTATTTTAATTGCACAGAGACTGGTTATTATTTCTAATTCTAACCCTGAATTCCAGTTCTAACCTGTCTCATATGAAGGAATACAGAGCTGGAGAAAACACTAATGAGTTTGTATTAAATTGTGGTTTACCTCCTTTAGGACACACCAGGAGTATTTACAGGACTTCAGCTGAGAGGAAGGCCTTTGTTAGTCTGCCTTGACTACATGACTTATTCAAGCTCCAGGGCATGTCAGGGCATATCTGAGCACTACCAATCACACTTGATCCCTGAACCCTCAAGGGGGTCTCTGAGTACTAAAATAAAACAATATATCCCAATTTCCTCTTTCTTTAAGGGAATGCTGGATCATGATCACTTCACCTCTGGAATACTCTCACATTATTTTTTACAAGGGCACATAGTGACAGGACAAAGGGCAATGGCTTCAGTCTGAGAGAGAGCAAGTTTAGATTAGATACTAGAAATAAGTTCCTTACTGTAAGGGTGATGAGACACTAGAACAGGTTACCCAGAGAAGTTGTGGATGGAGTCACCATCCCTGGCAATGTTTAAAGCCAGCTTGGATGGTCTAATGGAAAGTGTTTCTGCTCATCCATGGCAGGGGGGTTGGAAGTAGATGATCTTTAAGGTCCCTTTCAACCCAAATCATTCTGTGATTAGAAGCGTGGGTTAACATATTCCACATGATGTTCTCTGCAGATGCAGGTCAGAGCACTTGTCCTGTTCTGGTTAACACCATAACCAAGCAATTAGAAACACCAGACACCTACTGGTCTCAACATCCCTCAAGCAAACAGCTCACCATTGACAGCTCCAAGTAGTCCTCATCCTCTCCTCTCTGCCACCTGCCATGACAGGAATGTGGTTCCCACAACACAGTTCGTGTGTCATGAGCAACTCAAACTGTGAACTAATTTAGTGCATCACCACAGCAGCCTCTGCCAGGGGTACCCCATCATGAAGGCCTGGCCTGACACACTTTAAAAGTTGCTTTGTGGACGTCTGTTGGTGACTTCTTAGTCGGCTACTGGGGTAATATTTGAAAAATTAGTCAGAGGTCCCAACTTCACAAGCAGAATCAATGCCAGACAGGGCATTACTTCAAACTAGAATCATCTGGTGCCGCTACACCTGAAAGAAAAAATGGTAGCTGTTTTGCTCAGCATGGTCTTCTGAAACATCTCATGAGGGGAAACCCTTACCATGAAAAGACAGTGAAACATCACAGAGGAAAGTTAAGGTTTTTTGTTAGAAGAAGTGCTTGTACACTTTCTCTTGAAGTTAGCACAATGGCTGAAAACCAACAGCTTCTAACACTGGTGATAGATGAGTTTAGTGCTATGGATGGAAATGCAACAGTCCAGCTTGACTAAATTATTAATTTGTAGAGCTGGTCTTTATACAATTTATACAACAGCCATGACCTTGCTATACATATTAGCACCTTTGATTTTGAAGGCTGTCTTGCCATGTCCCTCTTTAACAGGTCCCATAAGTGTTTCAGTTGGATCCCAATGACAACAGAGCCTGCACAGTGAACATTTTGCCCAGCCATACCCAGTTGGGCCTTCACTTGTCATGTCATCAAGATACAATTTTCATACATGAAAGGTCTGCTATAGTTCAAGACTTACGCATGCTATCCAATATTGCAAAATACAGTTTTAACAGATTGCCTGTTTTCACTTCCTGAGCAGCATCTCTCCAGAATAGACATATGCTGTTTTTTTGTTAAAAAAAAAAAAAAAAAATTCAGCTGATGGGTTTACCGGTATTTCCCTTTTTAGTTATTTTATGTTTAGCAGTGATATGCCTTTGAGTACAGAAAAATGCTTTCTGGACTACTATCTGTGTGAGGACAGTCCTCAGAGAGTGAGGAATGAACAGATTAGAGCAGCCCTGCCTAAAAGGACTTGGGGGTGCTGGTGGATGAGAAGCTCAACATGTGCCCAGCAATGTGCACTCAGCCCAGAAAACCAAGAGCATCCAGAGCTGCATCCAAAGCAGCATGGCCAGCAGGGCAAGGGAGGGGATTCTGCCCCTTTGCTCTGCTCTGACCCCACCTGGAATGCTCTATCCAGCTCTGGAGCCCCAACATAAGAAGGACATGGACCTGCTGGAGTGAGTCCAAAGGAGGTCTACTAAGATGTTTAAAGGGATGGAGCACCTCTCCTAGAAGAAAAGGCTAAGAGAATTGGGATTGTTCAGCCTGGTGAAGAGAAAGCTTTGGGGTATCCTAATTGTGGCCATGAAGGGAGCCCACCAGAAAAATGGAGAGGGACTTTTTACACGCGTGTGTAGTGATAAGACAAGGGAAAATTACTTCAAACTGAAAGAGAGTAGGTTTAGATTAAATGTTAGGAAGAATTTCTTTACTTTGAGGTGACACACTGGAACAGGTTGCCCAGAGAAGTTGTGGATGTCCCATCCCTGGAAGTGTTTATAGCCAGGCTGGATGGGGCTCTGAGCAACCTGGTGTAGTGGAAGGTGTCCCTGTCTACAGCAGGGGGTTGGAATGAGACGGTATCTCAATTCCCCTACAAACCAAGCCATTCTATGAATCTATGACTACAAAACAAATCACTAAAGCAGCTTTCAGCACTTCCAAAGTTATCAGCTGGGGAAAGTGGGGGTAATTCCTATTTTACATACACATAAAAATATTAAGTCAATCCAGAAAGTGCAGCCATGAGAGAAAGAAGTTTCTCCAAACTTATGATAGAAGGAAAGAGTCACAAAACTTAAAGGAGATAAGGCCAAAGTTCCCTGGCCAAAGTTATCACATTAAGTGCTAACAGCAGATATATTATAAGTTTCTATAGTCAGAACCTAAATAGCTGCAAAAATGCAATCCACAAACTGTGCTAACCAGATTACTTGCATTGTGCCAGAGCTGCCAGTTCAGTTCTTCTAAAATAGCTGAATTTGCTTTCCATTTCTAAAAAAAGTACACATGTATAGTCTAAAGATCACGGGTAAACATGCAAGATTATCAAGCTCAGCTAAAACTGCATTAAGACTTACAACATACAGAGAGGCTTGAAAAATATGAAGCAAGATTCCAGATCTTAGTGCAAGCTGGCATGAATCCATTATCTATACCAGTTCTTCAGGCTATGACCATTAGATCTTATACACATTTCTCAGTTTTTGATAGGTGTTCAGTCATTTAGTTCTTCACTTTCTTCCAAAGGTCTGGATTTAGCAGCCAGTTGTACACTTTTTTAAATTCAGAACCTTGATTCAGCACTTCTTCTTGTGATTTCTCCAGTGGTGAGCTTCTCATCCTTAATACCTTATAAAACAGGTATATCACAGCATTCAGCAGTGATAAATCTGGTGCAGAGAAGTTATACATCTCCATAGCATCCTTATTTTTCTACAACTTCTATTCCTCACAGTTACTGGTTCTGTTCCAGTTACAGCATCTCTTCATTGCCTGTATTCTGTTAATGCATTTGACTGTTTACTCAGAGAGTATGAAAGATTTTTCTTAAAGATCATTACAGAGCTTTTTAACTCTGTTATTCCCATTCAGTTCAGCTACTTAGATACTGAGTCTTTGAAACCCTATTTCTATTTGGATAAAAATTTTAGAATTTGAAAGGGAAAAAAAGTACCTAAAATTCTTTATAAGACAACCTGGCTGAGAAGTTCTTCATTTCCAAAGACACAGTTGATCTGTGATGCCTGCATAAACTAATAGAATGGACAAAGAAAAGATTATAGAATCATAGATTGTGCCAAGTTGGAAGGGAGCAATCAGGATCATTCAGTCCAACTCCCAGCCCTGCACAGGACACCCCAAGAGTTACTTCATGTGCCCCGAGAGTGTTGTCCAAACTCAGGTTTGGTGTTGTGCCCACTTCCTTAGGGAGCCTGTTCCAGTGCCCAACCACCCTCTGGGGTGAGCCCAATTCTTTCCTGATAACCAACCTAAACCTCCCTTGACTCAGCTTCATGCTGTTCCCTCAAGTCCTGTCACTGGTCATGAGAGTGAAGAGATCAGTACTTGCACCTCCACTTCCCCTCATGAGGATGCTGAAGACCACAATGAGGTCTCCCCTGAGTCTCCTCTTCTCCAGGCTGAACAGAGCAAGTGACCTCAGCTGTTCCTCATAAGGCTTTCCTTCAAGGCCCTTCACCATCCTCATGGCCCTTCTTTGGACAGTCCCCAATAGCTCAATGTCTCTTTTATATTGTGGTGCTCAAACCCACACACAGTAGTTCAGTCAGCAATCAGCTTTTCTCTGCCTCCCTCATCCCTCCACCCACCTACCATATCAACACTTATTTAGATAGTCAAATTCAGGAAAAAAGAGGGGAAAACCACTGCTCTGGAGACAGCACGTACCAGATTAAGACGATATTGTTAATGGCATCAGAATACAAAGGAAAAACAGATAGCTGTCCTCTTAGGGTGCTCTGGTTAACTCTGCAGAATGAGGAGGGGGAAATCAGCATACTGAAAATAAAAACCAAACAAATATTCTATACAGAAAACAAAGAAAGAAACCTGGCATGCATACAGAGGCAGCACATATGCAAAAGCTACTCTTAATGCAGTTCCTCATTAACACAGTGAACAACAGAGAGCTTCTGTGGCAGGGGCCAGTACAGGCATACTTACACATAAACTCTTGTTGATTTAAAATCTACATCACTGTGATCATCATGATGTCTACCAGGTAAGTGCAGCATACAAAGCTTCCTGTGACACAGCAGGAGTCAGTCTGACAGTGATAATGTTATAAATAAAATATTGCCAAAGGATTCCACAACCACAGGCATCTGGTAATGAGATTCACACATTTAGTAGAACAAACCTCTGGTGCAGGTCAAGAACAGCAGCAAAATTACTTGTAACTGACAAATGTGTGGTGGACTGTGAGAAAGAAACTGCTGGTTTCAGTCCATTTCCTGACTGATGGACAGGTGTCTGCAATGCTCACAGCAGTCACTACAACTGGCACCTCAAAGTGTCTCAGACAGACCAAGGACTGTGAAATGCTCTGGCTCTAAAACTCAAAGCTTAAAGACGGTATAACCCAGTCTTACCTGAATCAACTTCCACACAAAAATGGAGCATATGAGAAAACCCACCTTTACCTCTGGAAATATATTCCAGCAATTACTAACTCTCACGGTCAAAGCCTTCCTTACTTCCAGTCTGAATCTGTGACACGTCATTTGCCAGCCACAATGACATGCAGTCCTGATGTGGACTTTCCACGTGGGGACCCACAGAATGCCTATCCATCCCTGCCTCTCTTCGAGGATGACACCTCTCTGGGACAGGCTCTGAGCATCTGTTTGACAAGAACAACTCAGTACCCCTCCCTCTCCCAGGACTCACGCTGTTCTCCTTCCTGCATTGCAAACAGCAACCACTGCCCAATGCAGCACAGAAAGCATTCTTCCTTCTACCAGTATTTAAAGCTGTGGTTGTGGGGAAGAATGATGAGAGGACTAAGAATGTTTGTAAGTTCAGCTGCTTGGACATGACTGTCCACCACAGCCTACACCTTCCAGAATGAGATGCAGCTGTTTTCTAGCTGCTGCACAATCCATATCAACAGTCTATTTAGTTTAGGCCCACATTCATCTCCATGTAAACACCCCCAGAACAGGGTTAAACACCTGGAAAATCCAGAGACAAACACCTCAATGGACCTGCAACCATATTCTTCTGTTAAGATCAACAAGATTTACCTTTACATACTTTACTTTGAGCAACTGGAACAAAAGATTTTGTCACGTGTACATGTGCTGAGGGTGCACTCGGTCCCCCTGTGCCATTGATGAAGACATCAAACAGCAGTGGCTCCAATACAGACCCCTGAGAGGCACCACTCATGACTGGTTTCCCTGTGGACATTGGAGCTATTGACCCTCTAGATGTGACCATAAAACAAATTCCTTATCCACCAGACCGTCCAGCCATCACATTCATCTCTCCAATTTAGAGAAAGATGTTGTGGGGTACCATGTCAAAGGCCTCACAGAAGTCCACATACAAGGCAGCCTGGGATGGATCCTACAGGTCACTGCCAGACATGCTATTATCTAAAGCACACTGAGACATGATTCCCCATCTACCTTTCAATGTCTCATATTCTGAATAGAGATTTTAAAACCTATACTGATAAACAGAACAGAAAAGGCAGGTGGCAAGAAATCTAATTATTCTTCTCTGTTCATGGCTTTTGTGTGGATTTATAAAACATCTGTGAGTGTCCCACGGGCAGCCATCCAAAGTGCTCTGAAGGAGCCAACTTGATTCACCAAGGCTACTGCCCCTGTGCATCTGTGGGTGCTGTTGGACACTGCTCTCACCCATTCACTGATCTGAAATAACAAACCATAAGGCATGCACCCCTTTCTCTTGAACATGCTACCTGCTACCCATAGGGTTTTCCATGAGATAGATATTTCTATCACAGGAGCTATAAACACACATCTTTAAACTACACAATTCTCACCAAAGTGGTTAAGATCCTGTATAACAATGGTGAGTTTTGTTGGAACAACAGCCTTAGAACGCTCTCTAAATACGTTTCAAAATTGGCTTTATTAGAGGAAAAACTTCTTTGAAACAGCTTATACAAAAAGAACTAAAGGGCAATATGGCAAGAAAGTTCAGGCCAGATTTTGGCAAATTTCTTCCAGTGTAAATTACTTGAAGTTTTGGAAACAATTCTGTGTCTTGCACTTAATGTAAGCTAGCCATGTCTAAAGGTGTAAGAAGTCTCAGAATCCAACTAATTTTATACCTACTTTTTCCTGTTATTCCAGCTTGAAAGTACTCATGACTTCCTAAGGCCAAATTTTGATTATGAGCCACCCATGAATCAGACATCCATAAGTGTTTGTAAATGATGATTGAGATAATGCCCAAAACCAAATTTCTATTAGAAAACTTTTTTAAATTATATCTCAGTAGGCACATGCAACCTAAACCAATGTAATACTTTGTTGTGAAACTCTTCAATCATTTTTGATAGCTTACTAACTTATGAGGAACTGAAGCAATGTATACCCAAAACCTGCAGTATGTATGTCACACAGGAAAGCACATGTTTTAAAAGGTACTGTGAGCATTTCAAACAACCAGGTAAAAACAGTCTGTAACATCACAGAGAGAGGAAATGCCTTGAGTTACTACAGAAGAAAATAGTTTTACAATCTGTAGCAAGTTGGTGTTCACCACATGGACTGACGTTTGTTTCCTTTTCTTCAGTATTGCATTCTTGACTATGAATGACAAAGTCAGATTGGGCATTTTCATTCTCTTCCCACCAGCACTGGGTATAGAATCAGTACTTCTGATACACCACTTTAAGTGCTGTATTCAGAGGTATTATTGCATCAAAAGAGTGATGAAACTTCAAAATCTGACAAGCAAGATGTGGGGAATTTGTGACTTCTGAGAGCTGAAGTATGCATCCACATTCTTCGTTCCACAGACAGAAGAGACCAAATTGTCTTTGATAACATGCTACTAAAACACTACTGGCTTTTCAATGTCTAAAAACACCCTCCTCAGCATACAGAGAAAGCTTTGTCTAATGAATTATTTGTAGCATTTCCTACAGGTACCTACATCTCCTATGGGACTAGCAAACACTGGAGATAAAATATTGTTAAAGACAAAGGCAACTACTGCAAAAGCAGGCAGCTTTTTACAGTGATCAGCATTTGCATAAATAGATACACATGAAACAGGGTATCTCAGGGGAAATATATTCCCCTATCACTGCAATTGCATGTTTAAAAGTCTGAATAACATTAGATGATTTATGAACACAAAAGTAATCACCTTCCACGAGTGAAATCTGGGGAGGAAGGTGATGAGGGATACACATAGGGAAAACATTCCTATTTGATTTCAGTGGACATGAGAACAATCCCCAAGCACAATATGGAAACACAAGCTGTAAACAAACCCACCTACAACCTGGCACGGACGTAAATAACAAAGGAAGTAACCAAACTCAACAGAGGTTGCTTTTTTTCTAGGTTCTTGTACCTAGACAGAAGCATTCAGTCACAAACAATCACTGCAGTAAGACCATGACTGATAAAGTAATCAAAATTAGCTCAGCTCCCAAACAAATGGAATCTGAAATGCTTACACTACTTTAGAAACTGGGGAGAAGTTTTAAAGGAACTATACTGCATGCAGAGAAAATTTAAGGCACGGTTGGAAGCAGGAGTGATTAAAGCAAGTCCATCCTCAACCAGTCACTTTTTGTTCACATGCCACTGTAACTTTTGAGACACTGTGAACCAGATTGGGAAGAGATCTGGGTAAACATAATCCTTCCTGTCTTCTGTGGTGGTAACTAGAGGAAGAAATAGTTACCTGGTTATATTTAAACCACAAAAGCTCCCAGTTCTATTTACCATGCAGCCTCACAAACAGATGCACCACCAGAAGCAAGGCAGTGGTCTGTGGGCGGCCAAAACTACCACCACCACCACCAGAAGCACTGGCCTGAGGCTGCAGCTGACCTGTGCCATAATCAGTCTTCCTAGTTTTCTAATCATAATAAAACAAAACAAAATTCCATTCATTTTAAAGATTAGCATCCTAGAGGCAACATGATATCTCCTTTACTCAGCACAAATGTTTATCTCTTTAACTAACTCTTGAAATTCAGTCTGATTTGGACTTAAAAAGCAGCAGGCACAACACAAGTCAAATGAACAGTGTAACAAATCCAATAGCTAAAGCTCTGCTTCAGCACATTTATTAACTCAAGGTCAACCCAGAGTTCACCATTACCTTGATACTGGGGTTGGTTGTAACCACACCAAGAGGTGCAGGGACACTTCTTGTTTGGCTTACCTATTGACTTCCCTGGGAGAAGTGGAAATTCTGTCATTTAAGGACTGAAATCACTGGAGACATTGTGCATGAAGAAAAAGAAAAGCAGAAATTCACAGCAGCATATGAGGGCTAACACTAACAACTGCCTTACCCACAATTTTGCCACATTTCATGAGAAGTGGAACGCAGGGAAGGAATGAACAAATTTTAAAGTATAATAGTTCCTGACATAAATCAAATAACAGGACTTTTAAGATGTAGAAAGCCCAGCCAGACTCCCCTCCAAGGTAAGCTGGTGTAAAGAAAAAAGCATAGCATTCCAACAAAGGAGACCTGTATCCTGTTCCCAGCTCCTTTCCTGCTCAAGATGACACAGCAAATACAGCTCTTCAGATTAGTTTCCTTTCAGTAAAATAATACTTTATGTTAAAGTGTTGGAGACTACAGATGCCCTGCTATTTTAGACCTATTATGTGGTTCCTCCCACACTCCAAGCCTAAATAACGCTATTTCACATAAAAAAGGACTGCAAACCCATCTGCCATAGATTCAAGGAAAGGGCCCAAGTACAAAGAAGGGTTAGTACTGGGGAAGGTAGGTTGTTTATGTGATGCTTAAACTCCATATAGAAGGAAACTTACCTTTATTATTAAATTAATAACATAATCCCATTATTGTGTTATACAGACTGAAAATATGGTTCTCTTCCTTTGTCAGTTAGATTTCTTGTTATATCAGCAGCAACAACAAAACCTGTGGCTGGACCTCAAAACTACAACATTCATGAAAACCAGTCTCAAAATACCAATTGCACAGAACAAAAAATTAACCCCAAGATGACTGTAACCATCAACTGCAAAGTAAGGATTACTGTGGAATCCCCCACAACTCTTACCTCAAGCATAGGGCGGGCACTGTCATGGATTGAAAGAATGTGCGTAATGTTATTCTTACTCAATTGCTCTACATCTCGGGCATCTGTGATAGAGGGAAAAAAAAGGAAGATAGTTCTTTTTAATCTCTTGAAATAGCATTTCCATTGTGCATGTTGAAAAGTTACTTATTGTTGATACATTTCCTTTTGAAGCTGCATAAAGTCAGGCAAAACCTCAAATGCAGCTGTTCTAGAACACCATCATCAGAGTGGGTAACGGGAAGACACACTTTTAACTCCAAAACAAATTATATACTAAATAAAGGCCAAGCTTAAGTGACTCAGGAATATGTTCTCAAGTCAGAAGTTTCATGTATTTTGCATCTGAAATGTAAGTCTGTGCATGCCTGTGTGCAGGTGATGGCCATCTGAACAGGCACACAGAGCTGTAAAAGGAATATCTGACCTCTCTACCCACAAATCCCGCTTCAGGGAATACATTTTCACTTGGAAACAGACCCTGTGGTAGGTCTGAAAAAGGAAGCTAACCATATCACTTGAACTGAGGTCCCAGCAGGCAAGCCAAGATGATAACAAGATTCTTACTTTCTGTGAACTAGCAGAGAAAAATGTGCATTTAGCCAATACAAATGATAATTTTAAGTCTAAAGAGAGACAATTGATAAAGATATAGAATGTATGAAAAAGCAAAAAACTACAGCAAGGAAATGCAGTTGTGAAAAGGTGGTTCCTAGACCTGTAACCAAGGGGTTTCAGACATTCAAAACTGGAAAGAAAACTGGGGTGAATGAAAATTTTATGCTAGATATGGCAAAACCATAGGCTTGATTCTATGAGAAAAAAAGGGTGAAATAGACTATCTGTCACCAATGAGCAGCTTTCCCCATAAACTAACAGCATGTCAGAAAATGACCTGAAAGAACCACCAATACAGGTAAAAGTTAGCTTGTGCCCATTTGCTTCTGACCTTCTTGCTTGAGAATGGCACAGCAAACCAATAGCACATGGCAAGTACAGCAGTGGTTTTGTGATCTGAACACCTGCCTTTGAAATCTGCCCATACAATCTGTTCACATTAGCCTGGTTGCACACAAAAAGAGAGCACTGACCACAATGGTTTCAAACCGGCTCTCTCTAGGTACAAAAATAATAGCATCACCTGGGCGTTCTTTATGTACATGCAAGAGCTCAATTAGCATCTCTTGTGTCGTCTTATCCACCTACTATAAAGTTTCAATGCCTTTTCTACATCAAAAAGAAGAGCTGGACATTTAATTACACTGCCCCATAGACAAGATCCAAGTGAGCACAGTAACAAGCAATAAAATTTAAACTTAATCCAATTATGAAAGCTTCTCTGCAGCTAATAAAATGAAGAAAAGAGTCAAAACTGCGAGGATTTTACTCACTACTGATCAAGCCTGCATGATCAACACAGATGCCTAATCCTTCAGGAGAGAATTAACACAAATTCTGTCTGAAACAGAATTAAAGCCTAGCTTCACAGAATAAATAAAATTTCCTAAAAATCTCAGAGCAAACATTTCAAAGAAATGCTAATGCTTGCCAGGCGAGGTCCTCTAATCCACCTGACCTTCAGATTTCTTTAACAGTTTGTAGGACAGTCTCAATTCCTTAGGGAAGGCCTAAGCAGGCAAGGATTTGGAAGCACAGAAACCAGTCTAAATGCCCCTAAAAATCACTGTTTTCTGTCTTGCAAAGACAAAGGGCAGACTTCAGAGCCTGTTGGCCAGAAATCTGCTCACGGTGTTAATGCACACCTAGCACAATGAGGTGCTCTCTCTAATTACTGCTAGGACCTATGTGGTAAGAAATCTCTTGCCACAATCTGCTTCAAATGATGTGATCCAAATTAAAAGCTGACTGCTTTGGGCCAGTTTGAAAGGCCTAATGGACACAGCAACTCAAAAAGGCTGAAATACCTTAGCTCTTCAGTTAACAGAGACTTAGGCTAAAGGAATTTCAGCAAATCAAAACCATACAGTGAGATCTCAGATATTGCTAGAAATAAGCTGGAAATGGCCACACCAACCTACGTCACCAGGTAGCCAGCAGGTCCTTAATATATTTGGGAAATAACCATTCAATTCTCTAAAGCAGAGGAGAAAAAGCTTCCCAGCTACTATTGGATCTGAACTTCAAACAGTTAACAAAGGGGAAATTCCCCTGGTTCTCCAGCACCTGCCTTAAGTCTCTACAGATACTACAGATAAATCTATTTAAACAGCAGTACAAATAAGATATCCCGTCACTCAGTCTCATACCATAAATAAGAAAAAAAAAAAAATTAGAGGTTATGTAAAGAACCACCAAAAACCAAAAGAACTACTATCACCACAGCAATTCTAACTTCTTCACTGTAGCACGACACTGTACAAGCACATGCATGCTCACATTTTGAAATCAGAGTGTGAAACACCCCATTTTCAAATGCTAAGATTAAACCTACATATCAGAGCCTGTCCTGTGCATCCTCTAAAGGGTGCCTCAAGTGTGGTACTATTCTCCACAACAGATTACCTAACATTCTGTTTCATACAGAAAATGCTTCTCAGCTAATGCAGACATGGACTTTTGAGTAAAGCCTTTGGGAAACTCTCTCCTCACACAAACTGACAAAATTCACACACTGGGGAAGTCTTCCTCTCTCCCTCCCACATATAACCTATCTTCCCTCAGTTTCATACTATGACTCCAAGCTTAGCCTCTACTCATGCAGAGAGCTGCAAACACTTAAATGCAAAAGCAATACCAAAGTCATGAAAATGGGACCATAGCCTGTCAGAATTTGTCTCCCTGCAACTCTGGGAAGCCTTACTATGTGGCTGGGGAGCAAATCACCTAGTACAGTGTGCTTCCATCCCCCATCAGCAAAAGAGACACTGCTCCAACCACTGCAGTTAATACACATCGGTGACTGAAAATCTCCAATACTACAGTGGTGAAGTCACACTGTGCCTCCACAGAAATGCAAGGTGAGGGATAAGGACTTCATCTCAGAGAAGGCGTCAGCCCAGCATGTATAACAGTATTAGGTCTCAATCTGCAGATGTATAGAGACTACAATTTCATCATCACCGTATCTTTTTTATTATTATTATATAAAGCAAATTTTTGTCTACACTTTATTTTCTACTTTGGAGAGAGCTAGATAGAGAGAGAGCCACCTAAAGAAGAACATCCTCTGCAGTCATTCAAAGCACTAAGAACTATTACTGAGAATGGTTTCCCATCAGGAGAGCTTTGTTCCTGAATCCAGTTATGATTCAGTCTGTAACTGAATGCAGTTACAGACACACACACACAAAGAGTGTACATGAACAAAAACTTCACCTCTCCTGTCTCCACTTCACACTTTGTTCTAAAATATATTTTGTCCTGTCCTTTCAGAAGGACCTTTTTGGGGAACAAGAAAGGTGGGGAAAAGAGGTCAGTACTCTGTTTAATGAAGTACCAACAAATTGTCTTTCTTCAAAAGGTGAACCTGAAAAAGGAAATGGTATCTCCATCTTCTCCTGTTTTCAGTACCTGGTATAAAGCCTTAGGAAATGGAACTTGAAAGAAAACACTAAGCAGATGAGAACAGGAATTAACTGACTTTAGAAACACAGCAGAACTACTTGGTGGGCATTGCCTTTTTATACACTTAGTAATGGGAAGGGCAGAAACTTCCCCAAAACTCTCCAGACCATCCACAGCAACACTGGACTCTTTGGGGGAAATTAAACCTCATTGTGGCTTTCCCCTTCAAATTAAAAAGCCCCCAAACATTCCACGGAAGAAACCCTGAATGATAACAAACAAGAAAGAACACAAGCTCTTTAATATTCAAGGTAGAAATGCTCTTGAGTCTCTGGTTTCTGCTACTGCCACACCTCTTGGTTTGGAAGGAAGCTAAGCACCCATTAAGAATCTACCAGAAGAAACAGATTTTTTTTTTTCCATTTGTGAAGACAATCAGGCTGTCCTGTCATTCCTCTAAGGAACAAAGCAGCCATTTTTGTTGTGAGCACAGGTGACTCTCAAGGGACATCACATGCAGAGGACAAGTGGGCATGCAGTCCCACAATAAATCCTTTGTCGTTTGAGAGGACTGCATTTCATCTGTAAGGTACAAATGAAACAAAACAAATTTGCTCCAAAACTAGAGGCAGAAAGAAGAGTTAACTTCCTCTTTCTTTTCCCTCATTTTTCCCTCACAGCCCCCTACTTTCCCATTTGCAAAGAAATAACTCCTTCACTTTCACAGAAGAATCCCAAGAGCTAGCTCTGTTTCCTTCTGGGCTTTCAGACCAGACTCAGTCTTGCATTTTCTATGGACATCTATGGTTCTTGAATTTTTCTGCCCTCTAGCTGTGCAATCTCAAATATACCCTCTCAGGAGCATAGCACACTTTTCATGTGCCACTGATGAGCTGAATCATACTTATAGAGCCTGTAAGATAAAAAGCACTTGAACACATGCCAAGATCTGTGCTTATTCAGGAAAGTTTTTCAGACATACTCAAACTCTGTGGACTTAGGGGGATTTCAGGAGATACTTCAGTGCTTTCCATAATCAGCACTGCATGCAACTTTCTACCCTAAAGACCCTTAAGGTGGTTATTAAAGCCCTTCTCAGTCTATGTGCTTAGAGGTTTGTGCAGCAGCAAATGAAACAGAAGCAGCAAGCTCAGCACCCATTTCTGCCAGAGGTTCATTTCACAAGCTGTTTCTGGGCTTCAGTTTATCCCCCAGTCAAATGCAGAATTTGCACTGTTCCATCATAGACTGTATTTAAGTTTACTAGGCCTAAAAGTAGAAATATAGCTGAATGGTAAATGATAATTCCCCAATCAGAACAATTGCTGAATACCTTCTCCAGACAACAGTCTTCCAGAATTAGTGTTTAACATCTCAAACATCCTACTTTCACTCGGCAGAAAGGTACCCATCTGGAAGAACTGTGCCTTTTCCCAGCCTGCCAGTGTTCCCAGAGGTCTCCCATGCAGCAGCAAGACAGGAGTGTGAGTAGGATGGGACTTTGATTCAGCTCTGGAAACTGTGCATGGCCAGGCTCCCTGAGGAGCCACTGGGGAAAGGCTATCCTCCAGAGGGCAGATCAGAGCGATTTACAGACATTTCCCTGACTCAGCTTTAGGAGAAGCTCCCTCCTCTCCACTCCTGCTCAGGGACTCAGACAGTGCCTCAGATTCTCAGCCCTGTGTCTGGGCAAGATGCACAACACCAGGGATTCAGTGTTTCCTCCTCTTACTGACAAGATGCAACTTTATTCAATTTCAAGCTATCAGTCTTAAGCTGAAGAATGGGAGACTGCTTAAAAATGGAAATAATTTTGTAAACCCCTGTCTTTACAAAAGGGGTTTACAAGGAGTAGCTAGTCATTTCAGCTGCCCAAATCAGGATACTCTGACCAATCCCAACTGCACATGCTGCTGAGTATTCCTCAGTCAATGATCCCCTTTGTGGCAGTCTCAACACTCATTAGTCACTTTTTACAAGTGTCACGAATCAGAACACGCCCCAAGAATATTGGGATCAAACTCCTCCAGAAAAGTACACAGGTAATTAACCAACAGCCTGCTCCTAAATGGGATGACTTCACTGCATAGAAAGCTTGCTGCAACTGCTTCTAAGCAGTGAGGCAAGGGGGTGTTGAGGGACAGGGGTTGCAGAGAAGGGTAAGAATTGTAAAAGTATGTTCTTGAATTAGTGAAGTACTGCAACACCTATCTTTTCCTCTGCAGGTATGGTAGCTTATCTGAGATTATAACAGGTACTTGTGGGGGTAGAACGTAATGATTAAATGCCATATGAGCAAAGGTCATAGCAGTAAATAAACGGACATTTTGTTTGTATTTTTAATTAACTTAAAAAACAGACTCCGTAACACAAACACTGGGGTTAAAGTCAACTCATCTTTCCTCTCTTTTATGGAGATAAGCAGAAGCATTACACCCTCTGCTTTCTTTTCAGCGAGGCTCCCAGGAACACTTCCCACTCACAGCGCCTCCACCTGCACGCCTCTGCTCTCAGCGCAGGTGTGCCATGCCGTGCCATTCCAGGGCTGCTCCCGAGGCACACGGAGAGCGGCCGGCAGGCCTGGCGTGGGCAGAGACGTGACTCACTTCACAACCCTGGCCAGCTCCCCTGCACTGCAAACAGAACTGCTCCAGCAAACAGATGCTCCGGCTGAGTTTCACTCCCCTGGGCAAGGGCTTGGCAGTGGGATGGCCATGGTGAGAGGGACAGATTGGGAGCCATGCTACCAGGGCCCACCCTGCCAGACTACCTGAAACCTCCACTATCCAACATCTTCCCGATTCCACCCCTCGCCTGAATTACTTCAGGAACAGAAAAGAAAACAAAAAGAGGAAGCAACATGGCTGTGACCAAGTTAGTTAATTTTGTCATCAGACCAAGCAGTGGTCCACCCAAACAGCTTTCAAAACTACCCTCTTGGCCTTATTTTCATTTTTTCCCTATATTTTTTCTTTTTTCTTCTTTCATTATCAGCATGAAATCACCTCTATCCTCTTATTTTCCTTATTAGGCACAATTTACTCCCTCACACAGTAGCCATTGTACTTGTGTTTATGGTGTGGCAAAAGAGAGCTTTTAACCTCACGTGTACCTCTGGGCTGCCTTCCAAAGTGATCAGCTGTATGTCCCAAGGGGCAGCAAGCACTGGATCCACAGTATGGGTCAGCAGATGCAGAAGCAGGTACATCAGGCAAAAAATACTGAACTCAAAGGTTTTGGGATGGGGAGGCAAGGAAGGAAGAGTGGGCATGAGGCAGAGAGAAGGTGCAGCACCATCTAAATCCAGTGTAGATGTTGCCAGCCTTAACAGACTGGGTGTGGTATCAGACAGCCCAGGAAGGACAGGATATCACAGGAGCCCCTGTGAACCCTGCTTTGATGTTTTACCCAAGTATAGGAAATATAGGGTCTACAACTATCAAAACAACTGTACATGCACAACTGGTCTACTTCTGAGTAGGGAGAGTCAGCCAGAACAGCAGCTAAGAGTGCTTTGAGAACAGGCCATTTATTTGGATGTCTACATAAGGTTTTGTGTGTTTTCTAAATGTGTCTGTTTTTATGTACACAAAAAATAAACCTCATGCATAAAGGAAAGAAATCCATAGAAATTTACATCCATAGAAATTTACAACAGAGACAGTGTGAGTATCAGTGGTCAGGCTGCAACCAGCAGATCTATCAGTCTCACAAGCAGTGATAACAGAACTCTTTAGCAGTTGTTATAAATAACCAAAATAATGAAAGCAATGAGCAGGAGGCATAGTAAGCCCTTACTTATAAGGCGGATTTGCAATAAACATTACAAAGCCTGGCTCACAGGCTTGCTTGCCAAGCACGGGAATTGTTCAAGGCAGGCCAATGTTTAGGAATTCCAGCTGAAGCATGCTCCAAGGAGATGGTATTCATTTTACTTTTCTCAACTACTTGCAGCACAGCACACAGACATGAGAGGGCAAACAAGTTCTTCTCTAAGTGCTACCAGGTCAATCCAGACATGAAGCAAGATGGGGTTAAAAAGCTACAGAGATGCCAGAGAATTCTGAGTGCTGCAAAACACTTTAAGACTCCTATTAAGTAATCCTAGAGATAATAGTAAAACTAATCTTACCTTTAAAGTTGCCAATGAACAAGCCAGGCAGAATCTGTGAGAGAGAAATATAGTATCAAATATAGGTATCTTGTGGCAAGACAATTTGACAAAGTTCAATTTGCATACAGGATGGAACATACTACTTTAGCAGACTATTGTGAAATGCAATCTTAAAACATGCTGACAACATTTTGTGCCTCTTTGCAACTTTCTCAAACCAGAGAGCTCTAGGCACACTGAGCTTTGACAGCATTCCTTGGCAGAAGGGGGCTGTTAATCGTGGGGATTCTTTCACTTAATGGAGGCTCTCCAAGGACAGCAAATGTGGTTTACATATTACGAAGCAGCCTCACAACACAGCTCTCCCCTGCCCCCCGCAGCAGGCTGAGAGTTGCCCTCATGGAACTAATGATGAAACTTCACACAGCAAAGGTGATTTGCCTAAAGTTGCTAAGGAAGCTGGAAAAAGCCCTGCAAAATTACATCCTTTGACGCTTTTGAAGTGCAAAGCCGTGCAAGTCAGAGCTGCAGCACTGTGGAGCTCTTAGAGGAAATCACTGCAAACAACGACTGGTGTGTTCACATAGAAAGGGAACTGCTGAAAGTCTGTGAAATGCATGTTTCTCTCTCAGACCTACCCACTCCCCCACACTCCCAGATGCCTGCACAGGTGTCAGTTACAGGACATTCTTTAACTGGAGAGTTTCAAGGTCTGCCCAAGGACCAGCATGTGCAGTCTGAGGGCACGTGCAGACACACACACAGAGGCAGGTGACACTGTAGTGTTACCCCTCCCACCCTCTCATAACCCTCCCAACTTGGGAACAGCACTAAGGACATCAAAACAACCCCCAGGCACACTGAACACACATTTACTGGCCAAGATTTTTGTTCTCTGCCACCTGAAGTCTCTGACCTACACCCACATCCTTTGAGGAGATCAGAACTGTGGTGGTGAAACATACGATCCATTTTTCTCCAGTCCATGCTTAGCATACCACCAATACAGATAATGTCAGCACTGACTTCCTATAGCCTTAGCAACACCCCAGTGTCACCACAACAGCAGCAACAGTCTCTCAGGCACAGCTATTTAAAGGGAAAACTCCACCCATTTAAGCTCAATCCGACAGCCGTGACGTCCCGAAAGTCTTGAAGGACTTTTCATCCGGGATTATTGCCACAGCCTCCGTTTCACCGCAACCTTCCTGCTGAAAGGCGACCCAGCTCACCATGCACAGGTTAGCACGGCCAGCAGAAGAGACTGTAAAAGAGCTTCTGACCAGCCCTAACTTCAGGGTTTTCACCTGCTCAAGGCGTCAGGTTAGCTGTTATTTATCCAGCCTTGAGGGAAACAGGCTGCAGCACCTCTTGCATTTCTGGCAGCTTTGGTTTGTGCAAACATTCCTCCCTTTAGGCTTTGCTGGACAATCATTCCCTGTCTGCTGTCACACCAGCTCAAAACACAGGGCTCAATTTTCCCCCCCAATACAGAAAGACAGCTTCCCTGGGACCCTTGCTGTACCTTATTGCTTGTAGACCCCTTGCTTGAAAATTAGGTGCTGACTGACAGCACTGGCTTATCAAGAAAACAGTTCTTTAGTCTTGAGCACCTGTACATTTTGCAAAGATAAGCTCAGACACCCTTCTCCTTTTTTCTTCCCGCTTCATTTGTACAAACTTAACATTCTTACAAAGACGGCAATAATACCCAGGGCAGTCTCCAATACCAGGGTATCGTGTAGGATTAAGAACCTATACAGATTCCTGCTGTCCCCTTCCACGTGCATGTGCACAAGAATCATGGTTTCAAGGGACAATTCAGTATTTCAAGCACTCTTAATGACACTGCTAGAAGTGCAGCTCTAATGCTGCATCCCAGGCTAGAAAAAAATGCCTGTAGCAGTTCCAGAGAAGACACTATTCAAGAGTCATTGCCAAATAGGCTAAGTTCTGCAAATAAAATCATGTTCTAAAGCAAAAGGGACTCAAGTTATGAATTGTCATTACCACTGAGATCACCCCAGTGAGCTCCCTCAACTTAAGCAAAAAAATGAAAAAAAAATTTTTTTAAAGGATTTCTGGTATTTTAAAATAGCTGTCTGGTATTTCCTATCTGCAGCACAAATCTTCCATCACACCACCACTGCTGTAGAGTATAGTATTTTAGACATTACTTCTGCATCAAATGCGCATTCTCAAGAGAGAATAAAAGCCTAATTTCCAGTCACAGTCATTAAGCTTTGACATTAGAAATTAAAGATACTGAGAAACACCGGGGGGTTGCAGAAATGAGGTTTCTTGTTGGCAAATGAGGAAAAATCCAGAAGTCTGCATTTGTGTATCATGAAGCAATGCTAGACAGGTAATTAGGACATCATGAAACCAAGGACAGCTGTTATCCCTGCTGTACTAGTAATTCTAGAAGCAAGAAACATTACTATGGGTGAAAGCTACCTGGAAAGAAGTGAATCTTCATGTCATGCTGACTAAATACTTCAGCACTCGACTACGGCTGGGAACTTTCAGCTGTGTCATCTCACACTGCCTTCAGTAACTGCAACTCCGGGCTGTGCAAAATGAAGGCTGATGGCTGCTAGGGGCGTGTGAGAGAGCAGGGGTGGGAATCAGAAGAGTAGAAAAATAAGGTTAAGGTGGTGGTTTTTGTCAACTTCTCAACCACTGCTATATGAATAAAAACAGTAGCCTCTTTCTATGATCCAAAACATTGAAAAAATGACCACAGACCAAGTAACCGATGTAGAAGAATGCATAACCAAGGGACAAGGACACCAACGTCTGTCTTAGTTTGCACCTCACATGAGAGCAGCTCATGTTCTGCACCTTGCACAAAGACTGAGCGTGGAACAGACAGCAGTTGCTAATGCTTCTGTCAGTCCTCTCTGACAATACACCTCTCTGGAAAATGGCTTAAATGGCTACTTCGCTGCTGTTTCCTGTATGAACAAATGCTTACAATAAAGCATCTAACTCCTTGCCCAACACTGCTTCTGGCTGTGTTAGTACTGATGGGCACTCCAGAGAAGTCCATGGAGCTTTCTCAGAGGTGGCCAGGCACTGTAAAAGGAGATGACAAGCCTACCTTCATCCAGTAGTACAGGAGAGTGGCACACATCAGTGAGGGGGATTTGCTGCTGACATGAACTGGCACAGCTTCTCTGACTTCCATAAAATTGGCTACCTCAGCTGTGACTAGCCACACTGGTTTAAATTTCTTATGAACCCACTCCTACAATAAACACGGCTTATCTGCCCTTTTTGTAGAGATAACACTCGAATCTTCTGAAGAGTTTACATGAATAACTGTCAGTTAACTTTAACAGCACTAAACAACAACTAAAGCCCAGGAAGAGCTCTTCACCAAGATCCTGTTCACAGATAGTCAAATCTTGTCACCATCTCAGCCACTAGACTTCAGATCCTGGAAAACATCTTTGTTCATTTCAACCACAGACTTCAACTGGAACTTTGAATACAAGTCGAAGTTAGACATTAATCATGAACACAAATCACACTGCTGAGACAAGTTCCTAAGTCAGACCTCATTACACATTCTGTAAAACATACATCTTAAAAATACAAGAAAAACAAGGTGAAGTCCTGAAAATGAATACTAGGCAGGTCAATGCACATTCACAAGCTGACTCTCCTTCTCTGAACAGAATAAGAAAGGTATGTATGAACAAATGCTTTCAGTTTTATTTGGGAAAAGTCAAAAGGCTTGGATGGCTTTAGGAAAAAAATAGGCCAGACTAATTTTACAGAGAAAATTAGCAACCAAAGACAAACCCCACCTAAAAAGAATGCCAGGCCTCCAGCCCTTATCACTCTAATGGCCACATAACATCACGTGCAATTGCTATTTGCTATGAAATACGTCAGTATCATGGGACAGAAAAATAAGGAGGGAACCATGCCATTGCAAAAGGATCAGCATCCAGAGGCTACAGCAGTCCCTGGAGCTCTTTTTTCCACACCCATTACAGGCCACCATTAATCCTCTTCCCTCATCATCAGTACAAAAGGACTCCTTAAATGAAATAATCCACCATCAAATAAGCTGATTATTTTTTCCTACCATCCTACACAGCTCTACCACAAGAAACACACTTCAGCTAGAAACTAAGGCAATTTGTATTGACTGGCTACACTGAGTCAAGCAAATACCCTCTACATTGTGCTGACGGCTCCATGCTTCCCTTTGCCCCTCCAGCTTTGCCAGCTCACAGGGTCAGAAGGAAGAGATGATCCACAGCCACATTCAGAAGGTGGCAAGTTCCAGACCAACGTGTGGGATCCATACAACTACAAACCCTGATGACCAGTACCCAACAGGCCTGTAGCCTCCTTAAAGGAGCCAGCCCTTCCCAAACTGCTGAACATCTCAACCTCTTGGATACAGCCGTAAGAAAGGGGTGAAAAATCCAAGTAGCATCATGCTTGGTCCCGAAAGCACCAAGTGGTACATGTCAACAGGTACAGGGCAACATTTAACAGAACGGAAGTGACCAAACTGGCCAGTCACAGATTGTCAGTTCCTACCCACATAGTATCACAGCAAAATGCAACACAGCTTCAAAGGGCTGAGAGTTGTCCTTTCAGTTTTATTTTTTTTCTCCCCAGACTGCAACTTAATCATCCTATACTGCATCCCTCTAAACGTTCTGATAATTTCAAGCATTCCAAGAAAAATACTATAAACACACTAGAAGCCTAAAAGGAGTTTCTCTAGCTGTATTTCTTCCTAACTGGCCATTTCTAGAAGGTTAATATCAATATCACAGCATTATTCCCAGACTTTGAAAGCAAAAACTGAGAAAAGGAACAAGGGAGGTTCTACCTCCTACGCACTAACTCAATTCATCAGCAGCCGGATCTTTTCCCTGCCAAAGCTTTCCATTTCAATGTCTCTACCCATAGGATGGAAAGGCTTCCCCTTCCAGGTGGCACACTAAGCACTCTGGATATTCATCAACCTGACTTCCAGTGGCAAGGATGTCAGACTGGGACAACATGTGAGGAGCTATTTCTAGCTGTTCTCTGCTTTGTCAGAGGCCACGCACACAGCAAAGCTACTCCCAAAGCATTCAACGCAGGATGTAAGGCAGAGATGACTCAACTTCTGTTCCTCATAGTAAGCTATATATAAAAGGCTAGCTACCACCACACTTTCAAACCTGGGTTTTAAAGAGGTGGAGATACTGAGAAAAATCACAGTGGTCCCGAGATAACCACTGTGACACGCCAGGGGAATCGGTGCATACAATAAGCCCCCCACTGCCAAAAGGCCAACACCCTTTGCAAAACAGATCCATCTTCCTTCCTCTTCCTCACTGCGATCCCCACTGGTGCCGAGCGCTTTCCTGTCCCACCGGCACCGGGCGGGCCCAGCCCTCCAGCCACAGCCCGTGTCCAGCGGTTGCTCCGCGCCTCGGGAGCGCAGCGAGCTTTGGCCGAGTGACACCGTTCAGTGCCGCGCTCGCCGACAGCCCCACGTCCCGGGTCCTGCCGCAGGTCAGAGGCTATGCCGGCTCTGCCCCACGGCAGCCCCCAGGGCTGGGGGACACAGAGCGGGCACTGAGCCCCAGCGCTGGGGGCGCGGCGGCCCTGGCCGACCGCCGGGAACTCGCTTCGCTGGGGAAGGGGAAG
>WEIU01001212.1:105101-123236 GCA_013389925.1 Aegithalos caudatus
CGGGCAGGTGCTGCCCGCCCGCCTCTGCCCCGAAACCCCTTTGGTTTGGGCTATGGAAGGACTCTGGCAGGAGGCACCGGGCCTTGGGCTCCTGCCGCAGCCGCCCGCTCCCAGCCCTTGGCGCTCCGCTGTGCCGGTGCCCACGCGTGAAGCAGAGCCTCGCCCGGCCGCCTGTGCCCTGTTACGGCACCTGCGGTGGCTCCTGCTCTGTCATCCCAACCACGCTGCGGGCAAGTGGGATCGCAGGTAGACAAAGGACGTTCATGTCCTTAACTCAAACAGAGACACGCAGGAAAAAGCAAATAGTTTGAAGCAAACATCGCAAGATCATCGCGTCTGAGGTGGGAAGACACTTCTGGAGGCTGCCTGATCCAACCATCTTCCTCAAGCAGGGAAGGATGCTTTTTGCTGAGCCGTGGCAGGCGTGGCTTCAAAGCCGTGCTCGCTACTTCCACCGTCATGGTTTGCTCCCTAACGCACAGTTAAGCGTGACATGATAGAGCCGCATCCCTCTATCCATGGGGTTGTGGGGTTTTTGTTTTTTGGTTTTTTTTTTGAGGTGTGGTGATGCGGATCTGGTGGTTAGTGAGGGAAATTTTCTCCCAAGAGTTAATTTGATAGGGGATACACACGGTTCAAATATACAGGATACTACTGCATAAGGTCCCCCAATAACCAGTGCATAAACACTGGCTAAAAAACTGAAATCCTTAGTGGCTCAAGTGTGAGACAAATGAGAATGCTGCTATGTGGCCACCATCAGATTCCCTGTGCACTTTCACCTGTGTCAGTGGTAGATGCATGTAAAAACTGAAGATGTTATTTTCTGGGCACACCTTGGTAGGACTAGGCAGGTCAGGGGCATCTGCAGTCCAGCATGGTCCAGTGAAAGGGTGAAAGATGGACAACATGGTAAAGCCAAGGGGCAGCAAGGCCAGGTGTGAAATAATGGATTGATGAACTCTGTAAAGGATAGATTAGTGACAGAGGACTCTCACCTAGTGTCAGTGGTTGCCAATACAAGCAAACTCCGAGAGAACAATTTCACAACCTCCAGTTGCAATCAAACATTGGTGTCCTCATGCTACCCTTGACAGATCCTGTGTTCCCCTTTCCTTAGGCAACCCTTGACACCTGTCTGACCTAAGACCAAACTAATTCAGAGTATGAACCCTGTAGAAAGCTGAAGAGTCACAAACCCTCTCCCTGTGGGGTCAGACCAGTGCACACAGAGATAGGGATCAGTACCAGCCTGATCAAGAGCTGATGCTGTTCCCACAGAAGCCAATGGCATGCCTGAAAGCCAACAGAAGATAAGTTTAGGTACATAAAAAGATGGAAAACCATTCCTGAACCTCTCCTTCCCTGAGGCTCCACAGAGTTTGGGGGCTGTATCGTGTCATCATCAGCCTCAAAAACCTCAGAGCACTCTCTCTGTAAGGCCAGGAAGAATAGCCATCAGATTTAATATGCTCCCTTCTCCCTTCTCCCTCCCTACTGCTGAAAAGCTCAGCAGTGAGCAATGTCTCAGATATTTGCTTTAATAGTTCATTGGCAAAGCTCTCCAGAATGTCATTTACTTTATTCTCATTCTACACAAAATATGAATGAGGTCCAAACAGTATGAATTATGTCTTGCCATAACAACTGCTAAACACATTGTATCCCCAGAGTGAAAGTTGTCAGAAACTCTGGCAAGGAGAAAAAGTAAATAATATCCATAATAACTGCAGGGATCTGTGTTGTGTCAAGAGGTCCAGGATAAATGGAAGGCCTCGTGGTCAATTTGCTGGAAGCCTGGGTTCGGCAATTTACTTCCCCATAATTCAGTTCCTTTATCTGAAAAACCTAAATACCAATATTTCGAACCTTTTATCAAAGAGCCATGGAAAAGTACTGTGCATGTGAAGTTCATGTGAAATTATTATATTAGGAAATACAGATGTAATACATGTATATCTGTCTTAGTATCTGACATTTTTCTGAATGGGAATTGTTAAACATCCTCATTCTTCTGAATTGGGAAGGGTGATCCTCTGTTTTAATTTTGAGTTTTGTGACTCTCTTCAGGATGCCTACTTTAGCCTGCAGTGTTTTCCCATATTAAACTTTCATTGCATGTATGCAACGTTTTACAGTGAAAGAGCAAAAATTAGTGTGAAAGAATATAACATACCAAAATTAAAAAGCAGTGAGAGGAAATCCTCTTCTCTCTTAAACATTTACCCTTGTGTATCGTATATCGTTTGCCTCTCCACAGATCTACAAGGGAAATCCTGATAGTGTTGCCAGACCTGCCTCTCTTACCCAGTTATTCCAAAAAGTGATTGTTTTACTTCTTCAGCCAATTGTTTAATAAAATACTGCAGAATGCACTTGTGGGGGCAGGTCTTCAGTAAACCTAAATCCTCATACAGTGTTTATTCATTTTCACTTCTCAAGATTCATTGTTATTTCTCTTATTCCTTGTGCCTAATATCTGCACGGTTTTTAATATTTTGAAAGTTCATTTTAAAAAGGAAGCTATCCCGAGATGACTGGGCTGAATAAATTAACTCAGAAAAAGACAAAAAACTCTTGCTGAATCTCATAGTCTTCAATCAGTATCCCTGAAAAGAGATCACTTTAGCATTGCCTGTAATCCCACAAATCCAAGGATTTTCCTACTTCTTTGTGATATGAGGATCATAAAACTGAGTAATCCCCACTTCTTGACTTCACACACAAATGTATCTGCCAATGCTGAGTCTTCAACAGCAGTGACTCTATTCTAGGCAATTGCCTGAAAACTAACAACCAACCAAACTGATAACGAAACTGAACCTTCCTTAAAATCCAACAAAACTTCTGCTTTGACAGTATGTTGATCGTACTGTTGAAAATAAGTAAGTAAATACTCTCTACTTCTTATTTTCTGATCTCACTTTCTCTAAACCCTAAGGTCACATGCAGCCATAGGCAGAAGGCATGTCAGCTATCCCTGATCTGTCAGGAACTGATAAGACCTGGGCTGGGTTCCTGGGAAGCGGCCTCACAACTTAGTTCTCAGAGGTGGCAAGATGGGAGATAAAAAGGATGGTTAGTCAGAAATAGCCAGTGAGATGATTTTCCTCTGATACAGAGCAATTTGACAGAAAGGAACTGTTTCATCAGAAATAAATAACAAAACTTTAACATTCATAAATAGCACTGGGTTTGTTTTCTAACTGCTGAGAGGAAGATCAATGGTAGGGAAAGACCTTGGAGGACTCATGCCTTTTCTTTTAATCTTTCTACTTGGTAATAAACATTGCCAAAGCATTTCAAAACCTGTTTTCTATAGATAGAAGAGATAACACCTTGATTTACTGCCATGTAGCCTCAGACCAAAGTTCATTAATCGTTTGATAAATTCATTTTCTTAAGGCCAAATTTGGCTTTTACTATATCTCTGTGAATCTGCAATAGCTTAATCAAAATCAATGATTTTACAGCAAGCTTTAAGTCCTGAAAATGAGGGGAATTATCACTGTTTACTTCAGTGAAAATCAGCTTTCAGGAAGCTGTTCTCAACAGGCAGAGTAGCTGGAAGACTGTAACTCCACCTTGTACTCCTCTTGCTTCCCCTTTATCCTACAATGGACAGTATCAGCAGCTTATTGAGTATGCCAGGATGTGAGGGCTGAGCCAGCAGATGAGACCAAAGTGGCACAAAGAAGGGCTTTGCAGAAGGCAGGGCTTAAAAAAAAAAAAACAAAAACAAAAAAACAAAAACAAAAACNAAGGAACAATGCCAGAGAATGGCTGAGAAAGGCATGTAGGATAATTTAGATGTAGGTTAGCTGCCATGGCAACCATGTACCAAATTACTCCACTTCTGTGTCTCTAAGCCTGCCAGCAGCTAATTTTGTTTGTATGTACTTTGGGCTTTAAAACAAATTAAACCACCTTAAAACTCATGAGGGGTTGCAAATGACGTGCAGATACTGCGACTACTGTGGGATGCTTGGTTTAAACATTTAGAAAATGGAGATAGAAAAAATAATAGCCCTTGAAAAATTTGATTGCAGTAAGTGGCTAAAAAATGCATAATTTCTTTAACATCCACAGCAGGCAGTTTTAACCCTGCATCTGTACTGCTTTGCCTTGCACATATTTATCAGGTCAACCTGATGCTTTTACCTCAAATGTGTTTATAAGAAAGAAAGTGGTCTTAGCAGAAGCCCTGTTTATTTTTCACTGCAGGAAACTGCCATGTTATAAAAAAGAAAAAGACATTTTCTTTTACTCCAGGATTCTTTGGAAATACAGTAAAATCTTAGCTCCCTAGGGAATAGAAGCAAGGCTATCAAAGAGCATGCTACAAGGCACATGCATATTATTAGTTACTAAGAATAGTCCATTGCTGAGTGTGAGTGAAGATATCCAAATGCATTCCCTTGATAAGTTAAGCATGTATTCCTCTCTCTGGGCACACGTCAAAGTGTCCTCAAATGGAAAAATAATGTTATAATAGCCTAACCTCTACTTCCAGGCCATGTACATGTAATCCTAGAGAAACACAACAGAGCCTTCACAAAACCTTTATGGAGAGGGCCCACAGACCATTAGAGCCACTGGACTCCTCTTGTAAGGCCCATGAAAACTCTTCAGAGTAGAAAAAAGTCAGTTTTTGATCTTCCCANATCAAGTGCACAAAAAACTGTGGTCAATGCCTGGAGATTATTCCCCATCCCTCCATCATCACATTATACTCACTGTAGAGTGTGGTATTCAGTAACCAGGGCCAGCCTCCAGGCAAAATGATGGACAGAGATATTTGTTTTGATGGCATTTTCCCAATAATTTCTCCTAATGGGGTTTGTCGTAAGATCTCCCGTGTCTGAAAATTTGAAAACAGTTCTCAATTCTATATTATGTTTTCTTGGCCAAAATTTAAGATAATAGCCCTTAAATACCACATATGAAAAACTAATACAAGTAGTTATGTGATCACATTCTCCAAGAACATTCAGTTACCCAGTGAGGCCCTTGCACTGTTGCTTTTGTGGCTCACTCTTGATACAAGAGTGTTACCATGCAGCATTAAGTATTTGATTTTTCTTGCAGAGTTTTCACTTGGTTTCATTAGTTTAGCCTGTTGCAGTTATCTGTGTCAGCAGAGTTGCTCCAAAGATGCTTCCAAGCTAGAAATCCTGGCTCAATGCATCTGTGATTCACCGTGTCCAGGACACTTCATTGTGCTGTCTGGGAGTGGTGTGAGGACAGCTGGGAACAGGAGGTGAGTGGGAAGCAGAGCACAGAACAGGCTTACAGCCAAGAAACCTGCCTCTTGGAGTGTGTAGGTGTAAACCCTTAAGGTGTTCTCAGGTTAAGCAGCAAATTCAGTGCCCCTTGCCTTCCTGCCTTCTGCAAGTTATAGTTAAAAATGTGTTTTCTTTCTCAGTATTTGGCCACCTGAGACACCCTGGATCAGTCTGTTGGCAGCTACTTTCAGCAGTGGTTAAGTACCTTTGTGGATGTGAATCAAGTCAACCTCAGGAAGCAGTAACAATGCCAGGACTTCAAATTCTGCTGTTTGAAAATCCCTGATTTTCTAACATCATCCTCTGCTGAGCACTGTGTCTTCTGAGGAACATATCCACTGCTGACAAGCCATCCCACTGATGTGACCCAGTTAAGTACAGATGGACACCTGTAAGTAAACCTGTGCTCTACTGCACATGGTGTAGATTCAGAGTCATTAAACCAAAGATATTTTCAGATGTTGTAATATTGCCAGTATGCCTTGTCTGGCATTACAGGCACAGTCATCAGTAAAGCTGTGTCACAGAAGCATTACTAGTCTGGGGGGGCTATTGTTTGCTTTCAGGTTGGCAGTTCATTGGTCTTCTTTTCAACCAGTGCCTCCTACCGAGGGAAAAACTGCTGGAACTGCTGATACTCTCTTCTCTGTTTACACTCTGCTCTCTGAGCTGCTATCTGTCTCTTTTTGCATCTGCTGGACACCTTGAAAGAGACATTGCTACATCTGTCTCTGCACTCTTCAGGTGTTACTGTGATGTTTTATTGTGGTATTGTGGACTGTCAGTCAACCCCCATGCTAAAGCACCAGAACACCCAGTAAGCTTCTAAGGTGGCAAGGGTTAATCCAGGGTCTCATTGTGGTCTCTTCTGAGGCTTTTTTGTTTGTTCTGATGCTTTGATCCTTTGTCTGGAGCTTGAGACATTGGTTCTCAGGTTGTGTACCTCTATGGTTTCACTTTCCTTTGTTACTCCAGATTAGATCTACTCTCTCAAACTGTTTATTTGACATAAGGCTGTAAGAGCAGATGTTCTAGGCCATAGCAAAGATCTATACAGCTCTATCTTCTCTCAACAGTGGTAAGTAGTGGATACCTATGAGAAACAGGGTGAGTACAGAAGGTTCCTTCCTCTTTTATATCTTCCAGTTTCTGGCAACCAGCAGGTCAAGTTTGTGAGCCAAGGGCACACCCACTCTCTGGACTGAATGTTAAGCTGGTGTTTTTGTGGTAACATTCACAGTGACTGCAAGATCTCTTTCTCAAGAGGCAACTTCTCATTCAGAAGCAGTTAATAGGGCTGTATTTATTAGGGCTGTATTTTTCACATATGCACTCTTTTATATTTATTGTTTTTTTCTGCCATTTTACTACCCAGTCAGTTGATAATGTGAGGTCCCTTTTTTACTTTCTCAGGCAGATTTTGGTTTTGACTGCTGGAAACAGCTTTGTATCATTAGCCACTTTGGCTATCCAGTGGCTAGCCAATTTTTCCAGCCCATTTGTGGATGTGTTGGTCAATGCAGGACCTGTCCTGACCTCCTGTGCTTGCCTTTGTGAAAATTCCTTTAGTTGTGAAAAATGATCAATACCTTCCTTGTTTTTCATCCTCTAACAGATTACTAATTCACAAAAGGATCTTCTCTCAAACTACACCTTTTTTATGAGTCTTCTGATGTTTGGGGAATCTTGTGAAAAATTTCTGAAAAACGCCATTATACAAATGCTGGGGGAAATTGGAATAGGGAGAATGGTGGAGAGCAAGGAGATGTATTTGTCTTTGAGACCAGAAAGGTTTTAGTCTTCTTATGTTTCAACTTCTCGTTAACCTGACAAAATGGTGTAGTCTTCCCAGAGCACTACTTGTGAAAAGGAAGCATATTTCTACTGAAATCCATCTGGCAATGCTGATAACATGGAGTGAATGTTCAGCTTATTAATAGAATTACTAAGGTGGTTGGTTGTTTTTTTTTTTTCATTTACTCATTTCTTTGAACACAGTTTTGAAAGCAGGAATACTTTTGTCTCTTCGTAGTGAACAATTGTACTCTGTTCAGAAAGAGTCAAACCCACTGGGAGGGAATGCAGTACTCAGACCTGAGTTAGACTTGGGTGGGGTTAATGCAAGTTTATGCTGAAGTCCATGAAGGCAGTGTCAGGGTTTGCATTTGTACCTAACAGGAGCAGCTTATGCTGCCAGTGAAGTCAGAGTAGCTTAGTCACTGATTTCAGTAGGAAAAGGAACACCATTTGTCATACAAGATTCACTTGACCTATCTTTTTGTAAATAATGAAAGAAGATGTTCAGGAAATTTCACAGTGTCTTTTTTTTGTTTTATTATTATTCCACCTGCTTTGATGGTTGCTTTATTTGTCATCTGTCAGAAAATGAAACTCAGTTTATATTCTTAATATCCGAATAGAGCTATAATGCATTTACATGGGTTTGTGTTTAGGAGTGGTGCCAACACTGAGTAATTTTAATATATTATATGGTTGATAATATCTGAAGAAATATTCTACAATAAGTCACTATGAAGGTAGGTTTCCTGTGTGGCTTACAATATTATACTAAAATACAAAAGAAACCTGACTGGGTTTCAGTTATGAAATAATAGATACTGAGCCATTTTCAGGTTTGCTCCATATTGCCAAAGTGTTTAAACAGGTGTGTTTCACAGAGTTTGTGAAACAAAAGTTCACCTCAAAGTAAATCAACATTAGGAAGCAAAACCAGTGCTGAGTGATAGTGCTTAAAAACTGAGAAACAAGAGTGGTTTTAAACAGCAACTGAAAAGATGCTTTGATGTTTGTTAAAGCACTCCCCTATAGTCTAAAAACATGTTTGAGTTTTCTGTGATGATGAATGAGACACCACATCTTTTATCAGTGTAGTTCTCTAGTTTGGATTATGCGCATCAAACATTAACTTTTTATTGTAATATGAGCATGTCAGCAGCTTTTGAAGAATAAGAAAACATGCTTATGAACCTAACTGCTGAAACCCATTATTTTTTTATCTAGAGCATTACCTAATGTGTACAAATATGGAAAAAAGGCAATAAACCTAAAAGCCTTGTTAACTGCACTTGATCAGCAATTATACTTATGGTTTGTAGAAACAGGCAAACCCCTTTGCAGTGAATGCATGGATAGGCCAAATATTGTTGGCTGAATTCAAGTGACATCTGTAATCAATACCTTAACTTGATGACAGCTGAGAAAGTACCTTTCTCTTGCACTGTGAGCTGAACACCTCCCATTGCTGAAGAACGACAGGTGGCCGCCCTCTGAAACACAAGGCTCAGCAGTAGCACAGGCAGAAGTATTTGGGTCAAAGACTGCTAGAAGAGGCAGAGGTGGATAACATGACCTGAGGAGAAATTAAGAAAATCTTAAAATTTCTGTCTGATTTTACCTAAGTCCCTAAAACCTTTAAATTCATTTGAATTCAGTGAAGGCAAATCACTTCATGCCTTTAGGTATACAGAAACCTTGTGACAGTAGGGCTTGCATTGTGTAGCTCTCTGACATGACTTAGGAAGATAAGACGTGAACAATGGGGAGTTATTAACATGAATAATTTTTGATGCAAATTGGAAGCACTGCAGAACAATAGGATGGCTCTGGCTTAATGGCATCAGGTTTTCTGCAGAGCTGAGTATAAAATATCACAGTAGGAAAGAAAGCTGCTAGAACAAAACTGCTTTTAAAAATTAGCTCAGGCAGGTGGACCAAAATATCCCTTTTCCTGGAAGTCTTTCCAGGGATTCGGTGCCCAGAAAACATGCCTGGAAAGCCAGAGCTAAAGAAAAAACACAGACTTTCCAAACCTGAAGAAGATTACAAATACAATGCATGAATCTAAACGGCTTTGCCAGATTCACCTTCATTCCACACCTTGGGGTCAGCAAGATTATGACAGATGCATTTGCATCTATATTAAGCAAATACGTTTCATCCTTCGATATATGAAACAGAGAAGCAACACAGAAAGATGAGTAAGTTAACTTTTGTCCATGTCTCTTTCTGTGTTGCCATATTCAGGAGAAAGGCTGTAGGAAGGAGGAGGGCTACTGGAAGATGGAATGAAAGCTACATGTTCCTGTAGTTGCTGATCTGCTTTTCCCCAGACTGTAACTCTGTTAGATGTGATACAATTCGCAGCTGAGCAGCAGAGCTGGTGCTAGTCCAAGTGGCAATATCTTATACTGGTTGAAACACCATTCCCAAGAAGCTGAAGGGAAAAAAGCTTCTCACAAAAGGTAACAGCTATTTCACTCCCTGGCTGTTCTGTCCTCTCCTTGCTGAAGCCACCTCCACTTACATACACCTGGCACCCGTGGGAGTGATCTGACAGAAGTGTTTCCATTTGACATTTTGGTGGACAGTCTATGGAGCAGCAGGATGCTCTCTGAAACAAGTAGACCTCTTTTGATTTATTCACTCCAACAGTGAGGATAATTTTAGAGCACAAATGATGGGAAATAAATTTTTGTGCAGTTCATCAGGAAACAGAACTGGGCAAAGCACCAACTACTGAGGAACAGGAGCTATGACATGCTGCCCATGCCCATATTCTGCCCATATCGTGCCTCTCTGCCTGTAAAAGGAATTCAAAATAGAATGTTAATTAAAAGGGTTGATTTTGCTGAGTCAAATCAAACTACTGCGTGATTCTGTGTTCAAAAACTCCCAACGTAGTTAATGTTCTATTGGAAACCAAAAGGTGACAATCAGCCAGTTCCAATCCATCAAGTGCAACACTGACTGAAATCAGCAGAGCTGTACCACTTGCCCCTAAGTCTGAAAGGTTTCCAACAAATTGCTGACACAGAAGAAGTCACTCAGCCGTTTCTAGTACTAGGGAAGGAGGGAGGAAGAGACAGAAGGAATCATACCCTTAGAACAAGATTGCTGTATGTCTGTGTTTGGGAAGTCTACACTGCTGCTGCCTCTGTGAGCCTTTCTGTGGTTACAGGGAGGATTTCAGTCTCTGCTCATTCTGGTGCACTTGGCAGTCTGGCACCTTCAATGCATACTTGATTCTCTACTGCAAGTCTTGATGCTAATGCTTAAAATTAAGAAGCTGTTTTCCTCTGCCCATGTGAAATGAGAAAGAAACTGTAAATTGCTTTGCATGTCAATTTCTGTTGCAGTGATGAATCATCACTCAATACAACAGCATTTGTATTTTGTACACAGGCTTTCTGCCTATGTGGAAGAAAGGTTACCCTGTTTCAGCAGTCTGATAGCACAAATCCAACCAGATCTCTAAAGTTTGTGATGGCATCTTTCCTTATTGAAACTTTTCTCCAGAATATCATGTTATATCCCTTAATATTTTCTAGGCAAACTCACCATTTTCAGAGTGACTTAAATATAATGTGATACTAAGGGAGTGGTCCTGTGTACATTGAGTCAAGGCATGAAAGCCTGAAGTTTTTTATGCAGAACTGAATCAGATATCACCTCCTTTAGTTAGTCACCTAGCTGCACAGAGGTAAAATCAGGGGAAAACTCCTTCTTCAGCACAAGTGATGATGGCAGCTGTTCCTGCAGAAGGTGGAATTCTTCTGTGGTGATTTCAGAACAGTGTCAGATTTAAACTGGCCTTTGGCTCTTCTTGGCTTTAGACACAGATCTCTTTTTAGTGTGCCTTCAGTGACCCTCTCGTGATGTTAGTTTGGTGGCTGACAAGCAAGAAGGTTGCAATTTCAGCAAAAATGCAGGAGAAATGATGACAGTTGCATGGGCAGCACCAGAGGCAGAAGCACTATACTTCCTGGAAATGAAAGACAGCCTTTGAAGCTACTTCAAGATTATGAAACAGAAGAAAATTATCCAGTTCCTGAGATCAGGTACCAGCCTTAGCTGCATCCAAACATCAGCTTGACTGGACTCTCACCTCACAGCTACACTCATCGGCACTTTGGCAGTGAAGCCTCCATGCACAAACTTGTGAGGAACTAATGTATACTCCAGCAGGTAATCTAAATGTAGACAAGGTGCATGTCTCTCCCTAGGACCTGAAATTTTGCTCAGCAGTTGAATAAACATCCAGGATACTGTTTAGCTGTAAGCCTGATGCATGCTTCACATGCTTGTTATGTGCCTGTGACATTGAAGGTATTGTTTCATTATTTTGTGGCCCCCTGAGACACCCTTTTGGTAATAAAGCAGTTCTGCCTTGCCTTGGGTGTCATGCTGCCTGTGGCATGGAGGTGAGAAAACTGAGCTGATCTAGCACCTGTACAAGTACACAGCATTACTAGTTGTGCAATGTAACTCTTGGTCTCAAATATTATTACTTATGCATTTTTTCCATCACAGTTAATATTTTGAGTAGTTTCAATTATCATCTATGGGTAGAATTTTCAAAACCGCAAAGTGTCAGCCTAACTCTGTTTTCAACAAAAATGACAGTATTTTTATTGAGCTTGAGTTTGGGTGATTGTTGTGCGCTATAAAGCATTTCATCTTGTATTGGGACAAAAAGAACCTCCAAAAGAAGACCTCCTCCTGAAAGTATTTGGCCAATTAAATCTTTCTTTTTAATTCTGTCTCTGCTTCCCCAGATTTTTTTTAACATTGGGAAAGGTATCTGACCATTAACATGTCAGAAAAATGGGGGCAAAAACCTGGTTTAGAAATGTGGACACATCAACTATTGAAAGGGATAACATCTGCAAAATCACATAAGAATTAACTGTCTACCAATGAACGTAATTTTTAAGTTTTCTTATCCCTAGTGCTCATAGGAGTCTTTTAGAAAAGTCTCAGCTCTTTCTGTGCCATACTTCAAGGGCTCATAAAAAATTGCATTTGACCTGCACTTTCTGAAACCTCATTCACTGATAACTCCTGGCACTTTGTCCTAATGCTGAAATAATTTAAAATTAAAGTTAAATTAATGATCATGCCATTCTCCAACATCCTACAAGGTCTTCTGGAGTTTCACGCCTGGTCATAGGGAGGGTGGTTAAGCACTCCAACAGGTGTCCAGAGGGATTGTGTGCAACCAAAACCCAACTGGGCAAGGCCCGAGCAACCTGATCTGTCTGTGACATGCTCCCTGTTTTGAGGAGAGCTTGGACTATGTGACCTCCAGAGATCCCTTCCAACTTCAATTAAGCTTAGACTCAATGATTCTGCTTCTTTTTCCCATGTATCACCCACTGCTATGGGAGATCTCACATAAAAATGCAGCTATTTTAGCTTTCCTCTGCTAGCCCTGGCCTTTCACAATTGTTTTTTCCTGGACCTTCTCTCTGCCTTCCTGATAAATACCCTGTTTCACTATTTTTTCATCTTGTCTACCCATCAGCTTAAAGACATCACAGACAGAATTTCAAGCCTTTCTTATAAAATCCTCAAATTCAGTTTCAGTGTTAGGTACCATCTTTTTTCTTATCCAGCTTTTTAAGACTACATAATCAAGCTGTATCTAAACATTGCTGTTTCTTTGTACATCAAAACTCTTATACTCATCCCTCCCTTTCAGTAATGAGGGATGTAAAACAGGGTTCCAGATATGTGACCTTTATATTAGTATTATATCTCCTTCTGTACATCATTTCGTGGGGGTTATTTGGTTGGGTTTTTTCTGCACTTTTTGGTGACTCACTTGAGATATTCTACAGTTTCACCGACTTTTTTTTTTCTTTCCATTTGTTGTTTCCTTTCTTAAAGAACTTAATCTTCTCAGACAATTTTTTAAAAAGATAATTTCTATAAACTAAAATTAAGATTAATACCATGGTCTTAGGTCTCCTTCTAGTTTTCATGCCACATCTTTACTCTTGGATGACAGGAAGGGTGGTTGCAAAGATAGTGAATTTAAATTCACATCACTTGGTGTTTTTTCCTGCATTTCAGTAGGTCCACAGTGCAAAGCTTCATATGAATTAGCAGTGTTTCAGCTGGAGTACATGAAGACTTTGAGACATCTAATTTACATTTTGGAAGTAGAGTTCTTTAAACCTGCCTTTAAACCTGCCTTTGGTATCTATTTACCTATTGAAGTCTAAAGGGTAAACATAACCAAAAGCTAAAACTGCAGCTCAGAAAAATAGGCATAACACTGTTTCCACCTTCTTAACCTTCTTCTGGGTATGACAATCTTAACATCTTTCCAGCAAGGAATATATTTTGTTATATGTTCCCAAGGCATAACTGGATATCCACTCTTTTGAATGAGTGCAGAGATTTAAACAGAAATTTAAGAACAAAACAAAACAACAAAAAACAAACGAAACAACAGCTACAAAAACCCAAACAATGAAACACCACCAACATATATGTACTGCTTCAGCTTTTAAAGGGCAGCCTTTTAAGAAATGCATGTTTTCTAGTGCTGCAGCCTTTCAGAAGAGATTCTACTTTCTAAGAAAATAAATGAGAGTTCTGAAGAGAGAGAAATTAACTTCTGTCATTTCACCTTGGTCCTGTAAGTTACGCTAGGAAATGCAGCTGAAACTAAAATCTTCCATACAGTTTCTGTTTTCTGAGAGTATTTTTGAATATCAGGTGACATATGTGGGTGGGGGAACTTCAAGATTAGCTTTAATCAAATCTCAGCTTTTGCTGGAACTTCCCAAAGCCTTTCTCACCCTTTGCTCCTAACTGAAACATTTTGCTAGTTTTGGGTGCATTCCAGTTAGAAACTAAAATACTTGATTTTGGTTTGTTGTCTTGAGATGTACTCCCAAGTTTCATTTCAGCATTCAGATCTATCCCTTTAGCCTTCTATTGTGAAGCTAGCTCTAAAATGTTACCTCTGTATCTGAGATACAGACCACATTCAAACAAATCTGGTGATTTCCAGAAGACTTTTAGTCTGAATAAGGAAGAAAAAAAATGATCTTCCACCACAGGCAATGAAGGCAGAATTAGCAGGACTGAAGAAAACTGAACCTGTAGTGAAAGCAGCTTCTTGATACCATTTTAGAAAGAAAAGATGAAAGGTAGCTTTCTTATGTTTCTGTGTAGAAATATCATTTATTCAGTAGTGGTCAGCAGAATAATCTTCTAATATAAGAGAGTAGGTTCATAAAGCAAGGATTGGAGAGTGAACAAATAATCCAGATTCAGACAAATGCTTTTAACCATCTTTCTCACCTGAAAAAGGTATTAATAAAACAAAAAGGCAAATGTAAAGCTAGAGATGGAATTTGTGTTCAGAAAGAAGATACTTGGGAAACAAAATTTATTTCACACAAAAAAAGGCCCAGCAGGAAAAACTGTTAAAATGAGTCCTTACAGCTATTTAGTGTGTAATATAATGGGTCTCCTTCCTGGTTGAGGACTTTCAGGATGTCATAGAACATGTACTAAATCATACCAGAAGTCATCAATTTCTTTCCAGTGATAACTAGTTAAGTACACTGTGATTTTTCTCCTCGCTTCAGCTTGCCTTCAATTGCTCATGCCTTTTCTGTGGCTTTCTCCTTCTTCTCACCTCACAAGTATAAAATTTTATTTGCTTTCCCCATTTAATGTCTTGTTTTGTGATCATGATCCTTTCCTATTCCAGCTCCTGATGTCTTTTGCACTTCCTTGCATCTCTCCCCCTCTCTTATTCTAAGATTTCTTGTCTGCCTGTTTCTCCTCCCATTACAAATAACCTTGATTATATTCTATTCTTAATTCTGCTACTTCTACAGATTTTTCTCTCTCATCTCTGTTGGAATAAGATTCATTAGGAAACAGATAAATACAATTTTTATCAATAAGGCAAAATGCCTAAAATTATGGCCAACATTCACATACAGGACATTGACAGAAATGTGAGCAGAGTATTTTTCTCTTCTAAATCAGTGCAGTGTGTACAAAGC
The DNA here is from genome assembly GCA_013389925.1 of Aegithalos caudatus. Classification (NCBI taxonomy): domain Eukaryota; kingdom Metazoa; phylum Chordata; class Aves; order Passeriformes; family Aegithalidae; genus Aegithalos; species Aegithalos caudatus. Next base: position 120,220 of record WEIU01001212.1, read on the forward strand.
TTTTCCTGTTGATTTTAAAGCTGTATTTTTTCTGAACTCTATCAATTATTTCTAGTTGTTACTTTCCAACATCTGTGTTGTTTTTCTTTCTTTTCACTGTGTACCATTATTAGTATGGGTTTGTTTTGATTAGTTTACATTGCATTGCAGCGAGGTTTTTGTGCTGGGTGGGGCTTGTTTTTTTCCAAACCATCTACTCAGTTTTTATTCTTTACTGCATTTTCATTTCTTTCAATTAATTCCTCCTACAATACCAGTGTTCTCCCTTAAGCAACTACAGCTAGTTCTTGCAGGCTTGATACTTGAAGCATGGAAGAGCTCTTTCTTTTAGAATTATTTTGTAACGTGGTCTCTACTTAGCAAATGCACCTAAATGATGCTTTTGGATACTCCAGGTACATTGCACATGGCACCTGTAAGCACACTGTCTAGAGCTGGCTTTTTTAACTATATCTCAAGCCTCTTCCTGGCAATTGAGTTCAACTAAACTGTTTTCATCATAGTCTCTGGTGACTTCTTAACTGCAGCTAGCACTGCAGGCTTCCCGCTCTTGGTCTGCTGGTTTTTCTTGGCACAACTACATCATTTCTGAAAATTTCACACTCATTTTTGGCTTCAGGGTCTCCATTCTCTCCTGATTCTCCTCCACCCTCTATAACAGCTCACAAAGCTCTTTGGAGGCGTCTTCATTCCACCCCAGCACTGCAAGGAGGATGGGGTGTTCTGTCAAATCCTGGGTTTGGTTCCCTTCTCTTCTTCTGCCCCTTACCTCTGAATAATCACTCCCATGGTTCATTTAACAACTTCATACTCATAACTTACAGATCCACATTTCCACTCTAAGCATGAATCATTTTAGCCACCCAACTGCTCAGCCTGTCTTTCCTACCTCTCACTCTGGATATATAACCATCAGTGGAAGCTTAATATGGTTAATCATTCTCCCCCAGTAACTGCTTTTCCTGACTTTGGCAATGCAGTCTTGCACCATGCAAGTGTTTCAGCAAAGACAAACTTTCTACAACAAGATTTTTTTATTTCATCTCACTTTTTGAGACATGTGTTATCCTTGCTTTTTTATATCATGTGAAATTTAACCCAACCAGTTTTCTGTTTGTAGGACCCATCACAGTCTAGACCCTAATCTACTGACTGCATGTTTCTTATTGAAATGCTGAGTATGAGAGGTCTTTTCAAAATCTTGTTACACAGCCATTTTGAGATCTACACCTTTGCTTCTTTCTTTTATCCTGCTTACATGTGCCCTCATGTTTCCCTGTAAAATGGTTTATTATAACAAATGTGGGTCATAATTATGCCATCAGTGAGATAACTGAAGTTCCATCTTCCTTACCAGACTGTGTTCCACTGTTATGTTTTTGGGTTACTCTTAGATTATAAGCTCCAAGAGGAGAGAATCACCTTGACATCAAAAGGGCTTATGGTAACTGAGAAAAAAATCTAATTTTAATGGAATTATATGCAAATTAATAATATCTTGTCCTTGTATTATTGTGTGGTTCTGCATGGAGTTCCTAAATACTATAATCCTTCTGTAAATTACACATTTTCCAAATAAAATTTACTTCTAAAGTACTCAGGGCAAGACTTATAAATGCGTGCACATTTCAAATAATTGTGTATCAAGTTATTTAGTTTGATCTTATTTACTTACTAGGACAGATGCATCCCATATTTCACCACAGTCAAGTAAAATGACTACATAGAATATTCATGCTCAATCTCGAAACCCTGGGAATCAATAAGCAATTAATAAATATGGTAAAAATTAAAAGCTCTGATGAGCTCCCTAACACTTATACCTGAGCAGATTTTAGAATACCTCTTTTTATAAACCAGCATCCAGTGCATTGCAGGATAATGTCTGTATATGCCACTATTGGAATATGAGTGCCAAGTGAAGTGACTCATGTTGTTGCATGAGCAGAAAAATAAAAGCGTTTTGCATATAGAGATGTATTTAAACAGTGAAGATTCGTGATCTATATACAAAATTTTAAAACGGTTTAATTGGAAAAAAACTGCTACAGAGGAATATCCTAAAACTGCCAGAAAAGAAAAATGTGAATTGGTAACTAAAGAACATTTATAAATATACCATGTAACCACTTTACTATACAGAAACATATGTAAAAATTTAGGAAAAGGTGGCAATGATAGAAATAGCTTAAGGAAATAGAAATTCTGCAAGCTTCTTAAGAAGCAGAAGTAATTTGACTTTTAGATTTTTTTCTGAATTTATTGAGTTTGCTTTCATTAAATGCTGTATGGCATGATATATTTAATTTAACACTACTGAGTTTTAATTAAACTCTGCTGAGAGACATACCTGATTTAAGGAGGTGCCAAGGTAAAGAAAATAAAAGAAACCTGTGCTTTTCACCTTTCAGGGAAGTTCTTAAAGCATCCAAAATTGATCAGCATTTTTATCAACATTTGATTATTTCTTAACACATCTTCTGCTGTCATCTACCTTATAGTTTTTGTAAGATGGGGAAAAAACAGCACTGAGCTTTTTCTAGTCCTTCATCTATAGTAAGTTCAAACCACTAACATTTCCATTAGCATTCAGCTAGAAAATTACATTTTGGCTTAAAGATCCTGTGAAAGAAATAGAAAAACTTCATTTGGTTGAGATAGGTTGAAAATTACTTACTTTTCTGAGTTGTTCTGACAGAACAAATTTCTTAAATAAAGACAAACATATATAAACTTTCACCCTAACACAGCATAGGATAATGTCCACAGTTAACTTGACCCAGTGATCTGTAGTCATAATTGGACCTGGAAATAAGTATGAAAAGAATGGGTTTGATTTCTAGATATATTCACAAGCAGCTGGGCTACAGAGCCTGGTTCCTGTCACATTGTACCTGCCCATTTATTGACACATATACAGGCACAGATATCTTCCCTGCATAATGTCTCACCAATCTCTGACCCAAGCTGGTACATGAAATTCCTGCATCCCTACCAGTAAACCTAAGTTTTATTTT
>WEIU01001214.1:6679-54828 GCA_013389925.1 Aegithalos caudatus
AGATTGTCAAGCAAATGCACCTTCCAGCTGGTCAGGAGAAGTAGAAGAGAAAATGTCACTGCAGACATCATCTTCTGCTCTCCTCTGCCCTTCCAGAACACACGTGCAGCAGCCCATGTGCGTGTACAGCCCAAGCAACTGGTGCTAAACTGTGCTTTGAGCCCTTCCTCACAGAGGGTCTGAATAATACCTTCAAGCTTCCTGTGTGCTTAAAGGTCATAGAACTTGCCATGGATGCAGCGGGGAGAATCAAGGGATAGAAGTCAGGCTTCTCCTGTGAAATCAAGGAGCCTGTTGGTGCCCACTGGCCACAAAGGGAACCCAGAGAAACTCCCTGACTTAGAATATCAAGGGATACTGAACACTAACCTCTTGGAGGTGACTACAACAAAAAAATAGTGGAAAGACATCTCACAAAGTGCAAAGAAACACAATAGACTGGGAGAATATTAAGAGAGAAGACAGTATGGCAATTGTAAGAAGAAATTAGGGGAAAAAGAATTGCTATTCAACTGAAGGGCTTCATTCTTATACCAACTTAAAAGGCAAAGAAAGTATTTTCAGAGAATAAATCTGCCACAAAAACATTGAATGCAGGCAATTCAGGAGAAAACTGATTTTAACTTCTGTTTCTCAACCACTGAAACCCAGCCTACTGTCATGAAGTAGAACTGGGACTCCAAGACTACAGCTCATAAGCACCATTAAGCATTATAAATGCCCTTACATATACACAATATACACACTCATGTAAGAGGGTACAATTTTAGGGGTAACAATTTCTGTACATAATTTGAAAATTAATTTTAGCATTTATTTTTCTACTAGCTCTTTAAAGATTAAACTGAAACAAAATTCAAACTGTAACCCCCTGCCTTGAATAAACACAGCCTTTTAAAAGGATTTTTTTGAATGTATTGAATGACATTATGGATCCATCACTGAGCAAGCAGATATGCCTGTACTTTACATCCCTCAGAGCAAGCCTCATAGTGCTTCACAAGCACCATTACAACATGTGATGCCAAATTCATATTAGCATTAGGTGAGATGTAATTCTTTGATTGTCAATACGGAAATAGCCCTCAAAAATATCTTCAGCCATAAGTTTTGTACAAAGCCATGTGTTAAAACAAATGCTAAGTCATTTGAAGTCCATTTATATAATTTTGCCACAACTATGTGATCCACTCTGTATGAAATAGAGGGGAAGAAGAAATCTTGGTCTCTGAGGGGTACAAAAAACCAAAACAACAAGCCAACAAAAAAGGCATTTCAATGTACAGGCAGGAAAATTAGGTTTAACATTCGCAGTGCAAGACCTTGACTTCCTTCAACTCACATGATTCATGCAGGTTCTTCATTCATTGTTTCTATTGACATACCATTTCTAGCTTAATCGATAGAAAAATAGAAATTCATATTACTTTTGAAGGCTTTGACAACACTGCAATGTCTAACACCACATTTTGGTTTCTGAGCACACTTCTTGAAGATATAATGAACTATTTCTTTCCAGAATGAAATTCTTCAGACAAGCAAAAGAAATCTTTGGTTCATTCATGTATATCTACTCTGATAAAAACTTCCAAAGGCAGAGACATGTTCTATCAATAAGCCAGAACTCTTACTACCTTCCCCTTAAGAGTTCACATTGAGGAACACAATTTTTTTTTTTTTTTGGTCAAGTTTTCCCTGGACATGACACAAAAAAAGAATGTGGAAAGAATCAGAAATCAAGGCAAAAAATGTCCCAATCTACAAATCTAAAACAAGAAAAATCAGACTGTGCAATATTTTTTATGCAGGAAACTGTTTCAAAATATGCTTTCTATTCTAAAATGACACTGCATAGGAAGTAATGGAACTATTTTTCTCTTGGTCACCTTATAAAATTTTGACATCACTTCCACCTGCTGTATGTTCAACCCCATAACCTCCCAAGCTTTGTGTGTTGATCACTCTCCTCTCCCTGTTGCCCCTTCCCCCTGACTGTAATGGACAGTTCCCTCCTGGATATCCCAAAAGACAAAGATGAGCCTGATAAGTGGGGAGAGGTCAAACATGAGCACAGCTATTTATTACGTATACTGCAACCAGATGGAAGTAACTCATCCATCAAGGAACTCGTCATCCTCATCACATTAACTTTTTATAAAAAGCCTACTGCTCCTTCTCTGATCCACACAGTTCAGCTTCCTCTCTTCTGTGTGCTTTTACAAAATGAACCCTCTCTAACCCCATCGCCACTTTCTCCTTAAATCATTGCTACCTATCACTCCATGGTTATTTTTAAACTTTACTTTTATCAATACTCATCCTGTAGCTCTGGGAGATATTAAAAGTGTACCAGGGCAAGGAAGGGCGTTTCTGACACTTGCTCCCTCATTCATCAGCCTCTCATAGGCCCGTTGGTGACAATGAAAAGATTTCACAATACTGTGCGGCAGAAACTCATTCTCCTACTCATCCATCATGCTCAACCTAGCAGCAGTTCTACTGACCTAATCTGTAATGCCTCAATGCTCACTGGAGATTTCTTAAAGGCACCCTTCATTGTTGTTAGTTACAAAGAATAAGCCTGTGCCATTAGATAAGGAGACTAAATGGTGCAAGAATTAATGCAATACTATCGTCACCAAGTCACAGGTTCAAAGACTAAAGAGTTAGACTCAGTGTAGAAGATGGCTTTTATCTGAATTTTGTTGCAGATCATATGAAAAGGAGATGAAAGTAGTTTAAACTCACTTCCAGGTGCAGGTAGCACAAGTGTGAGTCACTACCACTAATTCATCGCTTTTTGACACTTACAGGCTAATAGGTCCCAAACACTCCACAATAAACCAAAAATTACATTAGAGCACCTTCTTCAGAAAATGACAATCACAAGTAAGGAAGCTATAGCTGAATACTTTGATGGAGCATACTTCTTTTTCTAAAGGGAAGAAGCAGCACCTGTGTGAGCAGCAGATAAAATAATACAAGACACAATGAAAAATGTAGTGCAGATTTTGTAAGTAGGGATGCAAGAGACAGCTAGATGTATGATTTTATCACATTGACATAGCCATAAAAGAATGACAACACAAAGAGTAACTGATGAACATAAATAAGTAAATAGCAATCAATGATGAGTGAAATAGTCATTCCATAAGAGTTCAAAATTTATTGTGCCATTTAAGTTAACGGAGTTAACTATATTTTTTAATGGTGCAATGGATCAGTCATTCACAAACAAGCAAACCTAACAGTGGCAAGATCTTCTGCACGTTAGAATGCTATTTGTCTAGGGCACTGTTGGTATGAGATTCAGAAATAACTACCAAAAAATATTAATTTATTATTTAAGCACAGACATAAGCACGTAGACAAATACTAATCTGTTACTCTGCCAGCTTCTTCAGCTCCTTCCCTGCTGTGAGTACAGTCTAGGTGCCTCAAAGACAAAAATCTCCTTATAGACATCAGTCTGTGGTTAGCATTACACTCTGGGACCAAGACTGCAGTCATTTGAAGAGGCCAAATCCAGAGTGTAAGAACAAAACCATGACCTACATACAAATATCAGCACAGCACACAAAATTCACAATAAATTAGAGCTGTGTTTTAAACACAGTAACTGGGGCACAAGAAACTAAAAGGCTTGTCGAAGATCCCATGACTGCCTGGGGTGGAAATTGACCCCAGTGTAAATTTTAGACCAGTTTTCTTACACAAGAGTCCACCTTTCTATCTCCATTTTTACATGCTAAGTAGAAAATATCAGGGCTTGATAGAAGGAATGATTAGTCACAATCCTCAAATGTGAAGTACTACATAAAAATGTCATACTTGATGCATGCCAAATGCTTACAATTTATCTACAGTATGTAGAGGACAAAGAAACGGCTTTTCTCTGTTCTCTAAATACTGGTGAGAACACAGAGGAACAGAATATATATTACAATATCTTTTTTTAGCAGAACAGACTGTTTTGGGCAAAATAAACGCAAAACCAACAAGAAATCATGCTAAGATCTGCAGTTTTGGTAGACTGAAAGCCTGTGCAGCTTAGGTTAGCATACAATATTTATCTGTTCTGTTCAAAAATTGGAAAGAAACTACAAAACCCAAATGGGCATAGCTCTGTCTCCAACATTTTTTAGAGTTCAAGCACTATTGAGATCACTTTTTCTCCACTTCTCCTAGACAGAAATAAGCCTTGCAATGCACTGTGCACCTGCAATGTGCAAGGTCACTTATCAAAAAATATCCCACATTTTACAGGTCAAATATGTTCAAAAAGGGCATACTGCATCCACAAATATGCAGGAAGGGAAATCCTCAAAAGAATATCAGGAGTATAATTGTAGCACTAAATAAATATCTTGCACTACACAATTAGGTTTTGGAAGCTTATTGGAAAATCCAAGGCTAGAGAGAAACATCCATTTCTCCCACAAGAATTCCAAAAACATTCACAGCCATGACACTTGCTGTGTTCACATTTCCTTTTAGCCAGTGAACTCTAAGGTCCAGTTATCACCTTGAGCTATTTTCTAAAAGCAAGACACCCAACTTTTCTGTAGGTATGTGCATTTTGGCACTTATCAAAAACCCCTCATTCTAGTATGTGAATGTCTCATGCCACTTCTCTTCAAAGCATCACAAATTCAGAATTTACCCAGCCTAAGACATTTGCAGAAATAAAGACTGCTACATACTTTTTTGGCAACAGTAAAGAAATTACACCTCTAGAGGAACAGAACTCTTTTCATAAATAAGGGATTTATGGTGTGTTCTATTGAAAGCACTTCCCAGGAGAATGTTAGTCAGCACACTCTGCTGTGTAATACCTTCAGCTGTATTAGCTTTTCCATAAGTAATTTGGTATGCCTACCCACTTAGAGAGGAAAAATGAAAGAAGAAAAAAAGAAGTTGAAGGCTTTTGTACCAACATCCATACAATATTTAAAAAAGAAAGCAGTGATTTAAGGATTTGAGCTAACCAAGCTCCCTGTAGAATATGACCTGAAAAAATATTACTTGTAGATGGTGTATGTTAATCACTGATCCCTGGAAATCTCATCTGAATCACGTCTGATCAGTAATAACCAAACTGTCATACTTGGAGATGACTACATTTCCCAGAATAGCTAAGACTGTTCCAAGGATCAAGATTCATTGTCCCTGTCCTGAACAATTAAGGTCAGGATCCTCCAACATTCAGGTTAGAGCTGCTTCTCTGTGGCAAAAGCTTCCTTGCAACTTGCAAGCAGAATGAACAATTCTGAAGACACCCGGCCCCCCTCTTAATACTTGGAGCTCAGTAGGAGACCAATCCATGGACAATTTTCCTGTCCTGACTTGATGAGCTTAAAATTTTATTAGAAGAAAGTAATATTACAGCTCAAATGAACTGATAGATGAGAGAAAGCCACTGCAACAAAGGCATACATGCCGACCTATAATTTGGACATCACAAATCATAATTAAAATGTAAAAATCTCCAATATAATGAACAGATGGCTAATTTCACATGCTTATAAAACATGCAAGATTTTTCTTAAATTATCTTTGATAAATAAGGTATATTGGCAATTGTATTTATAATACTGTAGGGCTTTTAAAACGTATTTACTGGGAGCAGGAGAGGCATGGACTGTCACAGCAAGGATGGTATGATTTTCTACGGTGGAGGAAGACAGAAGGAGACTTTTTATAAACTCAAAAGGCAAAACCCTATTTCAGAAAATGTTATTTAACACAATGATGTGATAAGGTGGAAATTCTCTGACCTAAGACAAGCTGTTATTGCTAACTATTCCCTAAACCCCACTGCTGTGCTTTGGGCTTATTTATTTATTTATTTATCAGTCTTCCACATTCCTAAATCCAGCTGCAGAGAATCCCATCTCTGCTTTCTTCTTAATGGCTCTTTATGCTAAAGAATGATTGTTTAGAGAAATGGGTTTCAGTTTTGATCAGTCTATTTTATTAAAAACCAGTTGCAGCTCTAAATATTATAGGCATATTTAAAATACTAGTATTTTCACAAACTAGCATACAGCTCTCATACAAAAAGATAAAGCTTTTTATTCAAATAAAACAAGCTGTAATAATGAATTATGTGTATTTATATATTTATGTAGTGTATTATATCCCAAAATAATTACAAAAAAAAAAAAAAATCTGCAAAGTAGCTGATAGTTTCAAAACTCCACATATTAAAACTACTTGATTTTTTTTCTGCCAGGTAAGTAAAATCCCTTTAGATAGAAAAGAAAGGTCATAGGCTTGGTAGAGAAGAAAAAAATATGGAAGTATATTTCATGTTCAGATTAGCAAAATGAGTCTAAAACATCTTTAACACTTCTAATACTGTATTTAATAGTGATCAACAGAGAAAAGCAAGCAACATCCATATGCTTTTCATTTAGGAACATATGATGACATGGACCATGAACTCATTTACAAATCCCCACAAATGAGATCACAACATCACTTAACACTTCGGAAAGTCTTGATAATATTGTTGTCTTACACTTTACAAATTTTGATCTTCAAATGTGGCTCCTAATAGTTCCTAAGCATAATCTGAGATCTCTTAGCACTTTTTGTCTGTTGAGTCAAGACTCTTAAGTACCATGGATCAAATGCCAAGATATAAGAGAAAATAACTAATCTTTTTAGTTACGTTTTAAAAATATATAATATTTTTCCCTAACACTTTTACACCAAAATCCATCATTTTGTGAACTTGCACAGCTGAAAGCTAAAAACCTTCCTATACCTGAATCCTAATGTAAGAAGTACTACAGATTTACAATGGTGAAGAATGAAGAAACACATTTTTCATTTCTGCCAGTTGGCTTTAAAAAAACAATGGAAAATGAGAGCATTCGATACTTCTGGAGTACCACCAGCCCCAAGAAAAGGAAAACTCTAGGAAGAATTGCAAAAATGCCCTGGGTCAGTGGGAACACTTCCCTCAGAATTGAATAATAAATTGGTTGGATTTGTGCAAATAATTACCTGAGACAGCCTAGAAAATCTAACCTATGGTTCAAAATACTGTTATATTAAGAAAAAAGCAGGACCCTCCAGAGAATTTGGCACAATTTCACTAGAACTGTAGCACACCTGAAGCTGCACCAGGATCCAAAATTGAATGCATAAATTCAAATCATGTGCAAGGAGACTTCTGCATAGTTTCATGTTGACAAAAATGCAATATTTATCCTAACAGAAAGATAAGGTTCATAAAACACTAATAGCATTGTCTTCTCTGGTAGAGCCTAGATAGAAAACCTGAGATTAAAGTTCCTGAACATTAAAACAAACACACCTGCTGCAGAAGTAATGCCAAATTTCAATCCTGACTGTCATAAATACAAAGGGTGCCGTTGGAAAAGAATACATGTCCAGGTGCTCTACCGAATGTGTTTGCCAGCCAGGTATTTTCTGGGTATTCTTTTATAACCTGACCTTAAAAAAAGTCTGGAGAAAGCCATTTCAGAATTTTTCTTCAACATTTATCTCAAAAATGGGCCATTTGATTCGTGAACATCTCTAATGTATATCATCAGTGACTGAAGGAGTTTTTTTATATGATTTTTGACAATTTAACAAGTCCTCCTGACAAATTAAATGGTTGTGTTGACAACTTAACTGTACTGCCAATCAATATTTTCAATTACTTTCATTGTCATTCAGAAAAAATACAACACGAGGTCATACAGTGGTAAAACCAAGTAAAGAAAATAAAATGATGCAGAGTTGGGGGGGGTAGGGGGGCACTGGGAGGGGACTGAAACTTTGAGGCACAACATGCAATTTAAACATTCTTTGTTTTTCAGGGGAAAGGTTAGGTGTTTCAGACTAACTTCTCTAATTTTAGACCTTGGTGACATCTCACTGAGAATACAACACTGTTTCCTTTCTTCCCATAAGCTATTTTAAAAAGTCATTAAATGTGAGTTGCTACTGCGTGGCACTTTCAGTGAAATCCTCTTTATTTCATCACTTCACACCATAACTTCCATGTTCTTAACTACTAAACCAGCCCTATACCAGTAGATATGAGGGCAGTTTGAAAGCTATGGGTCAGCTACAGATTTTTTAAGTCAGAATCTTAGGACAGAGTCCTGACTAACACAGCTCGGGGGTACAGAAAGCATTGTATTTTCAAACATGGGTACTTCCTGCATATTGGACTATAGTGACAAACTCCTTACTGTACCTCTGTTGGGAAATTAATGCATAGTGGCAACTAATTTTTACACAAAAGGTCTACACAAAAGGTTTACACAAAATCTGTAGCAATCCACTGTTGGTATAAAAATACGCGTTAATTCAATGACTGAGAAATTCAAATTACTTTGTGAATTTCTCTTTCCTTAACACAATGGGGAATCAAACTACATGATAAATTTAAAAATAACATTTTAAAACATACAGTTTCACCCCAAATCTCTTTCTTTCCAAGATATGAATATAGGATATAGACATGAAAGTTAAGTGTCAGCAGTTACCAGAATCTTAACATTTTCTGGCACAGCAATTTAAGATATGCAAAAGGAAATTTGCTCACACATACAAGGGGAACCTGAGCCTTTGGAACTCTGCATCCACAGCTGCTGCAGACTGGAACAGAGGAAAGCAGGTAGCCAAAGGATAGGACACAAACTGGCACACGGCCCAAAGTGAGCAAAGAAGAAATGGATTTAAAAATATGTGCAGGGAAACCTACTCATAAAGGAAAGGAAAGAAAAAAATAAGAAAAAAAAAAAAAGGCAGGATGCGAGGACACTTGTTGGAAACTAAAGTGATGAAAGTAGTATATAGATAAATATCTGGAAGTTGTTATGAAGGGAAGGGAGTGTGAAGAAAAGTATGTATGAAGGTGAGTCTGGTTTTCAGTTAATCCCAGCCTAAACCTTTTAAAGGTGAACACCCCAAAATCAATAGTCATTTTAGAAGCAAAGTACTGCATAAATTACCTATATTGTGTGAGACCAGATAATCCTCTCTGCGTGAGCCTAATATTGTTCTTTTTTTTTTTGTCAGAATTCTCCTCTTGGAAGAAGAGCTATAAGAGAGATATTTAAGTATATCAGCCTAAGGCCACCTTGTTTAAAGAATTCAAGAAGTCCAGGACTATTAAAAAACATTACCAATAACATGAGAAAAATGATATTGTTGGTCACTCCATTTATCGATACTGCACTTAAAACCCTTTTTTTTTTTTTCCATTGTCATATGGGAGAGGAAGAATGGGAGAAGCTTTTCAAGCAATTCTGTATCTCACAGTCCAGACCCGAGAAATAAGTGGGCAGTGACAGGAAAGGTGGTTTTAGCCCTACAAGATATCTGGAAAAAGGCATACAGATATAGTGGTTAAATGTTGCATAGAACTAAAGTATTTCTGGCAAAAATCCAATCAAGTCTTTGCCCACAAAAACTTTAAAATTAAGGAAGTGATCACAATATATTGCCACTGACCAATTTAGAGTAACTCCTTAAGGTTCAGTTCTATCATATGAAGTGAATTTTAAAATCTTTTGAACTAACTATTTACTATTTTATCTTTTTTCTATTCCCTTTCAACTCTGAGACCAGTTTTAATATTTTCATCATTTACATTTAACAAGTTATATACACAAAACATGGTTTCAAGCAAAGCCAAGCAATCAGCAACTCCTCCCCTTCTTTTTGCAATTGTTTTAAAGACAGATCACAAGTGCTGTGCTTAAAAATAAAGAAAAAAATAAATTAAAAAATAAAATAAAGATTTTTAAAAAGAGACATGTTATAGTCATCAAGTCTTGATCATTGCAAGATGTTCTGTTTCTATTCAGGTCAATAAGCTTCCAAAGCTACCAATACAAAGATACACTTTGGTGTAACAAGAAAAAGAAAAAACAAAGTCCTGCAAAGAAGCAGAATACACAAGTTTTTGTGAAAAGACTGACTTCTTGAGGAAGATTCCACTGCTTGTGTTGCTGCAAAACCAATGGATTCTGCACAGTTCTGTTAACCATCAGCAATTATCTTCCTGTCAAAGCTAAAGGTAACAAATTTCCCCATATCCAGCAAGGCTATATCATCAACCGGACACCAGCAACATTTGACGGAAACTAAATCACGACACCAGCCAAGAGCTCTGACAGACAAATGTGCTGCCTCTGAAAATCTAGGCCTATCACTCAGAGGAGTAAAAAAGGTTCTCTCAGCTGGTCTTTCTGAAAAGAGATTAAATGGTGTAGATTCTGTAAGTACAGTACCAAGCGAATCCTAAATATGAGAATTATTAATGGACTTTACTACTGCTCTTTTTAATCTTTTGCCAACATATGTTCATCTATTTTACCTTGGTCTGTCTTGTTTCCTGATGGACACAAAAGGCAGGAGCCATGCATTATCCTAGTCTTAATCGGATACAGCAGCACAAGAACAATGTACCTCTACCTATCACTGGGATAGCACTTTAGCACTAGCTGTTCTTTTATAATGAAGACTGTGTAATAAAAGATACCTCTAATGTGTCCTGTCCTTATGCTTAACAATAACATTCATTTCATGATATGCTACATAATGGGAATACCAGTTCTTAACCTGCTCAGTTACAAAGAACTGCATTATCACAATGCCATTGCAGTTTGGCTGGAATTTCCTGATAATCTGTGACTGGAACTCACATTCTTTTCCCCAAAGGGACATACAGTACAGTAGATCAGCCTGTAACTGTAAAACTACAATTGGAGTATGGCTATCTTTAACCTAGGTAATACCCAAGGTATAAAAAACGTGATGCTTTGTAAAATGGTGCTATATATTCCTAAATACAAATCAAAGAACTTTCATTGACAGGTCAGTGAAATACTTTTTATACAGGATTTGGTGTCACATTAAAGGTAATCAGAGACACAATTATCTGGTGGAAATTCCAGTGGAAAGCCTGCAAGGGGAACTTGATGTCTGAGGGGATTGATAGTGCTGGAAAATGCCTTTCACCTCTCGGTCACTGGTTCAAACGTGGGCCAGGCTGGTTGTGACCTAAAGCTGTTAGTGCCTGACAGCTGTGCAGTGACCCACAGCAAAGGAGCAGAGCCAAACCAGCACCTTTTGGGGTGATGTCCACTCCCCATGGAACAAACAGCTGCAGCAGATATCAATTGCAGGCATCTGAGGAGCTTCCAGCAGCTTGAGGAACTGTAAGGACATTGTTCCCCAGAGGCACCGATTCCAAGCCGGGGCTGCCATACATACACATCCTGGCTTGGAAAGACTCACACATCCTACATTTTATAAGACTGGATGTTTTGTCTAAGTGAGGCTGCTTTCCAGTAAAGCAAATGTTTCCTTAAAATAACTTAAACTACAAAAACAAAACAAACAAAACAAAACAAACAAACACCAGGACACACTGGGAAATTTGCAAATTCAATTTCAAATTCTAGACTGTATTTGCCCTAGGTGTTGAAAATTCACATGCAGAAGAGAGTAGATTAAAATCAGAAGTTCAGCTTAAAAGAGTATTTTCAGTTTCCTACCTTTTATTTTAAATTTTCAAGTATCCTGCCAAATTGGCAGATTCTAATAAAGAGGAAGAATAGAGAGAACAGTAAGTGATAAACAGTACAATGAAAAGAGAATCAAGCAGGAACTTTAACTGCTTCATGCTGATAACTTCTATCCTAAATATAAAACAAAGTTCGGAGTTTTTCCTGCTTAGGAAGACTAGGATTTAATAGGTACCCTAAAAGAACTTAAATATAAATCAAGTGTAATATAAATGTACATAATTTCTGTATTGAAACCAAAGTTTTTATCCTGAAGAAAGACATTCACTATTTTTTTTCCTTTCCTTTCCTTTTTGATATCTCTCACATAAAGTGGAAAAAAGTATTGTTTATTCTAAGATTGATAGAACACACAAAATATGGACACAGCAGCATGAAAGCTACCAAAACTCCCAGAGCCTAATTTAGAGCTCACGGGATACCAAAAATACCAAACACCTTCTGAAGCCTGGGATGCAAAAAACGATCCTCTTAATTAAGCTTCATATGAGTTTCAGATTAATTAGAACACGCAGCAAACGTGAGATCAGGTACCAGGCATTTACTGAAAGTTCTTAATTATTAGTAGTATAAGCTAGCTCTGATTAACCCATGTGCTGGATGGATGAACCCATACTGCTGCACAATTTGAGAAACAGAAAAGCTAGCAGCTATTCATCTGGAGGAATTAGGTATTTAACAGCTAGATAATTCATTATTAAAGCATTTAAACCAAAGAAAGAGCTAACCTGGGTAAGTGACGAAAATTCTTAGCTTGACTCTACTTTTAACCTCAGTGTGATACCTAAACAGTCTACTCATTCATTCTACATCAAAGTGACTCTGGTGAAGCACTATGTTTTAATTAGGATGCTTTATAATATGGAACAAAAAGTATTGAAATGAAACACATAATTAAAACACATGTCATGCTGAATCATTTTCATTTATATCACAATACACCAGTGCCATGACACTGTTGCTACAGGCTCCAAGCGCCACTGAGGACATATTTATGTACCAGCAGGAAATCTCATCCAAGAGTGTTTGAAATCCTGGCTGTCCACATTTGTCCATACTAATCCTATTAACACACCTGCCATTGAGCTTGTTCTGGAGGGTCCCTACATCCAGTCTAAGACTGCCAGTACCTCTCTCCTCTTCTGCATATTGATTAGTGCACAGACTGGGGGGGAGGCGTCAAGAAAAGAAAGGAAATAAAAAAAAAAAATCTGTCACAGCATAGTAATTGAAATATGTATTTTTCCTTTACAAATTAATATTTCTATTACAAACCATTGAAGGAAGTTTATAACACCAATAACACCTGAAAAATCAGTCACTACTGTAGTTAATGACTGGTTTGGTAGATTGTTAACTGCCCTTAACTTCCCATGAGTGGTTAACTAACAAACCAGTCATTACCTACTTCATGGGGATTAGAGGTTAAACATAAACTTGATTACAAGCTATAAATGTGAGTAATTTGAAATGTTACTGGTTATTACAAAAATATATGGTAATAATTTCCTCTTTAATGAAAGGGAGCATGTTTTTAGTGGTCCCTAGTTTCTTGTTGAGGCTTAGGAAAAGAGATCAGTGTATGATTAACAGCTACATTCTTATGATGGGTATCTGGAGCGAGGTGGCAAAACTGAATACTCACGACCTATCTGTGTCATAAAAATATAAAAACATCATTCAGTCTGTAAATAAACATGGGGTTTGTAGTATGTATTCTTAATTTGCAGTTGAAAATATTTGTGGCCAACAGATGCAGATTTCACATACACAAATACGGGGGAGAAGGGTAATCCTTTACTTGTATTGAGGAAAAAAAATCACAAATCTGAAGAATTCAAATATATGCAACCATTGGTCCAGAAGAACCTCACATGGCAAAATTATTAACAAGGTAATTAAACCAGGTAAATCTTAAAGTTTTGGGACCCAGATCACAGAACCAAGTTCAGAAACAGCATAAACTTTCAAGATGAAACAAAGTCTAGGTGTCTAAATATCTCAGTTAAACACCTGAGAGAATGCACCAGCTACTGACTGTGTCCTGTGGTGGCAGTGTAAACTGAAAAAATGATACTGTACAGTGCCAGGCTAAGATTTCCAGAGCCACATGGATTTTCAGAAATCGTCAGAATGTCTTGAATAATTTGAAAGTTCTAAAAGGAGCTAAATCAAATATCAGGCAAGGAAATAATACTTTACACTTACTATAGTAAACTCCACATGGGAAATAGCCATAATCTATGCTAATGAAAGAGTTTAAACAGCCACTAAGACTCCTAAACATGAGTGGGACAATGACCAGGGTAAGTAAACATGGAAACTTTCAAATCAAGAGGAATATTCACCAATCTCAGATTAAGGGAAGAACATGAAACACTTACCCCATCCCAAAAATCTAAGAGCTAGCTGAGAAAAAAACAAGTCACTGTTTGCTATCACAATTGTTTTTGTTCTTTAGAATTTGATACAAAATTGAAGTTACTGAGGGAACTGCTGCTGGCATGTAGGGCTGGGTGGATCACAGGTTTTGTATGTCTAAACACAAGCAATTAAAAGTATTTTATAGTCACAGGAAGAATGATGGATCAAAGCTATTCAGTTTAAAGACTAGCATGCATGAAGAAAAAGCATTGCTTCTTAAATAGAAAAAGCTGTCTCTTGTAAAAAAACAGCTTCCCTTAACCTGCAGCTTTGATGTGATAGCTCACTATCAGTTAGCTTCTAATCTGAGGGTCAATCACCCATAGTTCTGTTTGATATATATTGTGACCCACAAAATATTTTTTAAAATACAGTATTTCCTTATGGGAAAGCGATATTACTCAAGAATACTAGACAAATACAGTTGAACAGTAAAAGAAAGAAATTAACACAATTTTGTTGATACACTTGCTTTCATGGTTTCCTTCCTCCTTAAGAGTCTCTTGAAACACTGAGAAACTCTCATACTAAAAATGGACCATTACTGTAGTCACCTTCTCTTTCCAAAACCCCAGTTTGGTTAATACTGTATTAAACTATAATTAATAGTATTATAAGTGGTGCAGAATTCCTTCCGACAGGTGTCTGGACCCAAAGAAAAAACATGGTTTCAATAACATCCTGTGTAGGGTTATTGAATATAGACTGGTGTTTTTTGCATTTGCAATTAAAATGCTTCAACACAGAGAGGTTCAGCTCTATATGTACCATACTAATAAACTCTAAATAGCATTAAGTGTCATGTACAGGCCACCAACTCCACAGCTCCATTTCAGCTATAAAGCTCAGCATTTTTATGTTATGATTATTATACAATAAAGACAGGAATTTCTCATAATGCTATTTGTGCAGCTATGATACCATTTATATAGATCCTTAAACCTATCAGGCAACTACTTTAAATCACTGGAAGTGCTGCTGGCTTCTGATCAGTTCAGGAAGAAATACACAATGAAAGAGTGGGTGCTGGTTCTCACCTTCTGCAGGAAAATGCTTCAAAAACACAAAGCATTCCATAGCATCTTCCAAACCTGCATGGAAACTTCCAGCAAGCTCAAGTACAAACACTTACAGGACATTTCCCGGTTTTCAGGTGCTAGGAACACGCACATCCAGCCAACTCAGCCCTAGGTCACACCCACCCCTTAGCACAAAGACCCTTCAGTTTATCCAGCTCCTCTTTAGTGGTTGCCAACACCAACCAGTCTGTGGGCACTATCTAACAAAAAGAAAAATCCCAGTTGTGAACCCTTCCCTGAGATTACTTCATGTCCTTTCAGCTAGCACAGCACACGGGACTAAGCATTAGCATATAAGACTAAGCACTCTGCCACACTCTGAACTGGTTCAGGTGAGAGTCTGTCAGCCTGGCAAATCAGCAGGCACATGAGGAGAACCCACAAGAAACAGAGAGAAGAGATAATCCGGGAAAGCATATAGGTAAAATTGATAGGAATGGGGAAGAAGTCTCTTCCTCTGTATAAAAGAGAGGCCTTTACTGAAGACAGCCCCTGCCAGAAGGTCCCTCACACTGGAGGGTATCCCCCAAAACAGGCACAGGTAGTAGGCCAACAGTGCCAACCATCAAGCTACAAACCAGCAGCAATCACATACCTTGCACTGCCCTCCTGCCTTACCAGGCCTCCCTTTCCACACAGCACAGCACAGACTCCGTGAATTTACAATAAAGCTCCTACCGGCCTTAAAATCATCAATAACCACAGACACCATAAAAGACAGGAAGGAGAGTGCTCCAGTGGACAGAGCACAGGACTAGAAGGTGGCAGGAGGACGATCTGTTCCCCTGTGTCCCCCTGACCTCTGGCTGCTGCCCTCTGCCCCCAGCATGCACATGCCTGCATCTCGTCAGCACAGGGACCTGTCACAGTGCTGGGCTGGAACACCCAGACCACTACTGGCACCCTCTCCCTCACACACTAAGAGAAATCTTTCCCTCATATAGAATTTTGACAGTCACACTTTATATGGAAAAATAACCTCAAATGAGATAAGACAAAAAGCAAGCATGGAAACACAGGCATTTAACTACATACATATTTTGAGCTGAACACCCATTTTCCAGCACACTGTAATTTTGTAAATTATTTAATAATGATTGAGAGTTTTCTCTAGAAATAATAAAAATCTAGAGTCAAAAATAAACCAAAGTTCCAGAATGTGAGATATTATTAAAATAAGCCTTTAAAATTGTCACAATGGGGTTTTTTTCCTAATACTTAATGTAAATTAGAAACAAGAAAACACAAGTTAAACAAATATTTGGTAAATATTACCAAGTATATTGCCAAGTGTCATGAGATCAGGATCAGTCCCTTTTTTTTTCCTGTGGGGGTTGGGAGAGAAGGGGTTATATAGGAGGGAAAGGATTAAGTGCACACAATGTACTTGAAATATATCCACAGCATTTTAAAAGCTGAAAATAAAAGCTTTAAGAGATACATTTTGGGGTCTGAAAGGAGAATTGATACAGAAAGCTAACATGGCATGATTTTAGGGGATATATCTAAAAAGCCTAATCATTGATAATTCACAATTTGTGAGCCTGGTGGGATTTCATGCAGAGCACTAGCCTCACTAAGGTAATTGGTGCTATTGAAACAACACTGGCTCAGCAGCATGCTGCTTTCTTCCTCGCCTCTGGGCACAGGAAGGATCAATATTTGTTAGGATTGCTTCTTGTTCCAACAATGTAAGATTTACAATACTTGCTAGGATTCTCACTTTGTCTTCACACAACTCATCAGTGGAACCCAATTACTAACCTCAGACAAACAACATTAACATGAGCCTCTATGCTTCTTTATTGCCCTTCATCCAAGTCTCATTTCAGGGTCTTCAGGCAGTGCCACTATAACAGATACTACACTTTAAAGTGTGCTCCAAGGAATAAATTTTCAGTCTTTCATTACTCGTACCTTGATTTACTTCATATCATCTTGCCGCTATAGACAAAGATAACACACTGTAAATTACAGCCATCCTGTCTTGTAGTTTCAGAGGTAGGGGGAAGGCAGGGAGTGATGCTTTTGCACTACAATTAGCACTGGGCACCACAGCTTCATTGCTATCATCACTAGTGACTGAAACTTATTTTATCAAAGATGCAAAGCTGTTATTTCATATAAACTCATTTTCTAAATTGCTTTATATTTATTTCACGCTCTGATAAATGAGAAACTCTACGGTAAGAGAAAAATACATATTTTTATATTGTTTATTGCATTAACTTAGGATACATAATCTCATTTAACTTTACTCATGGGGCTATTTCTGCAAATTTTTCAGTCCTGATGTCTTAATAACACAGTGGCCTCTGATAGTTTGCAGTTCATTATGTTCTACTTCAAGCTCAACACACAAAAGCAAACCCCCAATCCTGATAATTCTGTTCCAAATGTTTCAACTATTAGTGCAATAGTCGGCAACAGAAGGCTTGGAAAACAGTCATTGGAAAAATTCCTTCAAGTTAGCTGTTGCAGTACCCCCTTATTTGTCCTACAATTTCCTCCATCCTCCATCCTATTCCAGTGGCTGATAACTAAGAACATTAGTTTTATGCGACTTGTCAAGCTCAAATGAAAAGAGAGCTAACTTTAATGACACTGCAATTAATCGCCCCAATAGACAGACAGCTAAAAGACAAGATATTGACTTCATTAAGGATAATGTATTATGTCATTAAGTTGGTAGGGTCACCTTGTGTATCATATATGCTTGCTAATATATTGGCATTTTCCTCAAATAAGATAAATTCAGATATGAGTGATAAAGCTGATTAGAAAATGTTTAATCTAAAGAGGCTAGTTTCCTTACATTCCACTTTGCAGCCCCAGGTATAAGTGGAGTAGTAAGAACCCATTACAGACCCAGATTTACCTCAAATACCAGGTCCTAGAAATTTACAGCCTTTCTGGGGTTGTTTTTGGGGTGAGGGTTTTCATGTGTCATTTTCCCTACCCTTGAGCTCAGATATTATTTGTGCAGCTTGCATTTCAGATTTGTTTTTAAATGTATAATTGCCTGCAGTACATTTAAGGTTAAAATGACCACTGCATACTAAATTAGTACTCGTGAGTGAGGGCTTAACCCTTTACAAGTCAGGAGTTAAAAAACAGTTTAATTTGAGAGAGGTACTACAGTAATTAAATATTATAAAACAGATAATTTCTTGTGATTAAGAAACTATTCTTTTTAGCCCCATATAAAGGCAGTTTTGTTGGGGGGAAACAGTGTTCAGGTTTTTTCAAAGCCACATCATAGAGTATTTGAAAAGATCCATCTGAAAGCAATTTGTGCCACTTAATACTACACAAATAAAATAGGTTTTGATATTCACTGCCTTCCTACTGATTTCCATAAGATGTGCTGGGTACGAATGTTTCTCTCACCAGTACTGTGTTCTCAGGTTTTCAAGTAAACAGAGAGCTGCTCACTTCATTACACTAGTGACTATCTGCATACTGCAATTTTTAAAATTACTTAATAACATAATTAAACCTAATGCACTAGTAGAAAACTATTTCTTACACACGGTCTGCTCATTCTACCAACTGCTTCAATAAACTGAAAAACAAAAATAAGCAGGGCACTGTTTATTTTAAAATCTCGTCACTACAAGATTTTGCTATTCTGTTTAGATTTACATTCAGCAATGACTTCTCAGATGCCAGACTTATACCTGACCTAACACTCCATCTAAATCTTTTATAATCTTATTTACTATCATACTTGAATGATTTTTTTAAAGTAAGTTTTATACTATGCATAAGACTGGGGTAAAGAAATACCCAGATTTTCTTTTTTCAGTGAGCAGTAAAGTGATATTTTAAAATGAACATGATTGCTTGCCTGTTGCTATTAATTTATTTCAGCATTTCCTCAAGAAAAAAAATATATACTCTGGAGGAGAAGAGTCTGTTAATGATCAGTGTGACTCCACAGTACTATAGGCAACACACATGACCACCTTGAAAAGAACAAACACTAATTAGCATCGCCTACAATTCCTGTTTCCAAACCATACTTTTTAACCTGTACACCCAATCTTTTCCAATATTTCCATTAAGGCTGTCAAAAGCAGAAGTTTGGGAACCTTTGCTTGTGACCTTGGCATTTCTTCTCAGGCTTAACGTATTGGCATTTTTTCCTCTGACTGCATCGCTTCTCATTTGTCATGATTATTGTTGAATTTTTCAACTGTCATTCCCGAACGTAAATCAATGGTTGTCGACTTCCCCTTTGTCATATCTGCACTGCCAACAGCCTTTCCCTTCTAAATGAGGCTTCCTCCCTTTCCATCCATTAAAAAAGGCCTGTCTTTTGGAGAAGTCAATCCTTTGTTAGGTCACTCCATTTATCATTCTTCCAATCAGTACCTGACATACTTATTCAGCCAGGTCTTCAACCACACAATCATTGTTCATTTTGGGAGGGGAGGGGGAGAAGGAGAGAGAGGGAGAAGGGGGTATTTTATTTATGCATGGTGTTTTTTGCCATTTATCTTGACCAGTTTTCTATTTTTCAATGCCCTTGTATCTTTAGCGGTCCTTACTTGCTTGAAGGAAACACCAAATTCAGTAGAATAAAACACTCCACACCTATAGGGAGAAGGGAGGAGAGAATTCCAAGAAAACATCTGGCTATATTAAGAATAAGAGAAACTAGATGAGCAAGAAAAATCTAACATAACAAATTCAATTTTGTTACAAAGGGTGTCTATATATAGAAGTGGGCTTTTTTTCTATATAAAACACCCAAACACCTGGAACAGAAATAATAATGGAGTGCATGATCTTTTTGACAAGGTTTATAAGACTTATAAAATTATATTACATAAAAACAGTATCTAAGCAGAATATTGGTTCATAGTGAGTTACAGAAGCCTTCAGGACATGACTTGTTCAATAAAGTAAAGGAAGTTAGTATCTGTTATTTATGCAGCTACAGTCACATTTTGTTGAGCGAAGTCCAAGGGCTTTGATCCCCTCTACTAATATTTCAAACACACTTTCAAATTATATTAAGGTGCTTCTATCATTATTGGATATCAGGTGGAAATGCCTGAAGTTTGTAAGACCTACTGACAAAAGCAACTAGCTTTTGCTCCATACTACCTTAGTATTGTTTCCCATCCCAGGCTAGAGATGAGTCAGTATCTAATAGGTCAGTATAGTCAGTACCTAGCCAGGCACGCCTGCCTCCAGCTCTTTAAGGGGGTGACAATCTCTACATCAAATTTCTGATACCCTTCACTACAATAAACTAGTCCAGAAGTCCCATTCCAGAACTGCTTCAATTACTAAAGCACTGTCCTGTGTCATGTATACATCCATCCCTCATCCAACCCTTCTCTACTAAATAACACAAATGGGAAGAGAGTGCATTATTGTCATGTGAGGGCGACTTTTCCCAGAAATTAGAATGGAAAGATGCAAGCTCCTACCAGTGTTCCTTCTCAGCATGACACCGTGGTATAAAAATACCAGTTTACATACCTAAATCTGACCAAAACTCTGTCTGGCTTAGCAAGAGAAACACAGGCTGGAGAACCCCAGACTTCACATCCAACTGACACAGTTTCAAGCATTGTGCACACCTCATATCATTAACATCCAATTCATTTGTTAACCTGATCCTTTACACACCTAGAAATATACAATTTAGATATATCTTCGCTCAAATTTCATAAAACAAAGGAAATATTCTAATACATGAGAATTCTAATAGGTGAAAAGCTAAATTTAGACAAACTAAGCAGTAGTAGGCTGTTCTAAGATCTTACTAAGAGAAGAAGGTCTGCTGAAAAACCTTCAAAATTCTGCTCCCTTCTAGATCACCATAAGTGGGACTGTTCTTGACAGTGTCTGGTTCCCTACCAAAACCATAAAAGACCCAAAAATCAAGTTAACATGTCTGTTGCTGCAATATCACATGCTGCTGTCTTCTGCATGTTTTCTCTACAAAGACTGATATATTTAACCCCCACGACAATCTCTCTCTCACACACACACATATATATATGAATATATGTAACTGGATGCCAAACTAAAATACATATAAACATTGGAAGTGAGAGAAAATAGGTCTTTGAGATGCATGATTTAAATTTCTTGATGTGTCATGTAGCTTAATTTACCTGGAGTCATTCAAACAGAAGCTTGATCTTCTACTTCCTATCTGCAAGCAATTACATACCCCATAGGGTATTACGGAAATAAATTTTTCAAAATTATTTTGATGAAATTCATATGAGGATCTTGGGTGGGCAGATCAGCAGTAAAGCATAATGAAATGGAAGGTCAGGGCATTTTCAACACTAGAAAATTGATTCCTTACTTGCTAGGAGTTACCTGTTCCAAGGTGTAAGTTTTACTTTCTCAATGGAATTTATTAGGAAGAAAGAATTTTGCCAAGAAATAAGCAATATTCTCACACAGGATAACAACAAACGTCCAACATTTCTATCAAAATTATGTACATCACCATCTCTCAGAGTCCAGTTAACCACCAATTTCTGCATTCAAGACTTTTATAAGTAGCTGAGTACATCAGGATATGCTGCTTAATAATACTCTAACTCCATATAAAACCAGTACTATGAGACAAATGAGATCCCATTTGGGTTTGAGGTATTTCATTACAAAAGATAATCCAGTATATGCTACCCTTTCTTTTAGGCCCTTCACATTCATATGTTTGACTTAGCAGCAGAGAGGCAAAAGTGATTTCCACACTGCTGTATTTGAGAACTTTACAAGGAAAACCCTCCAGTAATAAAATCATTTGTGTGGGAGAAGATCTCTAAGATCATTGAGAAATGACTGGGCACTGAAGGGGCCATGGCACCAAGTCTGACAAAGTTCAAGTGTTTGGACAACACTCTCAGGCACATGGGAATTTGGGGACTGTCCTGTGCCAGGGCCAGGAGTTGGATTCAAAGATGCTTGTGAGTCCTTTCCAATTCAGCATACTCTGTGATCCTGCAAACTTCCAAAGCCAATTTCCAAGCTACCAAAATACAGCCATCTAAGCGCTAACGTTCAGATTTCTCATTAAATCCATTTTATTATACTGATAACTACTAGCATTATATATGGTGCTGCAAACTTAAGAGAAGAATTAAAGAGAACTAATTAGATTAATTATTTTTTTATTCCCCTTATACCTTGCTTAGTAAGACATTTTATTCAGGTACTTCTTAGGTAACCAAGGCAAATGCTCTACTACTATATGTCATAGAAGCTTTATTTATTTATTTATTTAAGCTGTATATGGTAAATGTGATTTCCTTGTGGAAAGAATAAAGTACTGAAAATACTGTTTTAAATCATAACATGTAATCCCATTCTTGTCCAAGCAATGGATTTACAGACAACAGCAGCAATTTCCTAAAGTGTAAAAAACCAGTGACCCTTCTGGAACCACAAAGTGACACAAAGAGGTATTATTTGCAAACAAAAAGAGCTATTAATACACAAAACCCACCATATTGCAAGCAACAGCACAGATTTTTTTAATGTCTAAGGAGTAAGGAAAAACAGGCACGGGTTGCAGTTGCAGGTCTAATGTCACAGGTTTGTGCCTAGAAAATAGAGCTCTTTTTATTGCATTCATTCCCTGCTAGTTAGGACTTTCATTGACTAAAGAAGGGGAGAAATAAAGTACCTTACTTGGCAAGCAAAAGAGGCTATTCAAACACTGAAAGAGTGTTGGGGAAGTTTTTTTGTTTGGTTTGGGGTTTTGGTTTTTTTTTTCCTCATTTTGTCCAAGTAGAGAGTTTTATCCACACATTTGCTTAGACTCTCTCTCTCTCTCTCTCACTATGTATTTATATATATATATATATATATATTTACATACATACATATATATATGTATTTACATACATACATATATATGTGTGTGTATTAAAATGTACTCATATGTACTGGCAACAGAAACTATAGGAAAATTACCTGGATTGAAAAAAATGCAATCTGTAACATCATAAACCATTTAGAAGCACATAAAATATCTAGACATAAAGGGCATGGATTACTGCAATTTCCTCATTTATTTAGTTTTGTAATTTTACATTAGATGCTAATGAGAGAAGGGAGGAGTGAACTTTATTTGATTCTTTTATTATGGATTTTGAAATTGCACCCATAAAGAAAGAAAATGCCCTTTCTTCTAGGTCCAGAAAGGAGAATCCTTAAAAGCTGGGCCACCATTTATCCCCCAAAGCAAATACATTCAATGTTTAATATATAAAAGATAGTAATGAACACGTTGATTCTCAAATGCAAACAATGCTCTCTTTCACTACAGCATTTTAAAATATGTTCAAAATGCCTAGCAACACTCTAAATTTTTCTGTTGTGCTAAAATCTTCTCAATTTTCTGCTGTTTCAACAAAGGACTAGTAAAATAATACTTATGTAATAAATTTTCAGACACATGAAATTCAACAAAAGAAGCAAGTATGCTATGGGAGTAACCAATTATATGGGGGTTTAATCTGTGTATTATAATAGTGACATAATTGTTTTCCATTAATTAGATAATATTTGTTTGCAGATAGAAAATGAATTCTCCCACCTGACACTGTGCAACAGAAATAAAACATAAAGATTATATGGACAGACATATTGAAAAGTTCATATTTGAATTAGACTGTTGTTATAAATGACATTTGACTCAAAATCTAGAAATGTTTTTGACTAAAAACTGTGACCTTTGTTCCTTTTCTGTTTCACAAGAGGACTGCTAACTTGTATGGTATTTCCAAACAGCCTTAGTAGGAAGCAGAGCAAATTCTGTGAAGCTACATCCAGAAATTTAATTGCACTTTTGTCACAATTATAAACTGAGTCAGATCCTGAGAAGTATTGAAATCTACCAAACAATATTTCCTTGCATCTTCCATTTCCTTCAGTGTGTTTCAATTTGTGTTCCAGAACTTCTTTAACATGTAAGGTGCATTTTTGAATGCCAGTGCATGAGCTGTACCTTGCTTTTCACTTGTGCTTTTCTACTGGACATATTTCTTCAGTTATGTTAAAGCACCCACTGAAAATTATTGTATGAACTGTGTTTCTAATACCTTCCTCATAGAGTAGCTATGAAGCACAGTGCCTTTTAATGCATTATCCTATACCAAATACATATATATATATATCATTTACATAATGATTTTAAAAATTTTTATATTTTACTATTTTCCCCATTTTTCCTTAAAAG
The DNA here is from genome assembly GCA_013389925.1 of Aegithalos caudatus. Classification (NCBI taxonomy): domain Eukaryota; kingdom Metazoa; phylum Chordata; class Aves; order Passeriformes; family Aegithalidae; genus Aegithalos; species Aegithalos caudatus. The sequence goes on from WEIU01001214.1 coordinate 30,970, forward strand.
ATATTTGTAACAGATTATAACAGGAAAATGTATTTTCAAATTACTGATTTTATTTCTGAAACCTGTATTGACAGTTATTTAGGGGTTTTTTTCTACAACCTTTAATGTATAAAGGAAGTTCCCAGACTTGTGGAAAACCTTTAAAATCTATGAGTGCTGCAATTTGTGTGGCACTGCATTAGTACCAGGCATAAATCATCATGATATATAGCCAAATGAATCTCAATATTTAAAAAAATTTCAAGGAAAAACTCTTTGATTAGGATGATAATCAGATTTATAAGCCAGTAGCATATAAATGGCTAAAAAGAGACCTCTGAGACAATTACTTTTTGTGGAAACACCAAGTTCTTCCAATGCTTACAAGGACAAAGCTGTTTCTGTAAAAAAACCATTTCTGCCTCTCAAAGAAGCAGTGGGCAAGTACAGTTACACAAGAGGGAATGAAGGGAAGGTCACAGGGCTGTGTGGTACATTTAAAAATGCCAGAAATAGGTGCTGATCATCTTGTATTTCTTTTTCAAAAAAGCCTCTAATCAGTTCTAAATTTCTTAGACAGTTTGCTTTCTTGCTGCACCTAGAAATGTGTCATTTGTCTATTAAAAAACATAACAGCTCACCACCCCTCATCACTGGCTTTCATTGGCCTCTCTTTTTTTCCCGTTTAATGTCTCTAACTTCATGCCATGTTCTTTTCCTCTTTCAGCACGGCTGAGCAAGGCTGACAGGCGGATTCCTTTGCTTTTCAGGGTATTAAAGCCACTTTCCCGCTCTGACAGCCTGTTCTACTCTGCCACCTTATAGCTCTGGCTTCACACTTCTCTGGGCAGCCACTGCTTCTTGACAGACCACTGTCACTTCCCATCATCCTCTCTGTATATCCTGTTCTCTCCCCCTCAGCACGCATCCCGACTTTCCAACCAATGCAATTATTTTTTTTGACAAGCCATCCATCAGCTTTAACTTTAAAAGCACTTTCCGCTGATATCCATTGTTAAATCCCTTGCTTTTTATGGAGCTTGCATGAGAGAATATGATATCAGACATTCAAACTACCAAACCATGTAAATTTACTTTGTTCTCAGCTATGTTTCCAATTTCACGTCCAATTTTTCGGTACATTATGCGTAGTTGTTGTGCTTAATATGATGTTGTCAAATCCCATTAAAGTTCACTGCATTGCACGGCTTTAAAAACAGGTTACAATTTGCATTCTATAAAGAAAGGAAGGAGTGCAGTCTGAAGTCAAGCTGAATCTTATTAAAATTATCTGTTCAATTGTTACATTTGTAGATGGAGTAATTTTGAGGCATTAGCTGAGACACATATGAAAATGTCAGTGTGCCAACTAATGACAATGAAAGCAAAAGGAATATATCTGTGAAACTCAATAAAGCTCCTTTGCTGGTGACATAAATTTGATGATAATCCGAGGAAATGAATAAGGGACCATCCAGTTTGAATAGGAATTACCTTTTCTATTAAATCACTTTGCTGTATTTCCACTTGGCCTACATCTTGGTCCTATGCCACAATGAGTCTCTCTCAGTGGACTTAAAAAAATCCCCACAGGACTAACATTCTCTGGAGGACTATCTTTAGTGTAAGCCTTGTGACCAATTTCAGACAAACACACTTAAAAACCAAGGAAAGAATTAGTCTCCTCTCCCCTTTTTTCTGCATATAAGTGCAGATGAAATTATTTGCTAATGTACTGTACAGATATATTAATGTACATATATTACATGTACATTGTAATGTCCATGACATATGCAGACATGTTCAGTGGCCAACACTACTGCGTTCTCTATGCAGGATCTTATGCACAAGAACTTGCATTCTTCCATGAAGGAAGATAAACCTAGATAAAAAGACACAGATATAAAGGAAAAGTTCAAAAGTGCTAAGATGTTAGGAACACAAGGATTCATGAGAAAGTCAAAAATTTTAGTAGCGTATGTTAATATAGTATCTCACACTCTTTAAATCCTACCCCATGGCAACTGGTAGCATGGCTTTTTCTTTAGAGCAAGACATAAGACATCAGTGATGTGCAATGCTTCTGCAAGCATCATTCAGTTACCACTGTGTATATTTTGTGATACAATACAATTAAAATCTGTTCTAACTATGCAAACACAGTATGTAGCTTAAGTTACATCCCTGAAGACAGAAGTCTGACTACAAGAAGAAAGAAATAAACCTGTTTGGCATATCTAAACTCACCCTATGGTAAAGTCTTTTCAGATTCACTCTGCCATTCCTCAAAATACATGTTAAGAGGTAAAGTTCAGACTTCTGGAACCTATTTAAAGCAAAGAGGCAAGGACAAGACTCAAAGAATTAAGCAACAGCTGCTCAGTTAATACCCCCACACAGATGCCTTACAATGAAACAATATCTTAATGGTCCCCAACAAAACTAAACAAAAAAGACTTGCTCATCTGTAACTACTAATATGATTAGGAATCACCATGAATTGCTTTCTCCAGATCTATTAAAGTTTATTTTGAACAGTTTTTCTGTGACTTTGCACAGAAGCAGGTGAAAGTTACTCTTTGCACCCGTTCTCCTAATCATGTTCTCCAAATAGGAATTCATCCTATTTTGAATTTCACACAATAATTTCCAAGTTCTCTGTTAAGATTATTAAACACCTCCAAAACCTCTGAACCTCTTGTCCTTCTGTTGCCCAGCTACAATCAAATACTACATAACCTGCCAGCTGACTGTACTTTCTCAGTCCAACCCACTGTATATTAATGTCATCCATTTTGGATCTTATTTTCCAAGAAAATATGACCACTGGTGAGTATATACACACACATCACTGAGCTAATCTGCCCAGATCTCTCCACCCTTCTTTCCATTCAGTGAATTTTCCAAATTTGTTCAAGAACACATGTATTCAACCAAAGCAAGTGCAAGGTCCTGGAGGAATAACCCCAGGTACCATTACAGGTCAGGGGCTGACCTCCTAGAGAGTAGCTCTGCAGAGAACCTGGGAGTCTTGGTGGATGACAGGCTGAGTATGAGCCAGCAGAGTGTCCTTGCTGCCAGGAGGTCCAATGGGGTTCTGGGGTGCATCAGGAAGAGTGAGCCCAGCAATGTGACAGAGGTGATTCCCCCTCTACTTGGTTTGAGTGAGGCCACATCTGGAGTGCTGTGTTCAATTCTAGCCTCAACAGGTCAAGAAAGACAAGGAGCTACTGGAAAAGGGTCCAGCAGAGGCCACAAAGATGATTTGGGGTCTGGAGCATCTCTCTGATGAGGAGAGGCTGCTGGAGCTGGCCCTGTTCATTCTGGAGAAGAGCAGACTGAGCAGGGATCTCATCAATCCCTACAAGCATCTCTAAGGTGGGTGTTGGGGGGATGCTGCCAGACTATTCATGGGGCCCAGAATCAGGACAAGGAGCAATGGCTGTAAACTAAAACACAAGAAGTTCCACCTCAAGATGAGGAAGACCTTCTTTATGTGGAGATTGGAACAGGCTGCCCAGGCAGAGAGCATGGAGCCTCCTCTGAAGACATTCCAAAGACAACAGGATGGCTCCCGTGCCACCTGCTCTGGTGCTTTGTTTTGGCAGGGGAATTGGACTGGATGATCTCCAGGGTCCTTTGCAACCCTAATGATCCTGGGATTCCTTAATTTTACACAAAGTTTAAAAATATTGAAGATTATACCAATAAAATAGGGTATGTGTGAGTGTCATTTAACAAAAATCAGCAAAAGTGTAAGTATCCTGAAGGACACAGTAGTTACATTCATTTTCATGTTATATTTAAGAAACAAGAATGTTGTTCTGACCCAAGCAACCCATTAAAGATACTATGCCTTTTTTAAACCTCTTTGATGAATTACTGATGTTACCATCTACAGTCTGCACCTCAACATAAACAATTTTTTCTAGCTTTTGAGTTCATTTAGTTGAATTATGTACAGACAGTTCTTTCAAACTTTCACTGTGACAATAGATATTATGTAGAAGAGTACATCTACCATTTAACAAGACAAATAGAACTCTTCCCTTTCAAGTTGTGGGGTAAGAAACAGGTACAGATATTAAAAGCTTTGTGTATTAGTTCCACTGGGAAGCTTATTAAAGCTTGTTCCAGAGAACCTCACTGTTTCTGAATCATGTTTGCATCTGAATTTCCTGTATGAATTCAGACTTCCCAAGAGACAATTTCAGCAGAGCAATCTGTAAACCAGTATAATCCATATAAATCTGTGAAGCCATACAAACTCAAGAACCAAGTTAGAGAGTTTGCATGTGCCTTCTATATTTAAGGATGGTTTAAAGATATCTTCTCTGTTTTGGTGGGGTTTTTTTTGAGCATTACAACTTTTTTTTTTTTTTTTTTTTTTTTTTTTTTTTTTTTTTTTTTTTTGGTTTCTTTTTAAACCAGGAAATTACCATTGGAAGAACTAGACAATACACTAATAAAGGAGAATGAAGAGGATCACTTGTCTTCCCATTTTAATGATCTTGCTAGTAAACTGCTTTCTAGTAAACTTGTCTCAAAGGCATCACAATTAAAAAAAAAGAAACAAACCACAAACCCACAACTGCTTTTGCTCTTTGTATCTCATATTACTTTACACCAAGGCAGTCATAGACTTAAAATATATATATTTATATATATACAAACACACTACTTCTCACAGGGTCATTAGTTAACAGTTCTGTAACAACATAACATCTCAGTGGTACCTCCTTTAAATCCATATCTCACATACTTCCAAGGTAAAGGATCCTGTTTAGGTATTAAACACATTTGTCAGCAATGTTTAGAATATTTTTCTATTTCCTCTGACAATCACATAAAAAACATTATGGGCTTCCAAAGCTTAAAAGCAAACTAATATTGACGTTATCAATAGGTGGGGTGGGGGGTTTTTGCTGGGTTTGTTGGATTTGGGGCTGGGATGATGGGTTATTTTTCAGTTTATGAAGATACATGTTCATTGGTCAAAAGGAAAGCAAACTTTTCAATAAACCATATAAGTCATCCTAGAGAATGTTAAATGTAAAGTAAAGCAAATGACCAAGGGAAAAAAAGAAGGTTGATGTAGAGAAAAATGTTTAAGTTTTTTCATAGAATTGCTTTAAATCTCAGTTTGATAAGCATTCAACCCTAGAAGTCATCTTCTTTGCTCTACACACCATTCCAGTCTTTATAATTAAAACTTTGAGGCTTTACATATTCTGAAAGACTCAGAAATCAGAACAGTCCGGGTTGTAAGGCACCTTTAGGGATCATCTAGTCCATACAATCCCCCTGCAATAGGAAGGGACATCTCAACTAGAGCAGGTCACCCACATCCCCATCCAAGCTCACTTTGAATGCACCCAGGGATGGAGCCTCTACCACCTCTTGAGAAAACCTGTTCCAGTGTACCACCCTCAGAGTAAAAAGCTCCTGCTAATACCTAATCTAAACCTACCCTCTTTTCAGTTTAAAACCTTGTTCTACAACATGCTCTTGTGAAAAGTCCCTCTCCAGCCTTCTCATAAGGCCCCTTTAGGTACTGCAAGATGGTCTAAAAGGTCTCTGCAGAGCCTTCTCTTCTCCAGCCTGAAGAATGCCAGCTCTTAGCCTGTCCTCACAGGAGAGCTTCTCCAGTCCCCTAATCATATTTTCCCAAGAGCAGACAAAGCATATTCTCTTCTCTGCTGAAGGTGAAAACGATTTTAAAAATACTATGGCTGGAGTAACCTATTTTTTAATAGCAGTTTAGATTCCTGTCTATCTTAAAAGGAGAACAGAGATTTCTGTAAAGTGAAACAAACTGAGAATGCATATGGAAATGCTAGCAAAAAGCGAAATGAGCCCCTATCGTGATTTTAACCCATTTTCAGATTAAAGGCAATGAGTAGCAGCCATCCCTTAGAACGCTAGAAAGAGCACTGCTCATAAGACTGCACCTTTTTTCATCACTGGTGATGCCCTAAACACAGAGTAAACAACACACTGGAATTGCAAAGACTGATGTCCGTATAGTTCCCGCCACTTATTCTGGAGATTAAATTCACACATGTATCAGAAAGATGGTGACAATGAAAACTTTACTTTCAACATGCTGATAAAGAATGATACCTTCTTACTACTAGAACTTCCCCAAATTTCACAGTAGCTTATAACTGGGAGTTAAAGTAGTGCTCTAAACAATACTTCTCCCTCCATTTAAAAAAAAAAATCTACTTTTCTGTTCATACAGATGCCATGCTCTACTTCAAACACATTACATTTTCAAGAGCACTGAATTAACTGATCAAGTGCAAATGAGACCTCCAATTACCCCAACATTCTCACTGGAACTTGCCACAGTTTTCTAAATGTCTTACTTCAAAGTGACTGAATGACAACATGTTTGTTTCCTCTGTTAACCTTTCCTAGCTTCCAGGTAAAACACATGTAGGGAAAGGAGCAGAAATGGGAATGCATGCACATAGTAGTCTGATGAAAATATTGCATTTTTATAAAATATATTTATTAATAAAAGCAAAAAAGCCAAGATGTTGGCATTCTGTTGGTATTCTTTCATTGTCTGATATGCGTTATTTGTAGAACATCAAAAAAATGTGCAATTTCAAAATGCAAATAATACTCAGCATCCCGAAGACAGAGATACATCAAATAAATTATTACAGCATTAGGAAAACTCCATGGATCTCATGTATGAATGAACACAGACTAAAGGAAGATTCTGTATAAAGGTTGCTACCCCAGTTGAATGGGAACATTTTCAGATAGCAAATACACAGAAGAAGCAGTATCAGTCATGAACCAACAACTTAATGCTAATTTGGTTTTGCACTATTTCTTCTCATCCCACTTAGCTTTTTTTCATATTTTATTCATTTTTTATTTTTTACCAAGAGGTGCAGCTTCAGCTTACTATGTATGATGGTCTCCATCATCAGCATGACAGTAGATAAAGCCTTAGCTACAAAGCTATTTTAAATAATTTTACTTACTATAGAAACTACATGCTTGTTGTGTCTTTTTTTAACCATTTATACACCAACACAGACAGAAATAGCATTAAATAGTAATTTAGTATTCTGTTTCTCATCATTAAAGGGTTAAAATGTCTTTTTCTCCAACTCCAGTGACTGCATTTTCCCATCCTCATTTATCCTATTTTCTAACTGTTAAAAAAAAAATACAGACTTCTTCAGAGCTAGCAGTTTTGCTTAACTCACTTAAGAATAAAGATTCAAAGCTCTGAGCCTATGCTCTTACCACCATCAATTCTAGTCCCACCTGAAATTTAAAATACTAAAGTGACTGGGGTGAATTTCTGGGAGTCAATCTTTCTGGCTGAATGGTTGTCTTCTTGATGGAGAATGGCAGTTGTCCCTAAGGAAAAGGGTAGTAATAGGATTTTTTTCTTTTCCTTTAAGTCAGACTAACCACACAGTGCTGCTGAGTCAGCCATACCTGCAAGCAGAAGGCAATCATAACCTTCTTGATCAAGTCTACCTTTCCCAGGACCACAGCTTGACACAAAATAGCAAATAATGTCACTGAAGTGATGTTCTGGGTTGAATATTTTAGGGGACTAATCTGATATTTTTCTAACAGCAGAACATTATAGTTTAAGATGAAAGAGCTAGAAAGTCCACCACACTAGAAAAACAAACTAAAACAACCAATCAACCTAATGCAAGTGTACTTAAAATGTATTGCAATATTCTACCACAAGTTACAGACAAGTTGTGAATGTTGAGAAATAAATTATTTTAATAGAGGTCTGCCATTTTTAATAGCAAACAATAGAGAATGTACGATCCTATGTGGAGTAAAGGATTCCTTGCATTGTATATATGCAGGTACACATTATATATATTAAAAAATATATCAGCCTATGCTTTTTAAATACATGGTTGACTTGACTGATTGTTATTTCTACACTGGCTGTAAACTTTGCAGTAAGCAACTATACCCATTTGGAGGCCAAGCCTCTGAAATACATTGCACCAGGGCATGCTGGCTGTTGTTAGGTTTATCCAAATGCCATAGCAACTGCAGCCAGAATATAAAGAGCTTCCCAAAGAGAAGCAACTTTACATAAGGTCAACAAGTCCCCTGACAAAGATTTCATATAGTGCTCAGTCTTAGACATACAGCCAAATCTTTGTTCTCTTCATANCAATCACAGGCAACATATTAAATGACAGTATTTTCAGCACAGCTAGGATGACATTCTATAAATAATTTTTAACTATTACCCAACAAGATATTGCAATGAAGAGCTGACAAGGTCTTGCTCAATAAGTAGTTACCAGCATGGGTTTGCTACTAGGGACAAAAGATTTTCTTTCTAGAAAGATATTTCTTTTCTAAATGCCTACAGTGACTTTTCAGGTGCTTCTATAAACACATCACTGTCACAATTGGTGGATCCTTCCTTTTGTTGAAAGTTAAAATTAATAAAATCTTGAGAATTAAAATAGCAAAAATTACTCTCCCATACTTTAAACACAGTACTATTATACAGCAAAAATCAGTTTATTCCACAAAAGGAGAAATTTTCAAAAATTATACCAGAACACTTGGTAAAATATTGTGCACTACTTGATGGGGAAATTCTATTTTTTCTAATCAAAATGTTATCAAAGGAAAGTTTAACTGCAACTCTATTACAACTAGATAAAAAATTGCAGGTTCATTCAATAGGTCTTCTACCAACGCTTCCTTGCAATTCTGTTTTCTTGGTTCCTAATGGGTCTTTTTAATACGAAAAATACTAAATTAAAGGGGTGGACAAATAAAGCATTAAACAAATATAAACAATTTACATCTTCCTCATCAAGAATATGAGATATAGAGGATCCACATCCAACACTTCATAACAAACAGGACTCTAGAATCTTGTTTCATAGTGAAATAATGAAAGAGAAATATTTAGTATTTTAATCCCATTCCTCTCTCTATATAAATTTTATTTTAACTATTCACTTCTATAACTGAACAGGTGGAAACACACAAAGTGCCCACCTAAAAACCAATGACCTTCAAACAGCTGCTTGCATTTAAATTTGCCCTCACAGTCTGAACATCAGAACCATATTCCATGAATGCTTTTAGCCAATTGAAGCCTTGAAACAATGTCCAAAAACAATCAAAAGAACTAAAAAAATTACAGAAAACAAATTACTTGCATTTTCAAAGCAGATGTTCCATAGCTACAAAGTGAAACAAAAACAGGAAGCCAGGCACTTTGCAGGGTCAGAGAAGGAAGGTTAAGAAGTTTCTATCATGTCTGCCAAATTTTTATTGCCGCTAAAGGTTTTTGAAAGCATTTTAATAACTTGATTTGCGAATCTGTTCTATCACATGTGCTTCTCATATTAAGCTCTTCTTCCAAGCCTACAGTAGCCACTATGGTATTGCCTACAGAAACAACACCTGGCTAACCCAAGAGCTGTACCTGCAAGAGAATTAACAGTTATCAGCTATGTAGTCAAAAAGTCTTTACCAGCACCACACTGCTACGCAAGAAAGACAACATACAGGTACAAGAATAACTTCTATGCTAACCCAGCTCAGATAAGTGAAACTCTTCCAGCTGACAATGCAACATAGTCACTGTGTAGTGTCTTGGTTCAAGCAAAGGTAATCAGCAGGTAAACTTCCATTTAATACTGTAATTGCCTCTTTTAGAGGAGTTTTAAACTGTATTCCAACTTAGCACTTCTGAAAAAAAGTTTAGAGGATGTAGGTGGGTGGGACATGAATCTATTGATTTCAGCTGTTGCGCCTTCCTTGAAAGCAATATTGGTTTATCATTATTGGATGGTGTCATAGCGCACAGGAAAATGAAGAGCACATCACAAGAGCAAGTTCTGAAAGCAACATTAAAAAAAAAAAAAAAAAAGCTGTTCTCAGTCCAATACTCTGCTCCTGAGTCTTAACATTCATGCACTTGAGTGAAAAACATACCTAATGTACACCAGCACAGCATCTCCTCTGTCCCTCAAGTCCATGAATTTACTCCAGCAATTAAAACTGACTGAGGAGCTCCAGAAGAAAGACCTCTTCAGATCCAAGAAACAGAATCTCAACAGGTCTATGACACTGTTCACTGGTAATGGGAAGGACAAAGACTAGACAGCACTCCAAGATAAAGATACCTGTGTATTCCTGTAGCAAACATTCAGAGAAATGATAATTCCTTCTGAGTGCCATAGCCCTCAGTACCTTTGTTGCATTTTATTTTTAGCAGAAACAAAAGAATTAGATTTCATGCCATCAATCCTTCAAAGCTATACTTGTCTTTTCATTAAACAGCAAAGGCATTTACCTCAAATATTTTCAGATAAAAATCTCTAGTGATCCTGAAATGTTAAGCTGCTCAATCCCCCATAGCCTTGACAATTCTGCAAAATTACTTAATGCAAAGGCTAGAGGCCTCCAGAGCAGAGCTGATTCCTCCCAAAGGATAACTCCCCTCCCCAGCTGGATGCAGTTCTCTCTGGGAACTACTTCATGACATCCATCTCTAAAATTATTCAGGTCAGTTCCACTTAGAAGAGAGTGTTAAGAACACCTGAAGAGCATAGACCTAACACCCCAGAAGGCTACACACATTGCTTTTTTATGCATTAATGTCTCACAACTTTTACAGTGTTCCCTTCCACATTCCAGAGATGTGAAAGCAGCTCAGCACTTCATATGCAGATTATATTACTTGCATCTGAAACAGGGTGGGTTTTTTTCCTCCCCCATCCCACATTAAACTCTATTTGTTCTGGTTGTGTGGGAGAGGCCAGTTCTGGCTGTAGTTACACTCTAACATTACTGTAAAGCAATATCATGCTGCCATGCAATAGCTCTTTAATGTCAACCATAACCTTCATAAATGGGTTTGTAACGAGAAACCCTTGTTTGTCATTCAGTAGGTATGATTGATGCTATGTGAGTGAAGTGTAGCCACAGTGACCATCTCAATAACATGAACAGCTGCCAAATATTCATTTAGCAGAATGAGTTTAAAAAACTTTGAGCAGATTGCTTTCACAAGGCTGCTTTCAACAAAAGGAAACATAATTAACGAGCTAATATCAGCATGTGTCTGGCTAAGCTAATGAATATCAAATTACACAGAATCCTGTATAAATCATCATTATCCTGAATTTTAATTGAACTTGCAATTAAACATGACAAATTTTATATACACTAAACCTTTAATTTATACTTTCAAATAAGAAATAATTTATCATTTTTAGTATTTCATAGTTAATTTCCCAATATGTACACTTCTAATTAACAAGGACAGACAGGCCTAAAAAAAAAAAAAAAAAAAAGAAAAACATACCAAAACCTGCTGAATAGCTCCATTGGTTACATCAGCTTTCAACAGATTAAAATCAGAGGCCAGAAACTTAGAACAGTGTGCAGCAAACCACTGCTTCTGCTAATCATATTTAATTTCAAACTCATCCTTTGAATACCACGTGTGGCTAGAAGAGAAATGAGCTGCAGCAATGTCTAAGGGGCAATTTAAAATCTGGGTTAGGTTTCTGCAAAAGAAGCAACAGTTTTGAAACAAATTCTTAGTAATAACTTTGTAATGCTCCATTTATACAGTTTCTTAATCTTATTATCACTATGGACTAGAGCTGTCACCATAAAAAAATAGTGCTTCTTGACTAAAGAATATAGTATTTATTATCTAGTTTAATCTTAATTATAGTCCCTCATTTACGATAGTTCCCTTTTGCTTATTTCCAGTATCATCCAAGAATGTGAAGAGGATTCCTTTCCTCATTTCCTAATACTCATGAGCTCCAGTTACTTTTTCTGTTTCATCAAAATATTTCAGTGTCTATTAATTTCTATACAGAAAAATTTGACTCACGAAAAAAAAAAAAAAAATAAATGGGTCTTACAGCTGTGAATGTGAAGTTTAGAGACAGAAGCAGCTGTAAGCAGGCACAAAGTTCTGTTAGCACAGCTAACTCAGCTGGAAAAGTAGGAGGAAAAAATTACCATGACAGCCATGCCAGCAAAGTCTGTGGTATAGAGATGGTCAGGATGGCATGAACGTGCATTTGTTCAAGGATTTTCATGAAAATGGTCATTCTTCTGCTATACCTTGCTCTCCACTAGGAGTCTTCCAGCAGAATTATGCTAGCATAACTGGCAAGAGAGTGCCCTAACACAGGCCAGCCCCCAGCCAGGAAAGGGTATGCACAACTAAATGGCACTCACATGGAAAATGTGGTCAAACCCCAACTGCAATTAATGTGTATATGGCTGCAGTGAAGACCTGAACACTTTCAGAAAAGTCTCATCAAAAGCTCAAGACAGGGCATAAAACAGATTAAAGCAAATATTCTCAAATACTCATGGTCTTGAAAATTTGATTTTATTCAGATCCTTATTACTATTTATTCTTCAAAAGCAGATGGATTATTCAAAATTCTTATTACAAAAATCTTCATTATGCAATTTGCTGAACCTTCAAGACAATGTACATTGCAAAGTCCCATTGCTCGCTGACCATAGCAATGAAACAACTGGGAAAATAAAAGGATGAAACTAAGAGAAAGTGAAAGCTTCTCCCACTAGGAAACAGCTTTAGGAATTCTATTAATTCCCACAGAAAATTAGGTCAACAACTTTCATATTTACAGCACTCAGCATTTAAAGAGTGAAATTTCTGATTTAATGAACAGTCGAATTAGGGATACAGCTACTACTAGGATTCTGCTACTACTGTTAATTATAGCAAACATTTTTGGGTGCTTCTTGCAGTCCTTGCTTTTACTCAAGCCACTTACATACTTCTATTACTTTATTTTTATCTACTGTTCTGCCTGCTCTCCTAGGTATTTAGTACCTGGCTATGCTCCTAAGTTTTGAACATACTTAAGAATGAACATATCTACCCTTGCTGACTAAATGAGATGTGGATATCCCAGAAAAATCTCAAATGTTTTCAGACCACTTGAAGGAAAGCCTCTGTCATGCAGCTCAGCGGGACTTCATTCCTATACATCCGTTTCCCCAAAATGTTAAGAGAAATGCAAAGCAAAAACCCAGAAGAAATAGTAGGGACTATTTGTGATCGATTTCCAGAATTATTTCTCCACTTTATTGGTACAGTTCTACAAGTTACTTAATCCCTAAGAGAAATCAGAGACAAAAGGCGATTAATCAGCAGAGTAGTATCCATCTCTGGTAGAGCGTCCTAACTGCTGAGATACTGTTGTGATTCTGCCACTGCCTAACTATATGATCTTCAATAACTACTCTGCTTCTCTGTCTCTCCATTTATTCTCTCAGAAAGAACTATACTAATGCTTACTTCACCCAACAATCTTTTTTTTTTCCTCCACTAATAAATCCTTCTATTGAACATTTGCACATTTTTGCTGCAGTATTTCCTGTTCAGTCCACATGCAGAGCCCTCACCTTTCTGACACCATTCCTTCTGCAAACACACATTCTAGTCAGCAAAAATAACATTGCCTACCCATCACTGAGAACAAATAAATGAATTAACTCAGACATAATTCTCCTCTAGGTTTTCCTAGTGCATTTTGCATTGTCTGTCTACTTAGATTACAAGCCCCTTAGAGCAAGGACACATTGTCTTGTTTGACTTGTACAGCTCTCAGCACATGGTTTGCACATAAATAATATTAAAACCAATGATAATACTGGTTTGGCCAGTCTCAATACACATGAAAATGAGGCAGCAAGTGTTTCTATTTTTTCTTTTTCACATAAGGAAATGTCATATTTCTTCTCATGTTTCAGGGACTTACAAACCTAATAGAACTGCATGTACCAAGGCTTTGAATGTTTAATGCTTTTGCTGAAAAGCACTATGTGTTCATGCAGGAGAAGCAGCAGGACAAATATTTTCACACATTTTCAGATAGCTGAGTGAAACTGGCTCCACCAGAATTTACAGCTGAAGACTACCAGAATTTACAACTTGTGAAATTGTGGCTGTCTGTATTTTCTCATTACAGTGTGCTTGCTAGAGATAGAGAAGGTGGGGGGTTTTTTTCCCTTTTTTTTTGCCATCTACTGTCGCACTACTTCCTAGTTAAACCTTGTCTCAAGTTATCAACACTCTCTGGAGAGATAAGCTTCTTCTCACTTACAACCTGTCACTAATAATCGAACTTTCAAGACTCCATCTCGAAAAGAGACTACCGGAGGCACACAGGTCACAGGAATTAACTGCCACCAGTCCTTGCAGAAAACTAAGCTCATCAATCTATAGCTTCTCGTCATAATTAGAATAACGGCTTCGAAAATTTGGGCTGATGTTGACTCAGTCTTATGCCACAAAGACCACTGATTAAAATCTTGGTGTGAAACTTAATGATAAGTGCTGGTGGCGTTGTCGTGGAGACAGGGACAAACAATTCCCTTGCCGTGACATTTTCAATGTCCTGCAGAAGAAAAACTGTCCTCTTTAGTGTGGCACTGTATGAAGCTTATTTATGGCTACAGGGCTTGCTGGATTGATGACTGTCGTAACACACTGTCAAATCCTTTACTGACACATTCATTTTTTGAGCCCCTGGTGTGGCAGAAATAAAACACAACAAAAATGTGAAAGTATTATTTATCAGTTTCTGTTTGAGTAAATAGTAGATGAAATAAATTTGGTATATGTTTGTACCCAGATGTGCACACAACTCCCTACATTTATTAAATGCACAAGAAACAAAAAGTATTTAATGTAGTTCAAGATTCTCTCATAGTTTTTGACTGCAATTTTGTAATTGATTTTAACAGACAAAACCCAAAAGGGCTAGAGTAGTTAAAGCTTTAAGAATACAACTTTGATTGCACTGTGTTTATAGCAAAATACAGTATATTGCGCACTTGGCGTTAAAATTTAAGAAGTCGCATCAGAAGTGTGATGTTTGTTTTGATACTGCATTTCAGAAAGTCAGCCTGAGGTTGTCACAGGTCTACTGACAGTAGCATGCTTTAACATTAATATCTGCAGCATTATTTTTATCACTTAGAAATTAGAAGGTGCATCTTCTGTCTTCTCTTTCAGAGAAAATGTGTTTCCTTCGGTTTAAATAGAGTGAACATTACTTGTTAGGTTTCAGGCTCTTGTTACCTTCCTGAAGCTCTTACAATGCACTAATTAACCATTACAAGAATATCACTCTGGACTACAACAGGTGAATTTACAGACAGATCATCATCAGAAAGAGCTCAAAATGTATGTCTGAATCCTCTGCACTGAACATACTCAAAAGATTCTATACACAGATTTTTCATACTGATCACATTTTCAGGAATCCTGCCTGCTTTAGCTTCCAGGTTCAAAATTATTAAGAGGAACCCTCTGCTTCAAAACTCAGAAGCACCTTTGTCTGTCTATGGAGGAAAAAAATAGAAGTCCAAGATTTACTCACTCGCCATACAACAAAAAGAAAATAAACTCACTGTCATTTTCTCCCCCTTTGTCCAACGCACTCTTCTGTAAAAATATTTTTAAAATTTCAAAATATTTCAAAATATTTATGGTATCTCTTCTAAGTTAAAAAAAAAATCCTGGGGAGAGAGGTGTCAAATTATCACACTGTTCTTTCACAATACTTAAGTACAAAGTGAGTGAGCAAAACGTTGGTCTCTGTACTCAGTAGTCGCAATTGCATCAATGTTACCCACAGATATAACAGAACACACTGAGAAAGTTCTACACATAAAAGGAAATGAAAATCAAAATTGGGTGATTGAGCATGATTAAGATTTTGTATGTATAATCTGAAAACAATGTGATAGCTACATGGAAGTTCTTTAATCCTCAGGAGCTGACATACCTTACCTACCCTCTATGTACTTCCCCCTCTTAGCCCCAGTTCCATAGCATTCCCACCATACAACATATATATCTCTATACATCTATATCTAGATACATCTCTGGCATGGAAATGTTCTTAGGATGTTTACAAGGAAGTGCCTTCAAAGCTGGACCCAGATAAATCATTGCTTCCCTCAACATCGGGTGTTTGTGAATTGTAACAATTATTATTTATAGCCTTTGAATATTCTGTACTTGTATTATTTTGTATTTCAGCTTCAGATTTTGGGCTTTTAAAAGGTAAAAGATATAAACTAAGAGGTACATCTCTAATCTAGTACTTGATAAGTAGTAGCATATGCTATCAATGGTCCAAGTCCCATCAGTAATTTAAGTATGTAAATAAAATCTGCAAGTTTCTCAAGACACTTAGGGATTTTTAACAAAGTGCTATAATTTACTTCACAAAACATTATGAAATAATTTTAGTCAAGAAAATTAGGAATTGATCTTCCAGAGCTACCAATAACAAAAGGGAAAAAAAGAGTCTTAATAAAATTAAATCCTTCAGATTTCTTAGGACATTTTGCAGAGCTTCAGGTAATGCTAAAGTGTATTAACAGACAAGGTGGTTCAGAAATATTTTAATTTCTCAGTTGCAGAATTCAACCCCTCAAGTCAATACACACCAAAACGTATCTGTCCCTCAACAATTTCAAGTTCCAAACATTTATATCTAATTGATATAACACAAATTGTCATCAATTATTCCTTTTTCAACTCTGTAAAATATATACAGATATTTCAGGTTAATGTCTGTAGTAAGTGCTGCAGAGTTTCTTGTAAAGATTTGTGACAAAATGTCAGCCTTTAATTTTCTTTGCTTTGCTGGTTTGCAACTCAAACTTAGAATGTGAAAGTGTATTTTAAAGAGGGGGAATCAAAGTGGTCTAAAATGGTTATAAAATACAGTTTATGCACTTCTTATGCCAGATGAAAAAGCTGAGTTTACCACATGGTAACTCTGGTGACTAAACAGATTGTCAAATACATTAAAAAAAAAAAAACAAACCACCAAAAAAGTCTAGCAGTCAGTTCTAATTTTTTCATGGCCATCAGCTTTTCTTGTCCTATTAGTTACCATAATAGCAACACAGTGTTGAGCAAAATACCAGAAGCTTTCATTAGAACCATTAACATAATTTGATAACTGATGGTATTTGATTTCTGACTTTTGAACTTTGAGCTAAAGCTTGGTGTAAGATATAATCTCACTGATTGGATGTTTTTTAAAATACAATCACTTCAAGTTATATTTCTTTGTTAAATGTAATTAATGTTCACATTTGTCACAAATTATATTATTTAAGAAAGAGGCAATAACGATGAAAGATGTGACAATGTTAAACCCATGTCATCTTCCCCCAAGTGATTAAGGCCTAATTTAAGGATTACTCAGAATAAACTGGAGCCATGCACGCAGTAATGGATATATACAAATAAGAACTTTTCAATAAAGCATTGATGGTTTTACTTAAGAACAAATTAAAAGTTTAGTACTAAATCCATCTATGTCAGATGCTTTAGAAACACGTTCAGGATGCTCTACTTGTAATAACAGTATTCAGTTATACACTGTTTTCCTGATCTTTAAATACAGTGCAAGTATTAAGGAGAGGTTTTTTGGCCCCTGTCTCTACTGGTGTGAGTAGGGATTTACAGACTGATAGAAGCTTCCCCTCTGCCCACAGTTCTTAAAATCCAACTTTCTCTGCTCCCTCAGCATTTGGCCACATTGCTGTTAGCGCCTGAGCTCACAAGCCTTGCCTCCTGGGAGGGCCCCTCAGTCTGGTGCCTGCCCTGTGCTGCCAGAGCAGGGAAGATGATGGGGCAGGCAGTTTTCCCTCCTAACCAGGCTCATGAAGCCCATGCTTCTGTGCAGATCACCGACTGGATGTACCCAGGTTGATTACTGCAAGCCACGTGCCTCTTTAGCATGGCAAGCAAAAGACTGCAATATAAACACAAGCCTTTGAAAGCTATTTTTATATTGACAAATGTGTAAACAAGGTAGCAGGGAGTGGGACGTTTCTATTGAACTTGGTCAGGTAAAGGACCTGAAACAGACTTTAATGTTCAAAATGTCCTATGTGTATGCAGCAAACCAGTTGTCCTGAAACAATATTGCATATAAAGTATCACCTATGTCATATCAACAACCCTCCTTGCTAGGCATTGTATACAGTCAAACAGGAGCTTTGAAAGGACATTTATGGGATCTTTATTAGTAATATAAATCCTACATCACCACAGCTGCATTAAAAAATGCAAAGGAATACATGCTATCGTCTTACAAAGATTTCAGTTGGGTTCACTAGGGACCATAAAAACAAACGTACACATTCAGACCCTTTGGCAAAACCATAAATGCTGGGAATACTCAAAATTTTCAAAACTTTATAGCATACTAATCTAAAATGCTTTGGAGAAAGGGAAAGGGTGGAAGAGAATTGAGATGATGTGGCTTTATTTTTTTGTCAGAAACCACATTTTCAGCTAACCATGAAAAATAATTTTGTTATATCAATGCATCATTAGCATGCATTAAACCTTCAAAAGTGAAAAGGGCTCATAAGATTTTTAAGTAATTTTGCACATAATATTTATCTAAGCAAATAATGAATCAGTAGGCATAGAAAGCAGTGAAGTCAAGGCAATAATGCTTAATTTTTAAAGAGAATTGGGTTTTTTTCTAATATCCAAGATTAAGCTAACAAAAATTACTAAAAGCTCCTAAATTCAAAAACATTAAACACAAGGAAAGATGCAAGAGAAATTCCACACCTCACCCACCTGTCTGGAGGTAACATTAAACCAACCTTTTCCATATTTCTTAGAGTGGAATTTAAGGGTTGTGTGTTTCAACAGGAATATTCCCTATTAGGAATTTTTACTGTCTGAAAACACCTGATACAAGGGCAGGGCTCTTATTTCCATTAGATTTGAACTGTCTGCCATGTCTTTGAGTGGCAGTCAGGCAAAGGACAGAGATTTAAATTTTGGTGTCCACTGCAGTAAAATCTCTCTCAGCAGTGTGTGGTCAGAGAAAAAAAAAAGCCCAATAAGCATTTTTTAAATTATAAAAGAATTCCAACACAGAGGGCTGAAGTCTAGCCATTGGAACATTCTTCCTGTTGGTATCATTTACTGCGAAGTGGGCAGTGGCACAACTGCATGGCTCTTCTTTGTCACCACCATTGTTGCCATAGCATGTCCCCTGCAGCTGATGTAATCAAATATGCCACTTTTAAAAAATAATGACTCTTCCATGCATAAAACACATTCACTGCAAAGATAAGATATAGTTTGGATCCCACTTCATATTTTGCTTAAAAGTTTTTTCCAACTTCCTGGCACAATGAAGCCCTCTAAATCTCAATGTAGTATTAATCATTATAAGGATTTTCTTACATTTACTGTAATAGCAAATTGCTATGGGATGAATACATTTCAATTTCTCTAATGTGAAACTTTAATTTCTAGAATATATAAGAACACAACTGTCACAGAACTCAAACTTTGCAACAAAAATTGCTTTGTCTTGATTTTTTTTTCACATAAAAACAACTGAGGAAGAGAGGAAAGAAGCACTGAAATTGTAGTAATGTTGTGGAAGACTGCATGAGGAAATACATAATGCAAAGCCAATCCATTCATCAGAAGGTACAGTCCATGCCATACTGTCCTTGCCTGCAACTCAGAACAAACAGTAAGAAGGATAGCTGGGTATTAAAAAACCCAACAGTTCAGTAAAATACACACTATTTGAACATATACAACATATACTGATATCGTTTAATAAGGAAAGCAAAAGCTGTGCAAAGCAAACAAGGAGTGAATTCCCTGCTTCCCATGGGCACTTATCCATGGGTGTTCAGCCATGCTCAGGAGAGCAGGGCCCCACCATGTGTAACAGGAACAAACTCCAAGCATCCACCTCTCCTTCTTCCTCCATCCACTTTAATCTACAGAGCATGATGCCACAAGGTCTGGAATATCCCTTTGGTCAGTTTGGGTCACCTGTCCTGGCTGTGTCCCCTCTGAGCCTCCCATACACCCCCAGTCTCCTCACCAGCATGGCAGTACAAAAAGCACAAAGGCTTTGCTCTGTGCAAGCCCTGCTCAGCAACAACAAAAACATCTCTGTATTATCAACCCTGTATTCAGCACAAATTCAAAGAACAAATTCAAAACACACCCCAGACCAGCCACTATTAAGAAAATTAACTCTACTCTAGCTGCAACCAGCACCTTCATACATCTATGTGCTCAAAGACAAGCAGTATGCACACCAAGCAATTACAAACAAGCAGGAAAATATACTGGATAGACATAGGTTTTGAATACTGCCAACTTGATATTGCATACAAGTGACTTCAATTATTCACAAAGTACCTCATATCCCCATACAGGCAATGTACACATCATCCAAAAAGACAGAGAAACACTGTTTATAGCAGCAAAGAACACCTCCAAGCTAAAAAGCTTATACAGTTTGTTCTAATATATCAGTTGGGAAGATATGCAAAAAGAGAAACATATTAATCTAATGCCTGAATGCTAAACTGTGAAAAAACCAAACAGAGGATATTCTCTGTTCCTAAGTGTTAGAAGGCATCATCATTATTCTACCATACCAAAGAAATAGAGGCTATTAAATGTAATGCATAAAATAACATTTAGCAAGAAAATCAGGATAATTACTTCACAAAAAGGACATTCAGTCAAGTTCTAAACCATTGCTCTGAATTGAGAATTACTTATGTCTAAGTTAAATCAAGTAAAACATCCTTAGCAGTCCCTTAAAGAACACTTGAAAATAACAGGAGGAACTACCTAATTCATCACACTTTTTTTCCCCGGTTAAAAGAGGCGAATTGCAGGAGGCTTTGACATTAACTTTCTTGTTTGTGAATTCAGCCTGTTTATTACAGGAACATAGATAAAGATAGTTTGGTTCCATACATGCTGAAACAAGCATTCAGGTCAGTTGTGTGTAAATCAAATTAGAAACTAAGGGTCAGGAAGACACTCTGCTGGGAACTGTATAACCACCACAACAGGAAAAACAAGGGCCATTAAAATTTTTTTGAGTCCAAAAGGTTTCAGTAAGGAAAACCTACCACTGAGATGTGTCCAGCTATCATACTTCGAGTAGAGGAAGGAAAAACTGTCACTTCACATACAAAAAACGCTACAATAAAAAAAATCAAGTAACATTCACAAAAGGGTAGTATAGCACTTTTAAGAAAAAATAGACATATGCTGTCCTATTTGCTTGCTACATCACAAAGCTGGAGAATCTTTAAATGCTGCTTATTAGATACATGCTGAATCATTCTCCATCACTTCACAGACCCAACACTGATGTCTTTCTTCATCATAAGTGGCAGAAATTATTTTGGAAAGTAAGAAGCAAGTCTGACAGGTGTTCCTTACACAATCCTCTAAGTAGAGCTGCAACATAACATCAAGACTCTAGATGGGTAGAGTTTTCTACATGCTACAGTTCTAAGTGTCCCATTCCAACAAGATGATGGTATCCACACTGGCCAAGTGGCAAAGAGAAATAAAAGTAAATTGTAATAAAAGATTGTCACAGGATCAATGCCTCATACTTTAAAACTGAGCATTTTGGCTCTGCTTCGGCATTCATCAGCCAAAACCTATTATCCTATGACAATATTCCATTTCACTGATATCTATTCATTATGAAATATATATATTTACAGTATTTGGAAGGTGATTTTTAATGCTGTGAATGCCCTTTAAAAGGAGACTATTTTAACATTATAGATTCCAAATGACTAGTCAAGATATTCAATTCCCTGTTTAAATCTTTAAATATACTTAGGAATTCCTTATTTCAATGGGCTTTCTAATGCCTGTTCCTTTACTGTTTAAATATATATTACAATGTAAAAAGAGAAAGGTCTTCATTAACTCATTGCACTAGGGGAATTCACCTTTTTATGATATTAGTTTCAGTCATTAATCACAATGCTTTACCAGTAACCAAGGTAAGTGACAATAATATTTATGTAGATCACTACACTTGAACTTCTCAGGTTTTGAAGAAGTCTAAGACAGTTGGATATTAAATTTGGAAATCGTAACTCTGACTGGCATAACAAACACATAGCATTCTACTCATAACCATAATACCTTCTGAGTCTCAACCTCAGCTGGTTACCTTATAAAAAGGCTTTTTCCAAAAAATTATCATCAACAGAAATCTTGTGGTGTTGAGAGATTTTTTTTTTTTATCCTTAAGAATTCTATAGGAAAAATACAGCTTTTTTTGTTTGTTTTTTTAGGAGAAAAAAATCTTTATTTAGGCAGTATATTTAAGAAGAATTTTAACAAGTGATAAAAGCAGTGAACTCTTAAAAGTGTACAGAGAAAATATCTCGTAGCATCTGAGACTGAGCACAATATTATCAGTGTCAGCATACTGATGACCCAGATGGTATTTGTATGTTTGAAGTATGACATCTATACTCCTCTGTCATCCAACACAAGTAATTAACAATAATCAAGTGGGTGTTAATTGGATATAATGGAACAATCTCCAGTCAGCCTGAGCCTACTATTTGCCTCTTACTAGTAATTATGAGCACTAAGTACTCACGCTAATCTCCTTCTTCTCACTGAAGCCAAACAGAGGTGCAGTATTTACTCAGCTGATAGCTTGTTTTGTCTGCAATTTAATCTGTTTTAAGCCAAGAAACTCATAATTTGCAGAGCCGTCACCAGCTGCCAGGATCACACAAAAGAATTCAAGGCCCTAGACGACAGCAATTCAGTATATATAATCCAGGGGAAAAAAGTACAATCATTAATTAAACTGACCTGTTACAACGGCAGTAGCCATAACACCTGGACACACAAATACTGAAAATTACCCATTTCTGTAACATCTGATAAGTTCACAACTTTGACCCATATTTGTCATCCCAAAAATATGCTGTTAAAACTTTCAAAGCCACTGTTCTTTTTCTATGCAAGAGTGACAACCCTTTCACTGATAGGAAAGTGGTGAACGATCTCAGGCACATCACTGCAGAATGTGCTTGGCTGTTTGATTACTACAACTGCAGCAAATTGAAAGTATCTTATCAAGAGTGACCATTAGAAAGGTATTACCAGCCATTAAGCAGATGGTTAGATGTTTTAAAATAGCTTTTACATAGCAGTGAAGTCCAGACTAGTCAGCCTTATTTATGGGTCTATTAAAGGCAAAAAAGGAAAAAATAATAAAAACAATGACTTTTTTGTGTGTGGTGAAAGTGGTAATTTTTCAGTGGCTTTCAAGACCATTATGCAACCAATATATGAATCAGAGAATTCAGTATAACAGTTAGAGCACTCTCAAATGCTATGAAATTTACCTCCCTTGTAAAAAATAAGTCTTCCATCATCGTAAAAATTGGATTGATTTAACACATAAAAACACGTAAGAAGGTAGCACACCACATTAAGAAGATCAATATTGAGGACAACTTTTAGGAATCCTTCCCAGGAAATTGTTTGTATCATTTAATCCATCCCAAACTTCGTTTTATTTAAAAGGGATTGAATTGGATTGTGCTGAGACAGATTTTTCTTATGTTACATGTAGATGTCATCACTATGTCAATAACTAAGACATGCATTGATTTACAGAAATGATACACTATTTGGAATACAATTACTGATGAATGCAGAAGGCCAGAAACACAGGCCATTAAGTACTATTATATTATTGATTCCATGTTTAAATTTGGGAAAATCACTCTATACATGATGAGAATCTTGCAATTTTCCCATGCCAATTCACATGTTGGGGCTTCAACTTACACAGTTTAGACAGGAAGTAGAATCATATGGAGCTTTTAAATCAAATACTAGAAAGCAAAAAGGAGAGCAAATCTCAGTACACATTCAGTACCTTAACACAAATAATCATCAAACATTCCAGTGGCACCTCCTAGTCCTTTACTGAAAAAAAAAAAAAA
>WEIU01001215.1:0-10320 GCA_013389925.1 Aegithalos caudatus
TGTATTACCTAGTGGTCAGATCCTTTTCATGCATGAGACATGCATTAAGTGAAAATATGTTTTAGTCTAGTTTTCAAATGTTTGTTTTTATTTCTTACATTTTAACAGTGGTAAGTGTAAAATATGAACCTGTGCTTTGGAGATGTTGGCCGTTTTCTTTTGCCAATTTCAGCATCAGAAATATAACCTAATAAGTATTTTATTCTGTATGTGGTACTCAGGTGGGGCTCAGAAATATTTTGAGCTTTGTATGAATTGTATGATTGGGCAAGAGCACTTGGAAGTACAACTGAGAAAAAAAATTTAATTCCAAAGATGTTTGTTCTGCAAAAACTGAATCCGAAGTATTCTTTAGGCTAGGTTTAGCAACTGTCTGCAGACAATATTCTAGACTTTAGATATTATTTCTCTCAAAGGTTTCCAATAATTTCTTTCAGTGTTTCCTCTGAGCTTAATGTAGCTGGCCATCTTCTCTTCTGAGAGAGTATTCATTTTTGCTCTTGATAATCAGCATGCTTTTTTTCAGACATTGACCGTAATCTGTTTTGGAAATTTCCAGATTTGAGTGTCTCCTTTCTATTAAAAATCAGCTTGTAATACTCAGTCCAATTTGGGTGCCAGTTGGTATTATATAGGGTGTTTGAAGCAATTTTTGGCTTTTAATTGTAGTGTAATTAGTTCTGCCAAACATTTTTTGAATAAGAAACTTACACTTAGTTTACATTACTGTGATCAATGCAGAACTTTTAAAGTAAGTATTACAGTATTTTAAGTGTTTCAACTCATGGTTTGAGGACTTAACCAATAATAGCTTTAAAGAGATTGAACAGACAATAGCTACTGCTGAGAATATTATATGCAGTCACTACTGTGAAAGAACTGCAATCCTAAAATACTAAGTTACAAGTTGCACAGTTGGTTTTGTTGGTCATCTGAGTGTTAACTTCACTGATGGAAAATAGTGTTAAAAAGTAGTTTCCTGAAAGGTGCTAGAATGCACATAGTCATGTTCTTAAGCAATGGGAAGATACTTCATCAAGAATACTTTGGGTGCCATGAGAATCCAAATCTAGTTGGCAAATATGTTCCAGTCCTGTACTTGAGATTAATCTAGATGCAGAGATGAAGTATTAATATAATATTACTGTGCATATTCTATTAATGTGCTGGGGTATAAGTTCTGCCAGGTGTGGATAGACTGCTTTGCATTGTTTGCTATCCTTACAATGAAGTATAGGGGATCAAAGGGATATCTGCTTCAGATACCGCAAGAGCTGTGAAGTTTGTTCATAATGCAGGATGCTGAGACAATATCTGAAGCTGGATTTGGGCTGTTCATTCATCAGTCGGCTTTGCACCTTCAGTTTATTTTCAGAGTCTCAGTATTATTGTTCCATGGTTTCTGCTGCAGGTTTTCTCAGTCAATGGAACCTGTATGTGAGAACACTGTTACAACAAATGAACAGTCACCTAAGACATAGTGGACCAGACAGATGGTTATCTACTGTCATGTTTCCAGCGCTGATGTATTACTTAACTTTATCTTAAAGTTTGATGAAATAAAAGCCCCGCCCATAGAAAAAGATGCAAGAATGCTGACGTAGGACTAATATCCTGGTATGCGAAGTACAGTGAAGTTTTATGTATGACTACAATATCCTTTTATAGTAATTTATAGATTTCAGTAATTCCACTTTTACTTTTGGGAAGATGAAAAAGAATCTTCAGCTCTGGGTAGTTAAATCTGACACATACTATTTTTCCATTGGAGTTATAATAGCATTCTTAAGGAAATGTGTTTTCCAGAAATGACATTTTACATTTGATGAGCTGTGTGTGTTTAAAAGAAACATGAAACACATATGTGCACACACGCAGTGGAATAAAAAACTTTATTCCATTAGTAAAAGATTTTCTGCCTCCCACCTCTTTGATATAGGAGTGTGTATAAGTCTATTTCTGTAATATGGTTTCTCACCATTGACACTTTTGTTTTAGTGTAGGTTCATAGGAACGTTAACTGAAATGTTTTATTTCTCCTTTTCTTTCTTTCTTCTTTCTTTATAGTCACCAAATCAAGTCTTTACAGTATAGCAGCACGGGAGATGTCATTCTTGTGGTTTCTGGTAACTCTCAGGCAAAAGTTCTTGACAGAGATGGCTTCCCAGTAATGGAATGCATAAAGGGAGACCAGTACATTGTGGATATGACAAACACAAAGGTAAAGTTGAGGGCTGGAGGTTTCGAGGCAGAGGTTGGAGGTTGTTTACTTGTATGCTGTGAGTGTAAGACTAATGAGCAACAATGTGCATATATTTAATGGTAGCTAAAAATGCAAATGCAGAAGGGTTCATTCATAGTTTTGAAGTACTTCAAAACATTGGTTACATTTTGACCACTTTGCCCTTATATTTCCACAAACGTGAATACATGATACAATGGTTCTGTTTACCTAGATGATTAAATTCAGGTCAGTGTTTTAAATAGCTTAAGCCTAAAAAGTAATGATAAAATCTAAAGCTCAGACTGATGATAAAATTGATTTACTTATTTCTTGTAAAGTATATTGCCAAATAACTAGGCTAAATGCTGTTTTGCCTAAAGCTGTTCTTGTCAAATGACTCTTTTGGCTAGTGATACATATATAAAACCATCAAATAACATCTGCTTTAGTTCTAGTTTGCTTAAAAATAATTTAGATTTTCTTTCTCTTGTAAATGTCTAGAATTCCAGTATACTGTGGTCCAACAGTCAAAATGCTAAAATATTTGTTTAATTGCCTCATTAACTTTTCAGTATTTCTCTCCTTATTTGTGCTTAAAGCAAACTGAAGTCCTTCCAGCATTGCAGTAGTTTCCAAATAGCTTTGAACACTGTCAATGAGCATGTGCCTGTATTTCAAAGAAGTAAAGCCAAATGGACAATATATAATCAAGTAATGTGGTTGTATTCATCAGTCATCAGTCACTGTAACAGCAATTGCTTAGTTTGCATAAAACACCTGTTTTTAAGTCTTAAAGGAAGACAACTGACTAGTCTATTTGCAACTTCAGTGTTTTATGAAAGACTCATCTGAGGTTAAACCCATCTTGGCTTTATAATTCTGTTTCCTCATTTTTCTCCAACTGGATCTTTGGCTAGTGTAGATGGACATTGGTGTATTGTGTCACCCTGGTTGTTACTGTTTTTTCTGCTATTTTTCTGTAGCTTGAAAAAGTTCATATGATGATGTAGAGATGCCTATTGTTTCAGCCTTTCTCTGCATTATAGTTCTCCCAAGAGAAAAAGATGTGTGTTTCTATGCCATTTTCTGAAAGAAAAAAAAAGTAGAAGGATGTCAGGGTTTTTCTAATTCAGAGATGAAAACAAGCAAGGATGAAATAGACAGAGTACATACAATCTGTTAAATCATTTTGATGTTAGTCAGAAGGGTCCAAAGGGTCTGATTTGTCCCTCAGCTTTCATGTGATTCCACTTGAAGGATTTGGAGTAAAAGTTGTAAAACCTTGTACGATAGTTTACAAGACCCTGTAAGACCTTTGTGTTTATTTCTTTAGGGTCACACTGCAATGCTCAATTCAGGCTGTTGGCATCCAAAGATAAAGGAAGAATTTTTGACATGTTCTAATGATGGGTAAGTATTGACATTTATCTTTGACAGTGTGTTTTGAGAGGCTTGTTTAGTTTTTGTTTTTTACTGTGACTTAATTTACTTAAAATATCGTTCTTTTTAATCTTTAGTAAGTACTTAATATAGTGAAATCTGGAAGCAAAGATTTTATTTGTTTTGCCTGTAGGTAATAAATGTATTTTGTTGGTATTATTTTAGTTCTGTAACTTAAATTATTTTTTATTGATATTTCATGAAAGTTGTTGGTTAGTTGTTTTTACAAAAATTCTTGGACAAAATTTTACTTTACCCAGTATTCCTGTGGAGTAGAATAATTCCTGTGGAGAGACTTAGTGTGACTGAATTCACTAGGAAGATTGAGGATTTCAGTTGGAAGTCGCAAGTTTCACTTTAGGTGTAACTGAATATTGATAGATGTTGTTTGACAAGTGTCATAGAGACTGTTAGAAATTATTTTGTGGCTTCAGTCTTGATCTTTGTGGTTAGAATCAAATGTCAAAATGTCACTTGGTATCTGTGTTTATCAAGTTACTGCAGCTGTCAGTAGCAGGTTTATGAATGATTTTTACTGATGTTTCAAATATGCAATGTCCTTTTCTCCAGAATGACATTAAGGATTGAATTTCCCCACTAATGTATCTGTAGAGTGGTCCACTGTAAAAAGAGACTTCAATTACCAATTACTTTAAACATTATAGTTTTTCTTTTTCTCTAAAAAGTTTTCTTTTTCTCTGACTTATTGGGTACATGAAAGTATTATTTACAGGGGTACATAAAAATACTATTTTAAGAGGAAAATTCACAGTTTCTGATAAGATCGTGTCAGAAGGAGAGAAACCTGAATAGTACATTGTGCTTTATGGAGAAATACACTTAAGCAAACTGCATATCGTTCCAGATCGTAGGCACAAGGGTACTACTTCCATAATAGGAATTATTACTAGATGCTAGACTCAGTACTTTGTTTCGTTGATATTTTGGATGCAGTTAGACATTAGTATTAGGTCGAATAGTTTGTAGATCATTAAAAACAAATTAAGATACTATAAATGATGAAGATTGTTCAATTTTCTCTCTAATCAAGTGCCCTAACTAATATACCAGAAGTGGACTCAGTACCTCTCTGATGCTTGAATTGCTGTGAATTAAAATGGTCTGGGCAAGTAAGAGAAAACCAGATAAACACTAGAATAAATGGTTGCATAATTTAATTTTCACAGATACTGCATGGCTGAAATCACAAAAAAAGTATTTTAAGCTCACTGCATTTTGCTTCATGCTAGTGACAGGTCTTTACAGGATGTCCTCTGGAAAGAAACAATGTGGATTGCTTATTTTGCCCCACAGGGCTTGAAAACACTATTCTGTCTGTGAAATTTAATAATAACAGAAACTAAAAAGTCTCCAAAGTTTAATCAATAATTTGTCTTAAGACTGGAGCTGTGAACAAGAATTGAAAAGAATAGTTCCAGTTGGAAGGGGCCTACAATGATCATCCAAGTATCCGACCAGTTCAGGGCTGTGCAGAAGTTTTTAAGGCCTGTTGTTAAGGACATTGACCAGTCAGCCATGTCTCCAGGAAACCTGTGTTGGTTTGGGACCACCATGTCAGTAAAGAAATGCCTCCTAGTGTCCTGTCTGAACTTTACCTGGCGCAGTTCTGAACCATTCTCATGCATCTTGCCCCTGGATGCCAGGAAGAAGAGCCTTTCTCATGAAGCTGTGGAGAGCAGTGAGATCACCCCTCAGCCTCCTTTTCTCCAAAGTGGACAAGTCCAAAGACTTCAGCTGCCATTCACAGGTGGTTCCAGCTCTGTTTCCCTCCTCAGGACACACTGAAGGACCTTCCCAGCCCTCCCCTGCAGGGCCCAGCAGGGCCCACGTTGAGGCCGCCCAGGCGGAGCCCATTGGGGCCGTGCCGTGTCTGAGCCATGCCGTGCTCGGGGCTCTGGGATGGGCTTTGTCCTCGGGGCTACCCGGGCACTGCTGACCCGCACGGAGCCTGCAGAAGTAAAAAGGCTGAGTTAGGAAGGTCATGGCAATGTCTAGTCAGGTTCATAAACATAATTAATTCAAAGAGATAAATAAAAGCCTTAATGTTCTTTTCATTAACAGTATTGTGTGAAGGTAAGTTGAGTTAGAGAGTAGCACACCTTTGAAAATATATGTTCCATTAGTAAATTTGGAGCACAAGTCTGATGAGGTGCAGCTGAGTGAACTGGGGCTAAGGCTGGAGAAGAAGAGGCTCAGGGTGACCTTAACACTCTCTACAACTCCCTGAGAGAGGGTGTGGCCAGGTCAAGTCCATCTCTTCTTCCAGGTAACAAGAGACATGGCAAGAGGAAATGGGCTTTAAGTTGTACCAAGGTAGGTTTAGATTGGAAATTTGGAAAAAATCTGCTCTGAAAGGGTGGTCAGGCATTGGAACAGGCTGCCCAGGAAAAGAGGTGGAATTGTCGTTCTTGGAAACAATTAAGGATATGGTTTTGTGGGGGATCTGGCAGTTTTAGTTTAATGGTTGAACTTGATGATCTTCAGCATCTTTTCCAACCTTAATGATTGTAACTGACAGCAGTTGCTGGAATTACACTGGCTATTTTAACCAGTAGCACATGAGTTTCTGACTTCTTTTTGGTGGTAGTTTTTGAATGAGGAAAAATAACTTCTCTGAGATTGCTTTAATATGGCATTCTTAGAGAGTATTTTGTGTAAGAGAGTAACATTAGAGTACTCTCAAGGCAGAAAGGGCTTTTTTTAATCTAAAGAAAGAAATGGTCTGTGTCCAGCAAGATTTAACTGGTTTCTATTGGTTTATGCTTAAAGGAAACCGGTTTCCTGAATTTTAAGTAAATGCAATTTGTATTAAGCATTCTAGAAAACAGAATTTTTTCATTTAATGGTGTTTATTTGACATTTTGCATAGAATGAGTTACAGATATTAAATGTTACAACTGTATCTATCTGACAGTCTAATATTTTTACATTTATTCCAGTACTTATACCTGACCCTTAGGTGTTGAAGAACTGTATTTCAACTATTTCTAAAGCTGGCTTTTTTGTTCAAGCCAATAGATATGCACTTTGTGAAATGCTGGCCGAAATATAAAACTGTTGAAGAGTCTATGTAAAAACTTGGTTTATGTTGCATGCAAGGAAAACAATGTGATTGTAAGAAAACTTGAGCTTTGGAGACTGTGGGCTTCTCATGTCAGACCAAAAGACTGGTGAGGTGAGGAAGTGTGACTGGAGAACCCCCAGCTAGCCTCTCCCTCTGGCCTGTGCTGAGAGTGGCCATCCTCAAAGCACAAGCAGTCAAGTGGCTGTGCAGAGCAGGTCTGTTTCTGCTCTCTACAGTCTTTGCAGCATTGAGGATCAGGGCAGAAAACAGGGAGGGATCCTTTGTATGGTTCTCAAGGTAGTTCATTCCCCAGAGAGAGTCAGGGGCGAAGAACCAAGAACAGCGCTGTGCACAGTCTTTTAAACAGGGGAGGTACAAGGGGAGGGTACAATTCTTCAGCCAATCAGGGTTACCACAGGGAGGAGATGAAGGGGGGGCTCACAATATGACAACCAATTGGAAAGACAGTGGGAGTAGAAAGGGTAACATGCCAATGCAGCCTCCTGAAATAGGGGAATTACGGGGAGGAGTTTAGGCAGGGGGTTGCGACAATGAGGACTGATAGGGAGCTCTGTAGAACAAAGGGCATGGATTAGGGAGGATTGACATTCAGGTAGGTGGGGTGAAAGGCAGTTTAGGGTGTGATAGACAATTCAGAGAGGGAGGAGAAACTTGGAATAAACTAACAAGCTGGGGAAACTGGAGCAAACCATTTAAGAGGTTACAGTAAAGAAAGTCACACCACCACAGACTGGCAGTCTTTATTCTAGAGAAGAGAGGTCTAAGTAGGGAAGTATGCAATCGAAGTTTGTGAAATGTTCAAGATGGTAGGTGAGCTGAATGGGGAACCGTTGTTTTTGAAAACCTCTTCCAAACCAAGAGGTATTTCTTGAAAGTAGATACAGTTTAGATAGAACCAATAAAAGAAAAAAAAAACAAAACTGGATGCTGCTCAGATTTATTCTGGAATGCGTTGTTACAGGAGGACATGGAGGCAAGATCAAAAAGGGATGAGAAAATTCACCCATAAACAGATAGGAAATAGAATAGGCATTGTAATATCTTCTATATGACAACTGTGGATAGTAAGGTGAAATGAAGGGAATTAATTGTAATGACAAGATTGTCAGCATCATTATTGCTGTGATTGAAGACTGAATACAGGGCTAAATGAACTTATGATCAGATGTAGCTAGATATTCCTTATGTCTTTGTGTTATTTAGTGAAAGTAAATAATTAAGATGTAATTTCATGATGCATTACTGTTGAAAATGTAGTGTGTGGATTCTCAAGGGACAATACCTTTGCAATGGTTTTATATCTGGAGTTCTGTGGTGTTCATGTGAATAAGTTAACTGTTTGTAAGGTCTCTCTCAAGCAAGATAGTGAGACAAAGCCCAGTCTAGCTTTATGTGGTTCTGGTATATAGAGATTTTGGGTATGAATGTTTATAGTTTTAAACAAAAGAAAACAAGCAAACAAACAAATACAAAACAAAACCAAAGCAAAAAACAAAAACAACCCAACCAACCAAACAAACAAAAAAAGGAAGAAGGTCTCCCAGTCCTGAAACAATCTTTTTACAGGGCAGGAGACCTGCCTGTACCCAGTTTTGACATTCCTGACATTGTACACCAATGTGCTTTGATGTTCGTAGTTCTTGACATATTATACTTTGACATAATCTAGCAAGACCATCTATACCCATAAGAGGAGAAATTAAAAGCTTTAGAGTATTGCATATAAGAGGAAAAGATGCACACATGTACTCTTTGTATTTTCTCCTGATAGTGCACTGCTGATCTTTTTTGTTTACGGTGAAGACCAGCTCTGGAAATTCTGTCATAGATTCCTGTTGGTTTTGTTCTAAAATTTTTACTAGACATTGATGTAAGAATAAATTACCTTAAGTACACTGAGGGCTCTGAAACTTTTAAGAGGGAACGTGATGCTATCTCTGTATCTAGAAGTTGCAATTTAATCCTCACAGTGAGAAAAGGAACTGCCACAACTGGCATGTGGGAAGTATAGACCTGATACTACACAACAAAATCAGTCCCTTCAGAGGGTCATCCTGAATAGATGTGGGAAGATGATACCAGGGATGCTGTTAAAAGCTGTGAAGGAAAGCTGAACATTATCTCTTTTTGCTGGTTTTAATCTGTGTTGAACATCATACAAAACAGTAAAGCAAAGTGATAGTTGTCTCTTAAACAGACTTCTCTGCTCACATGATGAGTATTTCAATGTGGGGAGGTTGTGTGTACTTCAAACCTGGTTGCCAGAACCAGATATTTTTGAAGATGCTTGCAAGAAAAGATTTGAGGGTTTTCAGTTAATCATCCAGGAGTTTGAAAGGTCCTGAAACTAGTGGTTGAAGCATGTGTGTCATGCTCTTTGGAGTACCCTGAATGGCAGGGTCTGAGGCTGAAGGAGAAGAGGACACAGGAGAGCACACGAGCAATGTTAATGTACTGTTAAACCCTGATTCTGTATTGTATGGCTCTAGATAAAATTTACACCTCCTCTAGAGAAAACAGTCATTCATAAACTAAATGAATGAGTGTTTGCAAGTTGTGGACTGTAGCATTTACAGGAATCTGTCTCTTTCGTTGAATGGTTGCCACCTACATACAGTTTAAACAAAGTTAGGAAAGAAAATGGCATTTTCTGGGTGGCCTGTTGAAACAGGAGTTTTCATGATGCATAAAGAAGTTAAAAAGCAAAATTTGCAAGTGCCCTTGTGGTATCAAGTGAAAGTAACTAATTTTAAATAATTTAAAATATGTTTTAAGTAAATGCTTTTCAAATGTTTTAAATCTGCATCTGTGTTAATCTGCTATAACTAAAATGCTCACTTAGGAATAGTCTTTATATGTATGTAACAGTTTCTTTTGATTCCAGGTGACTAAGGCTGTAGTAGTAGTCTGACTAAAAAGTAATTCAAATGAAGGCTCTTAGAATTGTAAATGAAATATTGTAAATGAAATATTGTAAATGAAATATTGTAAATGAAATATTTTGAGAAGTGATCTCTTTCTTATACATGTGTGACTTATTCATGGCATTCAAATATGCTATAAATTAAAAAAAAATGGTAGAAGTATGTTTTGATGATAATATACTCTAATGTGCAGTTATTAGGCTATTTGTAAATTTCCCACTTCAGACTGCAGATATACAGGTTACCAGCAGGGAGTCTCAGTGTGTTTTGTATCTCTGTTCAAGGACACAATGCTGAACTCAGGAGAAACTACATAAGAAAATTACACAGTTCTATCAGACTCCTATATGGGAGAAATAAAAGCTGGTTGGCTTGCACACTGAAATGAGCCAGAGCCTAGACACAGCAGTTACGGAATAATCTGAAAACTCCTCTTAACTTGTGTAAGTTCATGCCCACTTATGCAGTTGTTAGTGGATATAAATCTCAGTAGCTCACCTCATTTTATTTTCCTTGACAATATTTCAGATGATGGCTTGTGGAAAGATGTAATACCATACTGTTTTTTTTTTTGTTTGTTTGTTTGTTTGTTTGTTTTTTTTTTGGGTTTTTTTTTTTTCCATGTT
>WEIU01001216.1:13791-24047 GCA_013389925.1 Aegithalos caudatus
TTTCTACCATATCTTCATCCCCTAAACCATAAAAACGATAGACCTTTGCCTCAAAGAAATTATCATGGTGATTAATTTGGTGACATGTAGCAAGATGAGCATTTTTCTCTTTTTTAACCTCACAAACCTTTTCTATTTCCAATCGAAATTTTAAACTGATCTTTCTGTAGCATTTACACTGACAAGCGAGTGGGCTTTTAATAATTTACCCATGTTGCTGCAAAGAGGCGGGGAAGAACTGCAAGTTTAAAACACAAAGGAGAAAAGTTAATTTAAAGTGATGTTTGGTAAAAAGTCCCCTTTGAGATCCTGTTGTGTAATTGAACAGATTAAGAGAACTGACAGTAACTTCACGGTATGCCTAAGTGGAGGTCTCTACGGGTCAGCTCTCGGATCTTGTGCCGACACGTTAAACAAGTTTGTCAATTTTCCATCAGATTGATTTTTCTCACAGGTCTGGAAGCCTCGTCTCATTTCATCTTATTTCCACAGGGGTTCTTAACATTGCAAACTGCCATTTACTTTTGTCTCAAAGTGTGAGGAATGATTTTTATCTCTGAGTGGCAATCACGACAGGCAGCTCCAGCACTGCTTATAATGTTGCACATTGTCCTTCCTCACCAACTGGGGTTTCTTTTGTGTTTTTCCCCTCTTTGGGAATGATGTGGATTTTTAGAATACACTCGAAATAATTATTAAC
Source organism: Aegithalos caudatus (assembly GCA_013389925.1). Classification (NCBI taxonomy): domain Eukaryota; kingdom Metazoa; phylum Chordata; class Aves; order Passeriformes; family Aegithalidae; genus Aegithalos; species Aegithalos caudatus. The sequence goes on from WEIU01001216.1 coordinate 14,492, forward strand.
AGAATGTACTTAGGGCAGATGTCTGTAGTCTCTGAAGTGAACAAAAAAAGCAACAGAAACCGTGGGGTTTTTTCTTTGCTGTTTTCAGCATAATGAGAGGTCAGCCTGAGAAAATATGATGTCTCTGGGAAGGTCACAGGGAAGAGTATTAACCTCTCTTTACATTTCCATGTCTATTGTCCCCTCCTGTTAATGTCAAGGGAAATTATGTGCACAAAATGGAGAGCATGCTTCTGAATAGGTTAATGCTGCTGAAGGTTATATATTTGAATTAATTGCACTAATCACAAGAATCTACTCTTACTCCACATCAAGTTAAATGAGTGCAAATTTTGTCCGAAAGCCTATGGGACCTGATGGTATTCTCAGATGGGTTGTACAAACATGCTTGTGTCATCCCCTTGACACAAATTAAGCTACTAGGAACTTAACCACTTTGTTGACCTAATAACCTCTTGATGAAAGAAGACTGCCATTTATATCAGTGGTATGAGGGTGAAATCATAGGACACCCCAAACTCCATATTTTCTTGCCTCCACCTCTGGTAGTCCTTTCCACTTGTGAAAACTGGCTGCAGTCAATCATTTAAACCACAATTACCTCATAATCTTTGTAAGAATTTCTCACAAACATCAGTATCTAAGACAGATACAAAACAATAAGCCCAGTTCTGAATTTCCCTGGTGCTAGCTACATTGTCTTGCCAAAAACCTGGAAAGATTCATCATCCCTTCTTTTGGAGTCTTGTACTCCAAAAGTTTTAAAACTTTTAATAACCAAGCAGATTAAGTATTAATACATGCAAGTAAGTTCCATTGTTTTTTCTCCAAAATGTGATACACTCAACCTAATTAAGTGATCAAAGACAATGTGGAAGTTACCAAATCATTTGGTAATAAGTGACTTATCGCTCCTGTAAAGTATTTGCTACTATTTTGAAATCTCTGTAAAAATATGAAGAGAAAAAAAATCAACAAAACAGACCTAGTGATGATTTTTGCTGCTAGTATGACTGGACAGGAAAGGAATTTGTACTGCTTAATTGGTCGTCCATGGGGCACTTCTAATCCAGGAGGAAACACTGTATGCCAGCTCAGCCCTACACAGCTGGCATGGAGACACCAGTCCCTGGTGAGTCAGGTGTGCCTGCAGCTGCACTGGTTGCTCATGGCACAAGTGAAGGGGTGGTAACCCAGGAAAGCCCCTGGGAGCCTCACAGCTGGAGCCAGGCTGATTTTTCACCTCAGACTGTGGAAGGGGTGGTGCAGACCTGACCACAACTTGTGAAGGGCATGGAGGGAGGATGGGGAGATGCCCTCGGGGTCAGTGCATGGGCTGGAGGAAGGGAGGCCAGGCCAGAGGCTCAGGAGCCAGGGTCATGTTGAGGAAGTGAGGGACTGGGAAAGAGCAGGATACTGAGGGTTTCTGCCCTTCCTTTGGCCTTCTCTCCTTCCTTGTTGAACTTTTTGTGGATAGCAATGAACAAGGGTGCTTTTACTGACAGACAACAATCTGAACAGCCCGAGATGTCCTCAAGGCATTGACTTGTCAGAGAGAAGTGTGTTCAATATGTTAAGCTTAAAACCCTGCACTGTGCATCACACATTATGGAAAGAAAGGGGTACCTAGTATGGATTTTTATTAATTGCTAATTCTGTACTTCCATTTTGTATTCCTCATTACAGCTGATAGGTAACCCCCCAAATAAGAACTGTGCAAAATTCCTTCATTTCCATATTGTATTTGAGTTACTCAATCAAAGTTAATATGGGAAGACTTTTTCACACCAGACTGTTAATGACAGTTCAGTTTGGTTTGTACAGGTTGGCTCAACCTATCTAATTTTTTGACAATCTCTGGAGAGACTCCTGAGTGAGAACTTCCTTTTTGCCTTGTTGCAGCTTAATATGAAAACACACTACAGCAGGCTGTTTTAGTAGAAGGGCATGCAAACAAGTATTTACAGTCTTTTGATCACGGAGTAGATAGCCCAAACTACACTGCCAGAAATGGTCATCTATCACAGAGATGGTTTAGTGAGATGATGTGGGATAGTTAAATGAGATTTAAAATATAAAGCCAGTTTTTTCAGCTGTTATAAGATTCAGTGTAAACACTTCCTGCAAGCTGAGACTTCACCATGTGAATGAGGCACTGCTTCCATTGCATCCAGGGTGGCAGAAGGATGTGGTTCAGCACAGCAGCCCCAGCTCTGCCAGCCCACCCGGAAGTTTGGGCTCCCCAGTCCACCTTCCCTCTCCAGCCCACCTGGAAAAAAGGCCCTTTCCCTGTGACCATGCAATGGCAGTAAGGAGACTTTCTGACCAGGTCCTGGTCTGGAGTGTAAGAAGCAGAGAATTTTTTTGTACTCTATATATATCCCTGAAAGAGAAAATCACAGTGTTTTTCATATTTAGGCATCTCAAACCTGGCACAAGTGTTTAAAAATCTTTAAAGGTTCCTTGCAAAGTTAGTTTAATAGACACTTCTCACAATTAAATATTTTAGACATCCTAATTTTTTTCCATAATTCCAACATTAATTAGATCACAATATGGATTAATTTCTTGTCACATTCAATTTTTTTGTTGCAGGATATTTTGAAGGAGTGAAACACAAAAACAAGTTGCTGACATTTGTAAACTCTCCCTTTTGTTGTACACACAAACATAAAATAGCTGACATTTGGCTCTTTCATCCTTTCTTCCCTGCTTGTTCAGTGCAAATATTATCCAGACAGACGTGTTAAACAAATATCATAGTATCTGCAAACAAGGATATATAAATCTCATTGTCCTGGTCAGAAGCTCAGGATCAAACTATCCTCCTAAGCCATTCTGATCTGCAAATGACCTTGAGCTAATTTATTTCCTACACTGTTACATGAAGGTCATTATACTTGCTAATTTCACACACTTTATTTATTTATAGGTAGCAGTAATATCAGTACCATAAAGGTAACCTTTAAATTGTATTTGTATCACTTTACGGGGTGGAATTGCAGGATTATTTATAAACTACTTTGTGATTGTTTTCTGGTTACTGTATTTGTAAGAATGTCAACACGATATAATGAATATTTTCATCTGGCTTTTGGGGATGGAATGAGGTACTAAAATTGACAATTTTCTGATCAATGACAGAACTACAACCTCTTTGAAAATTAGCAGGACCTATGCCTGCTACAATTCCATACTTCTTCATACAAATGTACTCAGCCATGCATTTCTTCACAATGTGTGTCTTAGTGCTGTCATATTTTAAATAATATTGCAAGAGAGTTGGCTAGTACTTAGAGTGTATCTGTTCTATGCATTCATTGCTGAATACTGAATGTTCCAGTCTCTTAAGACCCCTTTAAATGACAATATTGCTACATTTTTTGCTTGGGCACTTTTGTTGGCATGTGACAATGTGGATGATCAGAAAATCTTACAGTTTGCTTTAATGACAAGCTACCTGAAGTTGTACAATGGCCTCTGTGTTGACTTCTCTAAGCCCTGTCAATGCTCAGCATATCCCAGGATCAAACCCCTGATGAGAATGGAGTGAATTGATTTACTGTTTCTTGCCTTCTTATTGAATGCTTTTATATTCTTTCATAAACTAGTAAACCTCCAATCATATAAAATTAAGAGGTCATGGTGAAATGACCGAAGTAGCTAATTTGAAGAGCCACTGCATACTTTAAGGCCCTGATTCAGGGACATCTATCAATACTGTGGATACTGCTTAATCATTAAATCAATACTTCAAATCAAGCCCACATTCTTACCACTTGGCCAGGACCTGATTTGCAATAGCATTTCCATAGCATTTAAGAACAAAGAATTAGCTTGCTTTGAAACATTTTATGATCATCTTAACCTCTACAGAGTTGCTTTCCCGCAATGAGCCTCAGAAAAATCTGAAGAGATTTCTACCAATTGTGATTTTGGAATGTGTGGATGGGGGAAACACTTGGCAAAACATTTAGCTGTGGATCAAGTTTGCAAACCTTGGCTTGCAGACATCCTCTGTAATCAGGCACTGGTGACAGTGGAAGGCAGAGACAACAAAGTCTCAGCAGAGGTTTTTAGCCTCTGCTGAAATCTCACCTGCAAAAACTGACAGGTGAAAAAAGAAAAAAACATAGTAAAAACAACTAAAAATATCCCCCCTGATCCCAAACCTATGAGAACAAAGAGTTTTGGATGCTGAGACTGACCTTTAGAGATCCCAAGCTGGTCCATGTTGCACCGAGGCTTTCTTCTTACCTTGCCAGACCTTGGCAGCTCCAGTACCACACCTGTTTATCCTGCAAGCTGGTGACCAAGCTGTTTGTGCCAACCCACTGCATTTACTCCATCTTGGTCTGCCCTCACATGATCAAGAATATCCAAGGCACAGAAGTTTCACTGCACAAAGGGTAGCAGACTGGGAACAAAAATTTTTTAAAAACTGTATATTTTGTCCTAATTCTGAGCTTTGATATTGAAGTGACAAAAATTCAGCATATGATAAAACTTGATTAAATGAATATGTGTAAAGGTATAATGGGATAAATTACATACCGAAGACAGGATGAATGACTGGTGTCTGAAATATTGAGTTACAATAGGTGAGGATAGCAGCAGTGGTAAAATAAATATTTAGACTACAGGTGATGATGCTAGGAGAAAAATACTGTTCTTATATGGGTAAAGCTGCCTCCTCTTAATGAATCAATTTTTACTCAGATACCGTTGTGCATGGAAACTGACAGCATGCAGTTTAGGTGGCGGGTTTCACGGATGTGTGTAGGGCAGTTATTCTTTCCAAGCAGGACAGTTCATTTCAAAGTCACCACTGCAGAGCTCACTTACCACCCTCAGCGTGCTTGCAGGATGCATGCCAGTATGCTTGCTCTCAGTAGCCTGACACTGGATCTCCACTTTCTTTCTCTGTGTGTTTCTTCACAGGCTCCAAAGAAGGCTGTTTCTTCACATTTGCTCCAAAATTAGCAAGTGATTCATTCTGGCCTGCTAGCAATTACACCAGCCAGAGGACACCTGGAGAAGCATCTTCTGGAGATAAATGCACACTATGTATTAAACATGAGTCATGATCTCACACCTCAGGTAGTATTAGTGAAGAAAAAAATAGGTTAAAGCCCATCCAGAAATACCACTCTGTGAAAAGCAATCCCTTGCTCATTTCTACAGGCACAGATCTGTGATGAAGCCTTTAGCATGGCCCGTGAAGGTGTTGTCTTGTTGGCAGCCTTCCCAAGTCACTTGTGGCCTTACCATTTGGAAGCAAGCCATAAAGAGCCTGTGGAGAGATGCTATATCTGCTTGGTTATTATTAGTTGCCTGGTACCTGCTACTGTTATATTCCTGGTGTCTTTCCTCATGTTGCTGCACATGGTAACATGCTGGAATTTCAGTAGTGCATGGAGAGAGAACTCCGTGTGTGTAGTGCAGGAGCTCTGGAACCACAGGCTGGGGTCAGCTGCCCATGGGGCTCTGATGCACTGACCTCACAGGGCTATCAAGTGCCCACTCCTCCTCCACGAGGATGTGGGTACCTAGTAAGAAGGAAAAGTGTTATGGATGGAGACAAAAACAGGAAGATCAGTCACCAGTCACTGTCAGAAGCAAACCAGGTTCCACCTGGGGAAAATGAGTTTAATTTCTTACCAATTCAAGTAAGTTTGGAAAGTGAGCAGTAAAGACAAAACCTATGGCACCTTTCTCACCTCACTCAGGTTCAACATGTCTCCATGTTTCCATATTCTTTCACCCTTTCCCTGCAACCAGAGCAGGGGGTTGGGTAATGGGTGTTGTGGTCAGGTGTGACAGCTCCTCTCCTTCCTCCTCAGGTAACATTCACACCTTCTTTTTCATGAAAGACTGGCCCAGGATGAGTTTTCCTGCAGCCCAGCTGAGTACATGATGAGGAGGCTGGGTAGTGCCTCTTGCCAGGGAAAGCATCACATGCCTTGCAGACAAAAACTTAATAAGTGTCACTCCCAAGGCCCAACAGGAGCCTAAAAATGGATGTGTACACTTTTCTTCCCCTTCTGGATTCTGCAGGGCTGTTTGCAAGCAGTTTGGAGAACTTAGTTTCCCCAGTGGGTAACAGACCTCTGGTTAGCAACCAATAAAGCAATCCTTTAATATTCCTCTGACTGGGCAAAAAAAAAGGTGTTTACTATAAAATTTGTATTGAAAGAAAGCTTCCCCTCCCTCCTGTGAGGAGGGGCCTGAAATAGAGAAAGATGGATAAACAAATAATTGTCTGGTTTTAATGAACACATCCATTATATCAGCAATAGTTATGGCAACAGGAATTATGTACTTTGAGGCAGCATCTCTTGTGCCTTGTAAACACCTCAGCCTTCTGTCAGGGCCCCTGCTGGGGCTATTTACAGCTTCAATATTACAAGGTAGCTACTCTCTAATTATACACAACTGAATTGGTTTCTACCACTCAGGTCCTTGGTTAACCCTTAATAATAATTAATTTTTTACTGTTACACTGTATATCAACTTAAAACTTTCAAGATGCTAAGGTGTCCCCGTAGAGTAGAAAACCTATTAAGATATCAAGACATGCATGCATCGCAATTTCTGTTTTCATTAGTGGCAAAAAGTCCCACAGAAAGAAAAAATAAAATAAAAAGGGAGCAGCACAAAGTCACTGAAACTGGGACTCGCAGCTTATACAACACTTGCATTGAAAGAGGTCTGTTGTCCTCATTTACTTTCTTTTCTTTTTTTTTTTTTTTTTTTTTTTTTTTTTTTCTTTTCTCCCAAAGAATCAGCCCATAGTCAGGACTTGTTTCTAACATATGAGTGTTTTAATCAGAATTACATTAGGCAGCCAGTATGTGACACACAAACCTTGCTCAGTTGATTGAGTTTTCCTCAGTACTAAGCTTGGAGGGATTTTGTTTGTCTTGTCTTGTCTTTATGTAGGCATTTATATAACTCTTCTTCTAAACAGCAATGGCCTGCTTAGAGCAGATGAGGTGAAAGGAAGGGAATATCTGCTGCCAGCACAGCACAGTGCTTCACAGTGCTTTGAACTGCTTTTTGCCTTTGAACTAAATTATCAGAATTACTCTAGGACCTTCTGACTAACCTGCACCCACAGAAAAAATAAAGGAAAAAGTGAAAGAGTGGGGAAAAAAATAGAAAAAACCCTCTCTCAATCTCTTCTTCCAAAATTCCTTCCCTTTCCTCCCATAGCATCTGATTAAAGCCATAGACTGGGCTCTGCTCTGTCACAGGTTGCAATCAAACAGATCAGGGAATATGCATTTCTCTCATTCCAGGAAACATTCAGGGATACAGAAGAACAGCTGGTGAGAAGTGAATGCGGAGCCATTTGACAGGAAGGAAGATCTACCCCTGAGAGCAATTCCAGAGGAAATAAACATCAAAATGAATGACTTACAAGGCACTGTAACCTCATTTGTTGGCAAATTGAATACTTCTACTACACATAAATATTCTTGAGCAGAGATCTGATCGTGTGGGCTCCCAGCTATTAAAACAGCACAGTTTTAGTAGCATGCAAGGAGAGGTTGAACAGACATCTTAGCTGTAAAACTCATTAATGAGCCATCATACAACAGTAAATTTGATAGTATAAATGTAAGAAAGTCAAGCCAGGTCTCACTGTATTCACACATGGATGAACAGAGAAAATAGCAGGGAGAAGAGCACCTCAGATGGGGTGAAGCAACTCTGCTGGGTGAGCTATGAAAGCACAGGATGCTCCTGTCTTTCAGAACCAGTCACAGGTGCTCTTCAGCAGGAGGTGCAGGTACGATGAATTGCTCAAAGCTGAAAGGTTTGTAAGCAACACACAGGCATTTAGGGGTGATCTCTTCTGCAGCTTGGTAAGCTGAGAGTGCAACAGAGGGATAGTGACCTGCACATCCAAAGCTGGAAGGAGGAAAAAGCAGATGGACTGGTAGATTCATAGCACTACACCCAGGGTGGGGCTGCGGTAGATACCGGAATAAGAGACTGCTGAAACAGGACTCTCAGTTTCTCTTCTATGTGTCTTCAGTCTAAAGGTGACTAAATGTGTTTTCCTGTATCACCTAAAGGGAAAGGAATTAAAGGGAAAACAGCCTATTAAGGGTATTTCCAGGAAGACAAATACAGATTAAGGGTACAGCTTTACTAGCTCTGGGAACCATTTCTAGAACTCTGTTTTACCCAGGAAAATTATTACCTTATTAAAAGCCTTAGGATATTCATTCAAATTTGCTTTTCCTTCTTTACTTTTAAAGCTTCAACAACTCTAGCAAGTGCATGTAGCTGTGTGTGTCAGTCCTGACAATGCAATTTACATGATACTTTTGTTGCATTCTCTTTCTTTAAACCCCGGAGAGATGGCTATGATTTCTTTAATGATAAGGTTTCCTGCATTTATCATAATGACTAAAAGAAGGGGATTTTTTCCTGTGGAAGTGAGAACACAGATGGTTTGTTGTCACATTTTCAAAAGACATATTTTTTAGAGACAATAGACATTTCAACAAACAGTTTCTGAGCCTAGATCATACAACTTTAAATGTAGAGTTGCTCATTTGCCCATGCACATGTGACCATGGGTGTCCATGCTTGTGGATAAATGGGAGTGTATGCAAAATGAAAACCATTACAAATTCATCCTGATGTACCTGAAAATACACTAGAACAAACAGTTTTTATAATAGCTCTTTTCTACCCGTCTATCCAGTTTTTATTTTTTACATGGAGATATTTTAATGTTTATGAGACATTCTGGATTTGTTAATGGACTTATCTACTAAAGCAGAACCTTGAAATATGCATGTTCTTTTCTCTGAACTAATATCCTTTGCCATTTTCTTCTTTGAGAAACTGCATGTTTTTTAAATTTATTTAGCTTACTTCCAAAATAATTTTGTTTAGTTTTTAATTTTTCATTTGTATAATGTGGGTCAGGGGCAACAAGAAATAATTTCGCTGTCCCTAAATATTACCTCACAAAATTTTGCACCAACATACTGGGCAAAAGGCAGGGTAGAGGGAGGATTGTGACAGAAATAACAAAAAAGCAGCTCCAGAATGTCTGGTATGGATACGGTGTGCAGCATTATAATGTCATCATACCCTCTCAGCATGCCGCTTTATATAATTTGAAGATGGTTTTTTGCCTTGACAATTGCAGCTTACAAAGGGAAAAGAACATATGGTAGAGTTCTCCTATCTAATGCTTAAGTTCAAACTTTTTCTATGAAACTTGGGTTTTGGATTTTTTTTTTAAATAGAATAGCTTCAAAGTTGGGTTTTGNTTTTTCTGTTTTTTCAATTTTTTGCCTATGTCTAGGCAGGCTAGTTTTTAATATTTCTATTTTTACTTTCCTCTGCCTTTCCATATTCCATACATTTTCATGCTTAGTAAAGGTTACTGAGTGACAAAAGAATGGAGATGATGCAGTATTTTTGCTCTGCAACTTGAAAACATGGCAGAATATTTGAAAACTGGGTAAGCATAAAAGAATGTGAAGACACAAAGAAAAATAAAAAAAGTTTTATTTTATTTTATTTT
>WEIU01001217.1:0-34096 GCA_013389925.1 Aegithalos caudatus
TGTGGAGCACGTCTCCTCTGCCTATGTGAAAGTAAATGTTTCCCTTCTGTGTGTTAATGGAAATCATCAGCACCAATTTGTGCTGTGGATTTACTGTGCTTCTGTTTTCTGTCAGTGTGGAGTCAGACATTTGGGTGTAGGGGTGAGCATCCCTCCATGTTGTAGTCAGAACTGGCTTTATGTTCCTAGACCTACATTTTATAAGCAAACACTTAAAGATATCCCCAGATCAGTCCAGAAAGAATTGAATATGTCTGAAATAGCACTTCAAAACCAGATTTCTTTGACACAGCTGCACTCTTGTTAAAAAGAACTTGCGCAAAGCCTCTATAATTAAACCATTGTGTGTCATCTATTATTGCAATAACTCCACAGAAATTGTCATTACCAGCTGCTGATTTCTTTGGGATTGGCCTGCAATTGAGATCATGTTCTTCATTTTTATTTATGATAAGTTGCTAAACTTGCTCTGTGTTTTCTTTACCTCCCTGCTTTTCTTCTGCTGTTCCATGGGCACCTGTTCCATGGACAGAGAACAATGCCATTGCTTTCTTTCAGGCTGCTCCTCAAAGACACCTCTTCTCCAAATCCATCCCCCACACCCCTTCCCTGCTGCTGAGCAGCCATGAGCAGGGGCTCAGCGCTTCTGTCTCCCCTGTCCATCTGTGCAGCTGAAAACCAGTTGGGAAGCTGCAAGCTCCAACCCAGCCTGCTGAGTTTCATCACTTTGTGGCATCCTCTGCCTTAAACCTGGACAGAAAATGCTTAGCATTGCTGTAAAGGAAGATTATTTCTTCAGACGAGTGATGGAGTTGGGCAGCTGGATAATTCCATCACAGGGACTATAAGCCCTCAGAGCTCGAGGACAGCATACTTAAAGATGTGTTGAAGTGCAGGAGCAAGAGTAATTAAACATCCGTTCCTTTAAAAAACTTTCCTCTTTGACATAAAATGGGTTAAGCCTGGCAGTGTACCAGAATGTGCTATCAGCAATTTTTTCTTAACAGCCAGTGCTTCATTTCACATCCACACTGTGAATTGAAGAGTATTTAATACTAATTTGTGTCGATTTTTATGCATAAATAACCATGAAAAGCAGTTATGAAGCTGAAAGTTTGAATATTCATGAGAAGTGCACTGTCAGTCATATATTTGACTGCAAAATTTACTATTTGCCATTTTCCAGTGGTTAAGGAGTGTAGGTCATTTGATGCTGTTACTGTTTACACAACTAAATAGTCCATTCAGCTAACATTAAAAATTTCAGTAGGAAAATTCAGAAGCAGGAAAGCAGAAAATGCCTCTGAGTAAGTGCAGTGCTTGGTTAGGCTGCTGCTGTATCCTACTCGTGTAATCTGTCTGAATTCACTGAAATCACTGGGATGAAACTGAGACCAGAACCCACCTCCATCCTCTTTTAAACTCCCAGTTGCAAAGAATGATTTGCAGTGTCCAAAATCCTCATAGTCTTTACTGATCCTTGAAATGTTACTTTTTCTCCACCATTTTTGGTTTATGCATGTGATGCACTTAATTGTCTGCTAAAGCTTTTTCTTGTTTTCCTTTTTATTTTTAAAATTTCATATGAAACTTCATTGCAATGCTGACAGCAGTAGTTCTGCTTTCAAAATACAATTAGCATGAAGCTTGCATCCTAATTGTGCCTTGAGCAAGGACATGGTGTGTTGTGTTGCCTCGGGAACAATGGGACAAGCTGGTTGTACCTGTGAGTTGGACTCTTGTTCCACGTGTTCTCCTCAAGATTATATGAGGGATAATGTTAACCTTCTCTCGTTGCTGCATAAATGATCTGGAGAAAAGAAGGTGCCTTAGTCCTCTGGTGAGCTGTGAAAGTGTAGTTACACATTTTTTTAGCCACTGCTGGCATTTTGAGCAGACAAGGATGAATGTGCCTTTAAATGCTGTACTTGGACAAGCTCCAGAAGACGAGTATATATTCAGAAGAGAGATGTGATGTCAGTATATGTATATAGTATATGTCTGCAAAAGCTTATGCAATCTTATTCTACAACTGCAATCATGCCATGCATGTTGTAGGGATTGGAGTGTAAGGGGATTGCTGGCTCTTGTACTCTGTGGAAAGTGTCCTTAAACACAGCTCTGTTCTGTTCCCTTGTTCCTGAGGGCAGTTTCCCACGGGATCCTGATCCTGTTGCCTGATTCCTTGAAGATTCCTTAGAACTTTGCTTTCCAAAAATTCAGGGTCCTGACTTTACTCTTCACCTGACCCATATCCCTCAGGACTACAAATTCCACCAGTTTGTGATCGCTGCAGCCCAGGCAGCCTTCAGTGGACTTGAATGGTGTCTTGTCAGTGCTGGCTTAACAGCTGGGCTCAATGATCCTAAAAGTCTTTTGCAACCTAAACAGACTCCATCACTGTATGAAATTTCTCCCTGAAGTTGTCAGGCATCAGTCTTATCAGGGCTCTTGAAATCTTCAGCCAGTGCCAGGTGTGGCAGCAGATGTGTTTGTAGAGGAACTTCTCCAGCCATCAACAGATTTGATGAGCTTATACCTCAGCTGAGCTGCTGAAAAAGATGCTGGGCAGAGCTTCAAAGCCATATTGTGGAATTCAGGAGATAAACAGGGCCTTTTTGAGCTCAGGAAGGACAACTGAATTTCAGAAGATAACCAAGATCATTAAAGATTCTCATAGAGTTAAAACACTCCTTCACGCCTTGTGCTGCAACTCAGTGCTCAGAAATAGAAGAACATGACCAGTGTGAGATGAAGAAAATAGACAGAAATACATGTAAGCCATCAATACCCTTGAAGGACCTCTTTTTTTAAATCCACACTTCTGGCCATTTCATTTCAACAAAAACAAAACTGTGTTTTTCAAGACTCATGTTCTGAAACAACAGTTTCACCTTTGATAGATTCTTTCCAGACATACAGTTCAAATTGATCTGAATTGCTGGTGAGAGAAGAAAAATTAAGGTAGTTTCTGAAAATACTTTTCAATATACATATTTTACCTAATAACTTTGTCTAGGTTCCATAAACAAGTCCTGCTGTATTGAGTCAGAATGATCTACAAAATCCAGCAATATCTGTATACAAGTTATTATATATAGCCTGGCCATGATGTTTTTTTAAAAGATGGGTTTGTACTTTCTAGGATTAGTGGCAAAATTACTTTGCAGGCATCAGAGGAGATCTCAATAATTGCCCTAAGGCTTTCTCTGCTTTATGCAGAAGATACAGGGACTGTTTGGACAACATAAGAGAACAGGTTATTGGAAACTGTCCAGCAAACCTTCTAAGAACTAAATTTTTTGTACTTTTTGTTTGTCAGAAAGTCTGAACTGATGGAAAAAGACACAGACTACAGAAATTTTGCACAGGAGTCTACTGTGGTCTTACTGTGGTTAAAACAAGTACAGATTTAATGGTTACAACAGTAAGCAAAGCTGCATTTTGTGATTTTTAGGGTATTATTGGCAGTTAGAAATCATAAACTCCTTAGGAAAAGCAGCTTTGTGTATTTGAACAATAAATTAATTCTGCTTTAAATCCGAGATGAGAATTATACTCAGTTTGAAAAGTAATTTTTGGTGTGGTTTTTCTGCAAGCATCAATGCTGAATGAGTGGTAGTTCCATGGAAACAGTGATGTTTATGGATAAACCACCAAAAAAATGAGTGCCTAGGCTGCAAAAAACCACTCCCAGCACTATTTAATGGATGAAAGGTTATCCATTGCCTACTTAATTATGTAACTCTTTTAGAAATGTTTGTACTAAACACAAATTGTTTGAACTTTGACAGTGTGCTAACAGCTTATAATTTTATCTTGGAAAACCTGCCATCTGTATGTAAATAGAAGGAAAATGAGAACATTTGTTCTTGTCCAATAATACTACTCAGTTCGTGCATTTTGACAACTTCTCTATAGCATATTTATTATATTTTCTCCTAAAGATTTTTTAATTTCTCTCTTTATTCAGCCTTTTCTCTTTGCTGACTTCCCATCCTTTGAGTGATGTGTACAGCTTCCACTTCTTGGAAGTCAGAGGAAAGGTAGAGAAAGAACTGATGCAAAAGGTTTGTGAGATACTAGTGAGCTGAGGGTTTCTGGAGGTGGCTCAGCTGATATAAACTGATAGATACATGAATATATAGAGTGGTGTATATTGTTGAATATTCTTGAACTTCCAGGCCAAAATTTGTCTTTCCTTAAACACTGGGAAGTTGAGTAACTGTTAACTGTTGTACAAACTCGTAAAGGGCAAAAGGAGCTTTTGAATAATTACACAGATGAAAACACAGAATGGTTCTGTTTTCTCCTGAGTCAGGAAGAGGATCAACCCTACAGTTTCCAGGAACTTGCTTTTCTGTGTTTAGAGCTTGAGGAGTCTATTCTTTATTTCTTATCCAAGTTTTTGCAAGTACACCTGAGATACAGAAGCAAACTGAGCCCATACCAACTTCACTGACAGTATAAACATTTTAGCATTTTGCTGTATCACTAAGAAGATTTTAGAAACATTTTAGGATTTTGCTGTATCACTAAAATCCTACTTCTTATGCAGACTCCTAGGTGGCTTTTATAAACACTTGTATCATATTTGTGGTGTACCACCTGTGGATGCCCCATCCCTGGAAGTGTTCAAGGCCATATTGGATGGAGCTTTGAGGAACCTGGCTTACTGAAATCTGTCCCTACCCATGGCAGGGGACTTGGAATGAGATGATCTTTAAGGTCCCTTCCAACCCAAACCATGCTATGATTTTATGATTTGTTTGCTGCTCTGTAAGCACAGATGCTCAGCAACTGAATGAAATGCCAGCTAAAAAATAGTATATGAAAAATGTAGTTAAGGAGTCATAGATGGGCATCCAAAATATTAATGACATCTGCACAATGAACACTGCTGTCTCATAACTCCTGAATGATCAATGATAATCTTCTGAAGTAATTTATTTGTGCTACATGTTGGTTTTCATTACCACCACATTCTGTTTTTCCATATAAATAGCAATGATTATTCTGAACATTGCACAGTATTTTCTGTTGCAGTCTAATTTTTTACAAATGCCACATTATTCTCAAAGTGGTCACCTTGAGACAGAAAATGCTTTATAGTTACTGTTTTGTCAGGTGGTAGCATTTTCAATTCCTTTTGTGTGGTGTTTTTGTTTTTTGGTTTTTGTTTTCTTGTAAACTGTGTTGGCATCAATGTGTAACTTGTGGGACTGTGGAAAAAATATGAATGTGACACTGATGACTCCCACAGTGAAGCTGGTTAGTATCTTTTTTAGCAGATTTATTTTAAAAAGAAAGGTCTAATTAATTTTTTTTTTAAAGTTGGCCTATCAACTTTGCAGTTGTAGCCACAATTTGATGTTGGGGAGGGAACTGCAAAGCTGTTTATAGTAATTATTCTAAATTTGGCAAGTTACGAGCATTAAAAAATTGCCTGAAGTGGAGCAGTTAGTTTTTGTTGGTGGAATATGCAGATTTAAGGAGAAAACAATTAGCAAGGTGATTCCCTCAAGATTTTGAAATTGAAAAGAGATGATCTCCCCCTCTGTCTGTTACAAAAAAAACACCCTGTGCCTGTTTTGTTTTCATTGTGCCTACCTCAAGAAAAGCAAGATTTGACATGTCCTAATTTTAATTATTTCCAGAAGCAGCACATTTATCCAGAAAGACCAAATCCTGCTCCTGTACAGCAAAGCTGGTACAGAGATGCTGCTTGATAGGGGGAGAAAGTGCAGTCCAGTGTGCCAGGCAGGGAAGCACCACCACTGTCCAGCACAACTCCAGCAGCTCTCTTATAAACAGGCATTCTGGCAGAATTACTCCTGTTTCCCACATCACAGTCCATAGGTGTGTTGCTTGAGGAGGATTTTAGAAAAAGGCTGCTCTTGCAGGTGAACAAACATGAGAGAGATTAAGTTATTTGGATTGCAGTACAACTGAAACATCCTAAGGCAAACAGTAACTCCTCCTGCAAAATCTTGCTGTTGAACTTAACAAAATACAATTGTTCACTCAAAAAAGAGTGTGATTTACACAGACACCTCATGAGAAGGAAAATGAAAAACTCTGATTTTGAGGCTAGATAGGAAGACAATAATTTGAGTCTAAATTTTTTTTTAATTACAAGCTACTACTTTGTACACTGTAGAAATGCTTTTAATATTTTTTGATTGAGACAGAGAAGTATGGTAAATTTTCTCTTATAACCAAACTATTTTTTTATAGTTGTTTGGAAATTTGCAGGAATTTAATTTATCTGACATTTACAGGCCAACTGAATAAACGAAACACTGGTTTTTAATCCACACTTTTGTGGATATTGCATCAATGCACACAGAAAATATAAATACAGGTACACTTTCAGCCTGTGCCTCTAAATAGATGACTTTACTGTGGAATCTGATTTTTTTAAAAGAAACGTTTTATTATTCATTCACATTATTATTTTCCCTTTAGAATTTTTATGCCTTTGCTTTAGAAAGATATGTCACTTAATCTGCAGTTCAGCTTTGTGTTATTTTCCAAATAACTAACCAAGTATTTAGAAAGCAAAGGAGAACAATCCTTTGGAGAGTATAAAGCTGCAAAGAGAAAAGGTGGTGGGTGAGCTTGAGGCAACCTGAGGCCTTAGTGATAAGTCTTCATTCAGGATATACACATTTTAGATCTATTTTCTTAAATCTTTGCTGTAACTCTGTATGGCCATCTTAATGTTACTAAATGCCATATTGTTAGTGCCAGAGGCAAGCTAATAAATCCAGGCTAGATCCCTTCTTCTACCTTAAATCATACAGATGCTGTTGTGAATAGTTGACACATTTTCCTTGATCCTGCTTGGGGCAATGGACAGCTGAACTGATTCAAATAGCTTTTAAGCAGTCATTTCATCATTTTCCAGAGCTTTGAGTTGGAATTCTTTCCAGCTGTCAGTCTGTCTAACATTAGCTTAAATTCAAGGGGAAAAACAGGGTCCTCTTTTCTTCTTCTTCTTTAAGGGATCTTTTCCCCTTTTTTTTTTCTTGGCAAACTTCTGTCAGAGTTATGTGATCACTAGCTTTTAGTACCTTTTTTTTAATAACATCAATAGTTACACTCTCTAATCAATTAATGTAACCTCCTGTAGATTTTGATTCACATTAGGACTGTCCTGTACTATCTGTTTCCTGCAGAATTGCTGAAGCTAATGCTGACTGGCAGCTAGAGAAAGCTGTTTCTTTGCTTTGATGTGTAGACCTCAGATTTTTTCTGAGAGTTTTTTTTTAAATCTCGTACCATGACAGGTACCACTTCTCACCATCAGGTGCATCACACATGGTGACTGCATAAAACATCACTGTGAAATGGAGTTGGACCAGCATTCTTCAAGAACTTTATTACATTCTTGCAGATTTTCAAGTTTTGGATCACAGAATATAATCCAGTGGTTTTAAGGTCTAGGTGAGGGGAGAACCATTACTAGAGAGAAAACGTGTGTGTCCATCTGACTAAAACATTATCTAACTGCTTTCACTTAGCGTGGTTTTGTTATTGCTATTATCAGGACAAAAACAGTTCTGAGTGCTCCATCATGTCAGTTTGTGTGTGTGTGTACATGTAAATGTATCTAGAGAGCAAATAAATGCATTTTATATAAGGGTTTTGGCAGTATACGAACACTGTAAGTCAGAAAAAATACAGTAAAGAAGTACAATTACCCATTCGGATCATTCATTACTCAAAACCAGATCCTGAGGTTGTTTTGACACAAAGCTTGACCTTTTGGCTCTTGGTAAGATCAGGGCTGCAAAAGGTCCAGTGCTATCCTGCAAACCAAGTCAGTCAAGGAGCAGAACATGGTGGCTCTGCCAGTTCCCTTGCCTTTGGCTCTCATTTTTGCAGGGATGACTCCATCTCCAAATGTCCCAGTCGTGCTTGTGTGTTGTTTTTTAGTGAGAGCCTTTCTGGCAGCTTAGAAGAAATCTGTGCAGTGGGACCTGACCTGTTGTCTGTGGATTTTCCTTCTCCCTTTCCCATCATGTAGGCCGTATTCTGGAAACTTCTTGTACCCCTTTTCCCTTATTGCTCATTTTTAGTGCATCTTACTACACCTTCCCTCCCAACGTGTCCAAGTCCCACATAATTCTGTAATCCCAAAGATAATTTTTTCTTTGGCCTTCACTAAATGCCTGGGAGATGGTTCACCTGCTCTGTACAGGGGTAACCTTCTTTGAAGCAAGTCCTGTGTTTGGCCCTCCCTGTTTATCAAACACGTCACTCAACGTACACGGGTAATGCTACTTGTGAAGATTTTAGGGCTTGGCTCTCTCACCCACTTAGCTTCTCTTGGCACAACTAACAGCATCTTCATTTCTCTGTTCTTCTCTGCAAAGCATTTGCACACTCTGTATTCTCAAGTTCCTCAGAGAGACCTCTGCTCCTGAAGCAGTCCAGCCAGCAATCACTGAGGTGTCTTGACTTGAACACAAGTTTAAAATGTCAAACCATTTTATTTGCTAATGAAATATTTAATGAAATATTTAATGAAATATTCAGGCTACTCTTTGAGCAGCTGTAGTCTTAGATAACTTCGCTGTTGTTGTAACTGTTTGGTTTTCTGTTAAGAAAAAGATATTTTTCATGGACAACACAAGACACACTACATACAACCTACAGAGGGTATGTGTGGGAGGGGCTTTTCTACATAAATCTTCACTTTAATTTAAAAAATAAGAGCCATTCAGAAAAATCTTTCCAGACTGCTGCTATTTTTAGCAACCTTTTTCAGCTGAAAATAAAGCCATTCAAAACACTGTTTCAGAATTCTTAAAGAATATGTTTTTCATTCCTTTAAACACTTTTGGTTAGTAAACCTGCAGTTTTTAAAGGAATTATTTACACTTTTTTGGTCAAATGAGATAGTTTAGGTAAATCCAAATTTAGTCTGTCTTTACTTTCCAAGGTATGTGAAAGGACTGTTTCCATGTCTCTAAAATAAAATACTTTTTTTTAAAATCTGGAATCACTACTGCAACCAAGAACTGGTTTTTCTTGACTATTTTTTTCCTGTTATCTGTCTTACTATTTGCAAGACTCCTCCACACTTATGACACTTATGACAATAATAACTTAATACTTAAAAAAAAAGAAATCTCTGTGCTGAAATGCTTTGAATGTTTGTCTTTTAAAAGCCTTTTCTTTCCAGTACATTCTTAACAAAACTCCCTTCATTGTATTTCATAGTATTAGTGTACCCATGGCTGCATGTAATCCTCATTTTTCTTTCCCCATCTAGACATCATGTTCTTAGCTCTGTGAATTAGTGTGATGTAGAGATGCTACTGATAATCTGCTTTTTTGCTGGTGCAGTAAGTCTTGTTCTGAACAGGGCTGAAAGAGCTACGTAACACCTATCAGGTGCCTAAATGTTAACACAAGAAAACTAAAATATCAACACCTCAACAAATAAAAAGCTCAGTACTAAATGCATGTAATACACTTCCTTTTAAAGCATTAGAGCATAAACAAAGCAATGTTTCTCATTGGTCAGTATCAGTTTAGCAATGTGGCTGTCACTTTTTCAGTTAAAGAGAAATATCTGTCTACACCTGTGCATCATTTGTCTATAGAAAGTGTGTCCCAGTGCGTTCTTATAAAATCAAACAAACTGTTTTTGAGGGGTTGCTGGTTGGCTGGTGTTGGAAAAAATAGCATCAGTGAAGTTATTGGAGAGAGTAAAGTGCAAAGCACATGAGTGGAGGAAGATTTTTGTCCTGTGCAGAACTTCTTTAAGCCAGCTGGGTCTCCCTCTCCACAGACTGAAATAGAGGCAGGTGCACATGTTGTTCTTCCAAGCTGACGTAGTGACAATTATATGCAGTAAGAAAAAAGGAGTGCAAGTCACTGGATTTCAAGTTTTTTAAAAAAATTGTAACAAGTGTTGACCCAAAGAGAGGAATCTGTGTGTTGTTCTGTGGTAGTCATTGTTTTAGAATTGTACAGTGTCCTGAAGTTTTGTGAGAGAGTTTTTCCCTTTGCAGGCTGTAGGACCTGGAAGAATAGTGAGAAGAAAAGGAAAGATAGTGACTGTAAAGATTTTATGGAGTTAAATACCTCTGAGGATTTTCAGAGAACACAAGCAGAAATGTCAGGAGGCTATGTGGGGGGTTTGCATTTTGTTTCCCTTAACTACTGGTGTTCAGATATTGATCAGTGGAATAAAGTTATTGAGCAGCTGGGAACACCCTGTCCAGAATTCATGAAGAAGCTGCAGCCAACAGTACGGAACTACGTTGAGAACAGACCCAAGTATGCTGGCCTCACTTTCCCCAAACTTTTTCCAGACTCTCTCTTCCCAGCGGACTCAGAACACAACAAACTCAAAGGTATGTCTGACAAAGGGATGCAGTTCATGCACAGCAGCTGCAAAGGAATGAAAGCTTTTCCAATTTTTGTTCTCTCTAGTTGCACTCCATTTAATGCAGTTAGTTGCAGACCAGTGACTGCATGGGTTTTGTTCAGCTGAGAGGCAGGCTTTGGAAATGGCTTTTGGAGATCCTGGTGCTCGGGAAGCCAAGGGAACATAATCACTGAGGCATTGAGAATATTCCCATGGTGTTCCATGTGATGATCCTGTGCCACAAGGAATTGGGGCGTTCCTTTATTCTTGAACCTGTAACACAAAGGAACAATGGAACTTCCATTGGGAGATCGCAGCACTTACACTGGGTTTTTTTTAGGTGGAAAAAATACCAGTTCAACCAAATGCCTGCCTCATAGCTCTGACTCTACTAGAAAATACGAATATATTATCTTCATCAGCCAAAATGAAGTAGCCAAGACTTAATATCCACTGGGGTGGATTTCTTCTTTTTAAAAAATCCTGTGTGTCACTTAAGATATGTGAAGTAGAAAACTAACTTAATTACAGTGTGACTAGCTATCCCCCTGTAGAAGAAAAATTGCCATGATTTTAATCATATATTGAGTTGTTTTTTTTCCACTTGAATGGGGCATTGACCTTCAGTGGGAAAGAGTGATTATTGTGTGTTTAGTACACAGCCCTGGAGCCCTGCAGACCTGTGCTCTGTATTGGCTCTGCACCACTCCAGTCCTTGGAGCCACTCACCACAGTGGCAACTAATGGTTTTCAATTGCATACAATTTGCATGTCATTACATGACCCAGAGTTTTCTTCCCATTAACAGCTGCTTCATAGCCAAGGTGCTGTCCTGGCTCTGGGAGCAAAGGGAAAGGTCTGAGCAGATGCTTTCGGATACACAAAATTTTCTACTCCTACCACAACACAACTGAATAATGGAATTTTCCTGCATATGCAGCTAATAAATAGAAATGCCTGTCAAACAGTGCTGTTACATTTTGAAACAGAAAGCACATACATTTAAGCATCCTGAATGCCAGTTTTGAAGATATAGCCACAAAGCAAGAAACAGTGCATTTAGAAACCCCTACTTGTGCAGCATTGTATCATCTCATGCCCCACCTAAATATTTCACCATAATGTAATGGGTTTAATTAGATACCCATGTATCATGAGATACCTAATAATATTTTTGCACTTACTGCTTTTGGGAATTTTTTTCCCTTTCATTGTCTTTTTAACTTACATAGCAAATAAAGTTGAGCATCCGAGAGCTTGAATGCTCCATGGATAATAGTAATAGAAATATGTGTTGTTGAAATTTTTTCAGTGGCTTGAGATGCTATTATATATTATCTTTTTTGCAAACTCCAAATAGTAAGAAAATCCATTTGGATAGTATAAAGCTGAGTTTGTGGCCTGATAGGCACAATGGAATATATTATCAGGTAAAATAAATTAATTCTGCAATGTAAAATTCAATGTGTGTGTGTGTGTGTGTGTGTATATATATATATATATACACACACACATATATATATATATATATATGTAGTGGAAGATGATGTGCCCCTATGATTTAAATTTCATTATGCAGGACAAACAAGACTCAAACAGTTCCAAACAATTCCATACCACAAGGCTACAGATTTGGAATTACTTGCTTCTAAGGGGATGCCTTAAGATTAGCCTAGTCTCCCTGCCTCATTAAAGTGTTTAATGCCTCAGAGCAGGTTAGGTGGGAAACTTTAAAACATCCAGAGAAGTATGGATGTTTTTGTGAGTCAAGGAGTGCCTGTAAGTTTCAGGCTTTGATTTAGTAATGCCATGATTTTAGACTTCTTTATGTGAACTTTTGTACTCTGATCCTGGTAATAATCACAGATACATCAAGCACATTTTTCTTGAGGATATTATTCAGCCCTCAGCATGGAATCTGCACACACGTAAAATGTCACTAAATCTTGTTAGGGAGCTTATGTTGTCAGCTCTGATTTTGTCCCTTTCTAATGAGTCAGACCTAAAATGATTACTGAAGAGCTCTTGCTATGAGGAGGCAAGGGAGCAGAAATTCATACACAACCAATCTCTAAAAGGGTTGTGCCACTGCTATTTTCCTACCCCTACTAACCCTCCTCTGGAGGCAGTGGTTGTTCAGGACTAATGCTGTGTTTCTCTGCTTTCCTTGTTCCAGCCAGCCAAGCCAGGGACCTCCTATCAAAGATGCTGGTCATTGATCCAGCCAAGAGGATATCAGTAGATGAAGCCTTACAGCATCCATACATTAATGTCTGGTACGACCCAGCAGAGGTGGAGGCGGTAAGTGAGGCAGCGCTCCTTCCTTCAGAATGCCAGTCACAGATGTGATTCAGGGATTCCTGCTGCTTTACAGCAGCACAGTAATGAGAATGCTGTAAACAAACAATGCTGGGACTGTGGTGGTCTGGGGATTGATGTGAAATGAGATCCATAGGGACAGGATAGCTTTCCTTATTAGATTAGCTGATAATGGATGGGAGGAACAAAAAACCTTCAAGCAGATGAAACTGTTTTCTGCTTTCTTCTAGAAAGGGCTTTTAATCCACTAGTTCACCTTTTTAGCTGTAGAACTCCATCTGGCAAGAGATACTATATTTCTTTCCAAACCTTTCCCTACGGAAGGAAAGCATACATCACTTTTTCTGTTTCTGTTCAAGGATATATGTCGAGAGGAGGAGAATTAAGCAAAACAATAGTTGGGATTCAGAAAAAAAATCCTGAAATCAGGATTCAGAAACATCTTAGTAGGACATAAATTCTTCCATAAAATGAAGTAGGGGTTCACATGTTTTCCTTGGCTATGGTTCAATGTATAGTATCATGTACACTGTATGCAAACAGAAATGGATTTTTTCTTATAATCCTGTCATGCTCTAGACACTTCTCTGTAAGCCTTGGTGAGGCTGGTGTTAACAGGGATGAGTGCAATCTGTCAGTACTTCAGTGACATGGTTTAAAGGTACGGTGAAATGGGTACAGGTATAAATTCAGAAAGGTGCTCTGTAATACTCTGTGTGAAATGTATGAAAATAGCTTTAGAAATCAAACTTAACCACCATAGAAACCTAAGACCCTGCAAAATTAAATCACTGCTGTTGAATGATATGCTCCAATTCAGTCTGTGTTCTTGAAAGTGCAGTAAACTTTGAAAGTAAATGGAATGTTCAAACCCCCACCAAATTTCCAGCACATGGGATTTTTTCAGAGGGTGTTATTTAGGAGTACTTCATAGGGCTTGGTTTTGCCAGTCTCATTTTCAGAGGGAAAGTTAAATTGGAAGACATTCTTTTTGCAATGAACAGTTTATTAAATTAAAAATATCCATCTGTTCATGCTGACACACCTTCAGTGGTTAGGTATAAGTTATTTGCTAATTATTTTCTGGAGTAAAATTACCAAAAAAATATTTGTGGGATATCGGTGGTTTTTTGTTCTTGCTCAGAGGTGTGTTCTCCAGAGAGTGCTCCACTGAGATATCTGCCCCATTACAGTTGCAGAACAGCTAGGATCAAATTCAGTAAATATTTCCTAATGCCATGCATTAAGCTTGCCATAGGTAATGGGAAAATGACTCATCTCATGTTTTTGTTAGATCTTGCCAGATTTATAGCAGGAGTGGGACTTAGAAAACATCTAAAAACATCCAACAAATTAGCTGTTTGAGAGGTAGATACTTTTGCTCATTCACTCAATAATATGACTCTGTGAATTTGACTATACTGAACAAAACCACAGAAGTTATAATAGAGTACAACTGAGCAAAGTAGTAGTACTTGAATGACATTTTAAAGCCTAAAAATGGTCATGTGGCTCGTTAATGTTGGACTTGCAGTATGATGAGGCTCTATGAGGCAACCCTGCTTTTTCACAGACTGCCCTGCAAATGTGCAACTAGGGAACCTGACAAGAGAGAAATGGGAAAATTAGTGACAGAGTTCTGCTTGGTTACTTGCATAGTGCTTAACTTCCTACTATTTTTCCTCATTTCCCCACTGGGATTTAGAAGCCTGCAGTGTGTTGGATCTGCTCATGTTCACTGAACTCTTTTTTTTTTGGTAATACTTGATAATACAAGTATTATCAGACACAGAAGTCTTTCATCATGTAGCTAAAGGTTTGGTAGTGGAATGTTTTGGGGTTTTTTTAAGTTATCCTCCCATATTGTAACATGAGACAGGATTTCTTCGACTATCAGTAATCCTGTACAGTAGGGATAACAGAAATTAGGATGCAGAGGTATTAAACAAGCTGACATTCTCAGCCAGTAAAGTACTTGGGAGGGGGGAATTAGGTAACCTCTGCTGTCTAGTTAGATTCCTCCTTCTCCCCAGTAAATGGCTTCATCAAAAGCAGCCAGGCATCCATTGTACAGCGTCCATTTCGTTCGGAGGCGTGAGAGGACAGGTAACTGAAAGCATTTAATGTGACAGGAATTTTGAAGTGAGCTGTTGCAACATTGTTAAATGTCAGCATGTGCTGGAGTAGACTGTACAGAGCACTGAAGCCAGCTCAGGGAATAAGCAGAGAATTTGGTGTCAAAGTTTAACCTGGAGGTAACAACCCTCTGTGTCTGCTCAGATTTACAGCACTATAAATGTGAGGGAAACAGATAAGACAGCCCTACCCAGTTAAAAAGCAGACTAGTGAGACAGTTACTGTCCCTTTTTATAAGTCTATTATAAGTTTATGGTCTTTCAGAGACTGTGTGGGGGCAATAAAACTATTATGTCTCATTCTAATGGGCAAACACTGTGCACAAATGGGAAGTGCTAGGAATGCAATACCCATTTCCCCCACAATGTGTCACGGCATTAAACCCTTCTGGGTGGCCCTAAATGCCAAGTGTTGTTCCCTGACACAGAGAGGAAGATGAGCTGTTATTAGATGTGGGACTTGCTATTCACCAACCACAGGAGGCTACTCAAACAGTGCTGTGGCTCTCCCAAGAAATTCTGCATTAAACAAACCACAGCCAAAGCCATCAGCAGCTCTGGAACAGCATCATACTCACAGCTGGAAACAGGCCTTGCACAGCTCTTGAGCTTGCCTGTGGATTTGGGATGTATAGGGAATTCTTATATCTAACATAGGTAGCTTGCCAGGTTCTTTTAAGCACACACAGCTTCCGCAGTATCTCTGATAAGAAAGTCACAGTGTTAGGTTCTCCAGAGCATACACCATTGTTCTCAAATTATTTTAAATAGCATTACAGTCAAGATAATTTTTGTATTCAGCCAAGGAAAACTAAAATATGTGTTTTTAAAAAATAGGAGAACATGAAGATAGTGTATGGCTTGGGCTGTGTGGAATTCCTAAACGTTGAAATCTGTTACCGATCTTCATACCTAATTTAAATGTAGGGAAATGAGTTCATATGGCAAAAGTATTATTTACTATTTACACAGGAAATCTATTGTAAAATCAGAATAGGAACTTATAGACCTTACTTCTCTGTTTTATTCTTTAGTTCAAGACTCTCCTGAATGTCTTTTTTTTTTTTTTTAGAAAATGTCTCAGATCCATTTTTAAACAAATATTATGTTTATTATTTTCATGTTAGGATATTTACCTATATAACGGCATTTGGACTATTGTATGAATAAATGACACGCACAATAGCTTTTCTCCCTCAAATTGCTCTTGTTCTATTTTTAGGAAAGAAGAGGTTTCCAGTATCTCTTGCCTCTACATGCAGACTATCTTGTTTATTGTAGATAATCTCAGTATCTCCCTGATGATATATTAGCTTCTCTATTTTCCTGTCTGAAAATGCTGTGCTCGAGACTGTTTTCAATTACCCAGCTGCCTTTTTTTTTGAAGCTGCTATACATTCTCACCCTTCATTGAAATGTTTTGTGAATAAAACCCAAATCTGGTGTTTAATTTTTCATGTCTACCCTAATGTTTAAGCCTATTTGCAGATCACTGGGTTTTATCCCAAAATGATCAAATTGTGAACAAAATGGATTCCTACACATTGCTTTAGCTCAGCAAAGTTCTTCCTTTTGTTATTGATATATTCAAAGAAACCATTCATGTCATATTAGATTCCATTTTGGAACCATTTGCCTGTATGTGTGATCTCATATTGATTTCTACTTGGGAAAACTTGTTCCGTCTCATGGGAACAAATCTAGTAGCAAAATTTGCTGTAAATTATTATGTGATATTTTCTGTTTACCTGTTTCAAAATTTGTCTTGAACTGTCCTGTACCTGCAGTTATTGTTTGTTATCTGATATGTGACATTCATTAGAAGAGAGATTTCTATGAAACAGAAAGATCAGGTGTTTAAAATATTCCCTTCAAGCATTCTTCTATGTTGATAGTATTTTACAGCAATGATAGATTTTGTGAGGTTTTATTCACTGTAACTCACGCAGCTTTCATTCCTGATTTTATTTTCATAGGATTTATATTTCACTGGAGTATTTCTGCATCTACGACCATCCACAGGGGGCTGAGTTGTGAATTGTCATTCTGTGCATGCCAATCTGTGTGTTACCTTCTATTAATGTGATGCTTTTTGCAGTGTTGCTAATGAAAACAACTTGGTTTATGGTTTTCAGTCTGAGGTCCAGGACAGAAACTGCTGCTGTATTGTCTTAGCCCTATATAAACTATCTATGACCAGCTGTTAAATACAAATTTTTAAAATGAACTTCAAGGTTCATAATTCATAGTTTTAATTCAGAATTTTTAAAAAATAAAAAACCTCAAGCAAACAAAACCGAAACAATACCAACAAAAACAAACCAACAAAAAATCACCCGCCTCTTATTTTACCTGTGAGTGCTAAGCATCTGTTATGATGGAGAAGAACTTTGGAGAGATCAGTGGCCTTGGCATACACACTTCAAAGAAGGGGTCACCTTCACTACATGACAAAAGCAAGGCTGTCAGGTTGTGCATCTTTTCTGCTGTTCTTTTCTCTTGCTTAGCTTTGTGTGTATAGATGTTGTATAGAAAGTCTTTGATGAGCTTCCACATTTTTAGCACTCAGTTACAGGGCTCGGTTCTCTGCTTAGAGATTGATGGTGTGCATCTGTTGTCTCACAAAAGGAGTGTGCAGCTCTGCTTTGTGCACAAGCAGAGATATTTCCTCTACTCAACAGCATCTATCTGTTCATAGCTGATTGATTACGGAAGCTGAACACAGCTTCCACAAAAATCTTTGTTAATGTCAGTGAGGAGGAGTGGTTAGAGAAGAAAGAGACATTTATTTTCTTCTTTTTCTTTTTTTGAACCAAACATAATCTTTTTCCAGCTTACTTGTTGTATCTTCAAGCTGTTCAGTCATCTGTGTGTAGCTGAGTAGTCTTGACTCCTGCTGCATGGCATCCTTGTGGTCCAGCTGTTCAGAAACAGCCCAGTCTACAATTTCATTGATGTACATTATGTGTGGAGTTTTCTAAAACCCTCTGCAGAAGCTCCAAGGCATAAATGGGCCCAGAGTCATCTCTTCTTCCATCTCCATAGCTGAGACCATCCCTAGCCCACTGTGGAATCCCTTGGCAATAAAGGATGAAATCCCAAGTGCTTTGTAGCTAAAGAGATGCCAGACCTCTGGTGACAAGCATGCTGGAGTACTTGGGCTTGCACTGCAAAAATAAATATATGAACGGTATAAGAAACACAATTCAGATTGTGGCAAAGCGCCAAGGAATTTTTATATTCACTTATTATGAGGATCTAAGCTATTTAACAAAATGTTTAACCTCACACCATTAATTTTTGTGTTCTCCAGTCTCTCTTTTATCTGCATCATCTTGCTAATTCCATCGCTGCCTTGTTGTGTCGCTCCACAACTACTGCCCCAGACCCTGCCATTCTGTGGACATATGCAGACTCAGGCCTTCCTCTGCCAAGCTTTCTAAAAACAGCTCATCCCAAGGTCTCCACTCTGCTGGCACTAGCACTGCAGAGGCAGGGAAAGAGATGGCAGGATTTGCTTGAGTGTGAGCTTCAGCCCATTCCCTTTGCTTTCCAGCAGTGGCATACAAACTAATCTGTGTTGCTTTGGGAAAGGGAGAATACATCAGTTTCAACATATGTTTTGCTTTATTCTCTAGTGAAAAGCTTCCCTTCTCTGGATATTAGAATGAGGAATATTAAATGATATTTAACAAATCCAGTAGTCTCCTGCTGTTTATCTGACCACATAAACCTGCCTTGTCTTTTGTGTATTTTGCTTTTTGGTTTGTTTTTTTATTTGTTTTGCTTATTTGTTTGTTGTGTTTGTTTTTTGGTTTTTGTTTTTTTCCATAAAGAGACCCATATGGACATTTTCTGTTGGGTTTCTTTGGTAATTTTTAGTATGTCCAATGGATGTTACATTTAATGCAAAATATTTTGAAAATAAGTTTGTAAAATGGAAAAGCCAAGACTCATTGAAACAACAGGGAGCTTTTTAGTATCTACAAGAAAAAGATAATTCATTCCTTTGCTTCCACATCCAAAAATAGATTCCATTCTTTGTTATTGTTGCCAATGCAACTGCTTGGAAATCAATCTGTTTTGGGGAGAAAATGGCTGCCTTAAACTGAAGCTAGCTGCTGCCACCCATAGGATTGATCCACACCCTGCTTTTATTTAATACTACTTGAACTTTATACTTTTTCTGAGACTTACAGAATCACAGAATCATCTAGGTTGGAAAAGACCTTGGAGATCATCAAGTCCAACCTATGACCTAACAGCACCTTATCAACTAAACCATGGCACTGAGTGCCACATCCAGTCTTTTTTAAACACCTAAACAAAGTAAACTATGCAACTCTCAGTTGGCATGTGCAGTATGAAGGATTTATAAGAATGTCTATAATACTGTGGCTGCATCCACATGAAAGTTAATAATTATGAACTCAGTAATTTTTGAAGATGTCTGATTTAGGTAGCAAAGTCAGTGTTAGGCAAAGGTGTGCACCAAGACTAAAATCAGGTGCCCAGGAGGATGTGGGTATGGCAGCTGCTCAATTGTTCCATTGCTGTGACAATACTTGCATATTATCTTTAAAAACCTCCCATCCTCCCTCTAACTTTAGAAATCAGTTTTTTAAAAAGCCACAAAACAAACAAGTTAGCAGAAAAGGGGTGGCAAGCCTTGAGGGGATTACAGTCTATTGATAAGAGTGTATTAACCTATATGGTTCTCATAAGAATTAATGGGAATTGTGGGAAAATAAATTCTCAGAAGAGTTTTGGTATTCTCAGCTCATCTTTGTGCCTTAATTCAGTGAAAAAGTGAGGACCAAGGAAAGCTTCACTTTCTCCCTGTGTGAAGCACTGGCCTGGCCTCTCAGCAGAGCTCCATTCAACTTTGCTCTGCACAGGCTTTAGAGGTTACAGACCCTGCCCCTGTGAAGAACAGGGATTTATTCCTGCTACTGTCCTGCTGAATATTGGTTACCCTCAGCTCCCTCATGCCTGCCAAGAGCCATGTTTCATAGCAGTGGGTTTTGCTAACTCACAAGTAAGAAGTCTGCAGTGTAAGCATTACTGGCACAGCAGTAGAATGCTGTGCAGGTGCAGCCCCTGGCATCCTGCAGTGTGTGAAGGACAGTTTGGTTGCTCTCCCTTGTTTGACTCCATAGAAAAACAGGAGCTCAGTAAGGAGTGAGATTATTCTCAGCTCTGTCCCTGGAAAATGCCCTTGTTTCCAGAGTGTATTAATCAAGGCAATGATTACTGCTGATTTTCTTGTTGCTTATTAGCCAATTACCCCAGCTTAAGATGTAGATGAAATAAATTAGAAGAGAAATAAACCAAAGATTCTGTGATTGTGAGAAACAGGTATGTACATCTGATCACTTGTTCCTTTTGATTCTGCAATTTGTGTTTGGGAATTAAAGCAGTGAAGGAGTCTATCCTCTTACTTCTATCTGGGGGAGAAATAGAAGGTTTTCTATGGAAGGTGTAAAAAGAGTGCTTATACTTGGTAGAAGCAATTTTACCCCCACCTATGCTTTTTGTAGGCTTGTCCTGAAGCTTTTAGAAAGCTACTTTCAGAATATTCTTGTCCAACTTGGTTTGCCTGTTCCCTTTGCACCTGGCAGAGAGGAGGTGGTTCTGTCACTGTGGTTCAGCTGCAGCTTAGCCAAACACCTCCCCTGCTGCTCCTGTAAATTCCTAGCCCCTCAGTTTTCTTGGCTTGGCTGGCTTTCTCTGCTTTTCCCAGTAGGAAATGTATGCTCCATGGCTGGCTGAGTGGCTGAGCAGGAGCCCAGCAGGCTGAGCTGGAGGAGTGGAGCTTACTTAGCACAGCCCACTGGTCAGTGGTGAGGATCACCTGTACTCCTGTAGCATCCAGCTCTCTGAGAACACTGTCTGCAGGAACACACAATCCCCACAGGGGTTGCATCAATCTTGGTGGCATCAGGACTGACAGGAAAAGAATGAGAAAGGTTGTTATGCTGAATAAGAGAACAGCTGAATTGGTCTGAGTCTCAGACTCTTACAGGCCTGTGTCTTACCTTGCTAACACAACAAAACCTTGGGTACCTGTGCTGAGGCTTCATGCTCACTTTAATTCATGACGTGTTTCCTCAGCACCTTCTCAGGTATGAGACCTGGCAATCACCTAATTCCCTTATTTTCAGCCCTGGTACAAATGTCACTTTGGGGAAACTTCCCTTGTTTTCAGTGGACTTGTCCAGTTCAGCCATCATGTAATTTTCCTGGACCATATCATGTCACCAAGCTATTATTTTTTTAGTTGTATTTGTAGCATGCAAATGGCTTAATGGACTGATGGAATTGGAGTCCTGAGAGAAAATTTCTAAATTCTTCGTGATTCAAGAAAACAGCTCGGTAAATATGCATTTAATAGGAGGATGTTTTGAAGGGGACACAATGGCAAGTGCTCAAGATGGAAGTCAGAGGAGGTACAAATGAGCAAGAAAAGTGTTGTGGAACTTGTTTTCATCTTCATTAGGTACTCTTATTTCAGATGCTGGAAATTCTTGGTAGAAGGAAGGAGGGGACAGTCTTCTGCCTTCTTTGGCTGCTGTATTTGGCAGCCAGCAACAGGAAAGGCAATGGACACATGGCTTGGTTGCCCAATGAAAGCAGGTGTTCAGGCTCTCTGAAACTCAAGGTGCCTTTGTTTCAGTAAATTCCAGGATCTTCCAGTTCTCTGACATTCCCATCAACTAAAAAAAAACACAATGTGAAAAAAAAATTTGAAAGTCCAAAGTAAAGTTACTTTAAAATACATATACTGGAAATTTTGGTCATTTGGAATATGGATTAGAAACTGTGTCAAGGAGACTTAGTTAAAAATAAGATTTATTTTGGGAAGTCTGTATAGCAGCAAATCTAAAGAGCAACTTAAAAATTAGTACATTAATGTTACTACTAATTAATCAAGACTGGCATTTGTTTGGTATTCCCATAGTACCTCTTTGCTGGTACAAACAATTTGGCTGTGGATTTTCTGGGCTCAGTACAAGCACAATGCCATTGTTGACCTGGCTTTATTTCAACTTCAGCTATGCTCCTTTGTAAGAAAGGAAAAGAGAGAAGTATGTTGACTTCTTCTTCAAGAATTTTTGACTTCCAGAAGAGTTAATCCCCTTAATATTCAAATGTGTTTCAGATATTTTTGCATGTACAGGATGGATTGCACAGAGGGAGAGGAGAAATTATCTTCAATTAAGTAATTGCTCCTAATTGTTTACAGCATAACAGACAATTGACTAAACAGCTGTGTTTCTTTTCTGCAGCCTCCTCCTCAGATATATGATAAACAGCTGGATGAAAGGGAACATACAATCGAGGAATGGAAAGGTAATTGCAGTTTAGAATTACATGGGAAGGGGTATTTTAGTGGCTGAATGGCAAAAACAAAGTAAAAATTTGGAAAATGTTCTGAGAGCTATCACTGTCTACATACGTTAATGTTAACACAGGAGGTGTGGATTACAATGCTTCACTGAAATCCAAGGATATCATCTGGAGAACAGAATACCGTTTAGCAGGGCAATGCATCAGAATTTTAGCCACAGTAGAAAGTGCTGTAGTATTGTGCTGCTTCTCTTCTAGATAGTGCATCATTATAAAATTCTCCTGCTCTGTTTGAATCCCATTTGTCTTAATTCAGCTCCAAAAGGAGATGAGAGGGGAGGGAGGGAGTGGAAGAGAGAGGTCTTAGGTGAGTAGAGCTGTCAGACTTGGGAAGACAAGGCAGGGCAGACTGAGGGAGCTCAGGGCACAGTGTGATAGTTGTTTTGTTCCTGATCACAGGCACTGGCCTCTGTCAGTAACTGTCACAATTCTCTCTTCCAGAACTCATCTACAAAGAAGTAATGAATTCTGAAGAAAAGACTAAAAATGGCGTAGTAAAAGGACAGCCTTCTCCTTCAGGTACTCAGCCCCATTGAATAACTTTGACGTGTGTTCTCTACTGGCAAAGAGAGAATGGAGATTGCAGAAGTGCCTGGGCTACACTTGCAGTTATGTAGGCCAAGGAAGAAGTTTCTATGAGTCCTTCTAATGGATTCACCTTTATCAATTGTACTCCAGTGTCATGTTAATATCATACTTTAAAAATGGTCTTCTTGCTATTTGAGAGATAGTTGTGCTGGTATTGTCTGTGGTTGCAGATTATATTCCTCTGAGAGTGGAGGTTTCTCTCACACTGGTATTTTCATACTGCTTATGGGTGGATAACTGAACCAATACTTTGCTAGTTGAAACAAGGAAAATTGGTGATGTTAGCACACATTAATCTGTTGGACACACAACACTGCAGAGCTGACTCCCACCCCAGCCCCATGTAGGTGTCTGGTACTAATCTGGTAGTCTATCCTCTCAGAAACCCAATCACATTAGAACAGCTGGCTGACAAGGTTTGATGACACTTCAGTGAGAAGGACAAGTTGTCTTCAACCACTGACTCCTAAAATCCTGTCACAAAAAAATCACAACTAAATTTTTTCTGAGTACAATTCACAGCAGCAGTCTTTTCACAGAAATGCAAATGTTACTGCCAGTACAAAGAAATGCATATTTGTGAAGGTACAGTTTCACTGGCAAACTTGAAGTGCCCAGATTTTGAGCACAATGTTCCAGCAGTATTTATGAGTAAAACTGCCTTTCCTCAAAGTATAATCATTTAACTCAGTGTTCTCTGCATATTTTCAGACAGATTTTTTTGCACTTTTTTTTTTTTNACTTGCTGCTGAGGCAAGGTAATGTTAGAACAAGAATGCATTACTAGTAACTGACAGGACAAGGGGAAACATGGCAATAATGGGGGGAGTTAATAAAGTGCTGGGTGATGATGCTGGAGCACAAACCCTGCACCTGGATTTTGACATGGATGAAGTAATATATTGGAAACAATCCACTGTGTTCTTGCCAAGTAGCAAACAAAGAACAGAACTTGCAGATTTAATTTACCAAACTATGCTGCCACTACTGAAAAGAAATCTGGGGCCCTAGAAGTTATCTGATAAATC
Source organism: Aegithalos caudatus (assembly GCA_013389925.1). Taxonomy (NCBI): domain Eukaryota; kingdom Metazoa; phylum Chordata; class Aves; order Passeriformes; family Aegithalidae; genus Aegithalos; species Aegithalos caudatus. The sequence continues at coordinate 23,868 of WEIU01001217.1, forward strand.
CTCGTTCTTAAATTTTTCTCCCTTGCAAAATTGTGGTTGCAGATTGATTAATGATCAAGAAACATTGTAATTGCTTGTTTCAGAAATTAACTACCTAGGGATTTCTTTATCTATTTCATATTCTGATTTTGCTTTGTGGAAGCTTTTTATTGTTTATGTGAAACATTTTCAAACATACAAAATTGTCATTTTTTTACCTGGTATTTCTTCTGCTGTTTCCGTTTGACTGTTTTTTGAATGTTGGGCACCAACAAGTTCAGCAAATATTTTAAAATTGCTCTCAGATGAGGCTGTTTCATGAAACAGTAGATTTCCTGGTTTTCTTCACTTTGTGTGCCTGACTTAAATTTTCAGCTTAATGAAATAATGGAAGAAGGAGGTAAAACACCAGTTCTGAGCATAAGGAAAATCAGAGAAACTCTACTCATTGGTTTGTGTTCTTGGCAAGAATTCAGAAAGCTGAGATTCAGTGCTCTGTCAATAATCATGGCAAGCAAGCTGGAGATTAGTTTCCATGACTACTTGATCAGAGTTTTGGGGGAGATTGCTGAAGCTGACAGCACCAGGGATAGTTACTGCCCATTGACAGAGCCACTTAGAGTGCCTGTGTATCAGGGTGTCAATCTTTTGTTCTGTTAAGAATTAGTCAGTACAACATATCAGCTTGGAAAGTCAAGTACCTGCCCCTCATACTTAAGTATGTTCAATGAACAAAATCAAGAACGTCAAAAATTATTCCCAGCAGAGGCTACTCCTGCCTGTCTGAAAAAAGTGTTTCTGTTATTATCAAACAGCACCATTTTCAATTTAAAAAGAAGTTTAATACAGGGCTGTAGATTATTTAGAATTAAACTTAAGTCCTGTCCATATTATCTGACCTCCTCTCACATCCTTCCCTAGACTTCACTACCCAGCTGTAGTTTCCTACATAACATTTTTCCACTGTCTTGTCCTTTCTGGGTATGAAGTATAGTAAATAGCACAGATCTTAGTGCTGCTTATTTTTAGCCTTCCGTTTCCAGGTGAAAATGGATCTTTTATTCTTCTTCTCCTGGCTTTTACTTGCTGTCTGATTTGCACAGTTTTGGTGCCATCACCCAGGAACTACTGGACACCTTTACCATCCCTCTTCTGTCATGTGCAGACTCTAAATTAAGCAGCTGGTGGACTTGCCAAGCACTGCGACACTCGATACCAAGAGACACTATTTACACTATTTATGAGAGCTGAGCAGATCCCCAGGACAGACACTGGGCTTTTTTGGAAACTGCAAAAGCTGCAGTTCTCCTTTAGTATTTTTTACCCCCAAATCTGTACCACTTCACATCTGGCATGTCCATTGATGCTATGTAATAGCTCTTCCCAGGAGCCCTCTGAGGAAGGAATTCCTTTTTTACAACAGACAAGCTGATGTGTGCCTTAAAAGAGAAGCTGTCAAGGCAATAGCAGAGGCAGGAACAGATCCCAGGAGCTGTTTCTCAGCTGCTCTAACCTTTAGCACTTTTCCTCAGTCCTGCCACCAGAGAGAAGCTTCCTGTCAAACAACAATTTCATAAATGGGGCTCTTTTTCTCTTTTGAGTGCACCTCTGCCATATCTGCACTCTCACCTGCACACATCCCTGCAGGAGCAAGCTGCTGTAGCACCAGGCAGGTGCTGAGCACAGCAAATAGAGCATTTCTTACTGACTGGGACAGATTTGTTTGGGCTTCTCAGTGTTGCTGCCCAAGTCCTGCTTTATGCTGCTGAGATCTTTAATTCTGTCATTGAGGTTTAGTGTGGTTTCATTTGTTTTCGTGGATACTCTGTGAATCTGTGTGTTGTGACATGTGGTATTGTGCTGAAAGCTAGGAATAGCCAAAAAAGTGTAATTTCCAAAAACTCATGGGGTGCACTCATATTTGCTGAGAAGAGCATATGGGGATTTATTGCATTCAGTGGTGAATCAGACAGAGTGTAACAAAATCTTCACCTGTACAATTTTTGAAACTATTTCTTCAGTTATTTTGCCTAAGTTGAGCGCACATTCATCAAAGAAAGCTACACAGCAACAGTTTGATTAAAAGTTGAGTTAATGGCAAGCTTCTGGCCAGCACGGTAAACATTTAGAAATATATTGTTTAGTCATTAATATAAATGAATTCAGTTGTATTTTGACTACACATAAATGAACTTAACTTGACTGATTAGTATTTTCATAAAAGCCACATGAGTAAATAACATGTAAACATGAATTAACAGTATTGTACTGGATGATGAGGTACATGTAAATAACCCTTTGAAAAACAAGTTTTCTGGCAAAGAGGATGGATGCTTTCTGTCTGCCATCACCAGTCAGACTGTCTTTTTGTAGCACTTACAAAATTAATTATTTTATTTTCCAAATGTATCAGGAAAGCAAAGTTTGGTTCTGATGCCATTCTGGAACAGCAGAAAGCAGTTCCCATCTGGAGCTCTAAATGTGAGCGTATCTGTTTCTGTTTTGTGCATATTTACACAGGTTGTATATAAAGGGAAGAAAAAGTTGAGGAATATAGAACAGTGGTTGGACATGTGGTGTAGTGGCTTGTTTCCTGAAAGTAATGTTTTTATTACAAACTGGAAAGTGACAAAAATTCTTTCTTTTAGCCCATCAGAGCATATATTTTGCCTAGGCTGTATACATAACTGTTCATCTCTGTATTAGGAATATGAGTTGTGTAGTTTTATGAGATAACAGGTGTTCGTTTCTAGCCATTTGGTGGAAATGAAAGTCTGTAAATTTGGCTGAGCACACTTTTCAGACAGAAGAACAAAATGGCATTTATCTGCAGAACAAAGACTTGTGTCACCTGCCTAGCTGTAATTTCTAGCTATGCAAGATCATACAAAATTACAGATTTTATTGTCATGAATATTTAATGGAAAATTAATGTATTCCTCTCAAACTGAAGACAGTGATAATTTTGGTAAAAAGAGCACAAAAAACATCATGTGAAAGTTCAGTGGGAAAAAAAAAACAAACAGGTTTTTGCTACTCTGAGAACTTTAGTTTGAGCTGGGTTAATGAGCAGTAACAATTGAGCAGTCACAGGTACACAATAAATACATTCTTTACATGGCTGTGTATTTGTCATTCAGTTGTCTGAATTTATAGGACAGATAATTTCTGCTAATATTCAGGGATGTGGTAAATGTTCAGTTGCATTAATGATAATCTCAGGAAGGATCATTCTTCACTCCATAAAGTCAAAGTGACTTTTTGCATAATATCTGGTACCATCATAGTTTTAGAGAGGCAAGGTAAACTTGGATGTACAAAAATACAGTTGCATCTGAAATCCTGTTTTAGTCAGGATTAGTTTAGTCACCTAATCCTCAACTAAGAGAAAGAAACCAATCTGCAATTTCCACTGGGTAATTTGATCCCACACACTCTATTAGACTGCTACTAAGAAAACTGGAACTTTATGAGAAGAATATGGAGGAATAGGTGGGGTCTGTTTTTGTTTTGATCACACACTGTATGATCCTGGCATGCCTCTCTGACTGTTGGGTATTTTGGAACTCCAAGCAGGCTAGAACGAAGTGGGGTGACAAACACCGTAAGAGCTGTAACTTTTCAAAGCAGATTGGTGAAGGACAGAATTTCCTGGTAAGATATTTAATATTATCCACTGTCTAAAGTTTGTGAGGCCCATTTTCTGCTGAGGTTTGCCACTGTATAAAGCAGCGTGTGTTAAACAGCCTTTGCTTTTGAACGCGACGCCTTCTGGGGTTTCGGGTTTAATCACGTTGGTGTTCGTTTTCGTAGCACAGGTGCAGCAGTGAACAGCAGTGAGAGCCTCCCTCCATCCTCATCTGTCAACGACATCTCATCCATGTCCACGGATCAAACCCTGGCGTCTGACACGGACAGCAGCCTGGAAGCTTCTGCGGGACCCCTCGGTTGTTGCAGGTGACTAGCCGCCTGCCTGCGAAACCCAGCGTTCTTCAGAGGATGATGGAACCTAGGAGGAAAAAATTATGGGAGCTAAGAGATGAAAAGAAAGAGAAATAAAATACAAAGATTTAAGTGAAACAAACAAAGAAACAAACAAACAAACAAAAAAATCTTTTCAGCCTGCTTCTCCTACAGAGTTATGTAATGCAGCTAAGCTCAAGTGTGTATTTAACTTATAGTTGCTCTGCTTTGGTCTTCTTCCAGTGATGCTTACTGGGGGGCAAAAGGAAAAAAGGAACTGAAAAAAATCCTTTTTTTTACCCCCCTCCCCACAAGATGTAAAATGAATGGCTGCAAAACCAGCAACCTGCAACTGTCTTTTTCACACTGGCATGACAAGGTGTGCAGTAGCCACGCTCCACCATATGAGTGTGTGTCTGCCTTCATTCTCTGTTCCTCTGTCTGCCCAGCAAGGCAGGCAGGGATCTCCATACATTTCTCCTCACACACTAATAGCTCATACACACACATGTGCCAACAGAATCCTGGCAGTGCACCCAGCTGTGTGCCTGCACATCTGCACAGGCACCTAGTGTGCACTCCACAACTATAAATGGCCCATCCCAGGTGAACTGAGTCACCACATATGGGATCTTACAGTACACATTCGATCTGTTTGCTCATTGATGAGGTTGCATATACTGTATGAGGACTTGTGGAAGTGTAAATAACCACATAGAACTGTGGCTCCCTCAGACACTTGAAGATGTAGCACCAAATTTCTGCTGAGAGTTGTATATATATTTTGAAATAATAACCAGTTTTATTGAAAGAAGAAGCCACAGAGCTTCATAGAAAAATGCTAGTTTGTGAATGTTAAGATTTGTTGTTCTGATTTTTAGAGCAGATATGCCAAGATAAGACTGGGTTAGAAGGAAGCACATGCATCTTTGCAAGCTACAGGGAACAAGAATGACGGGGGTTTATGCATGTCTAAGCCCAGAAATGTTTCTGTCAATGTTAAGTGAATTATCATCTTAGGTCATAGATAGGCTTGCTATTTTAAAGTACATGTATGTTTGTAAATTAGAGGGTATGACAGGGTTGGGGAATGAACAGACTATGGTCAAAAGGACAGGTACCAACTTGTTTTTATTTTATGTTTATTAGCTTTATTAGCTGGAGAAAGGACATTTGCAGCCCACTCCCTCTCAGTGTGTGTTTGCAGTTTAGAGGTGGTTTTCCCCTTTCATCATTCCCTTGCAGGCACTTCTGCTCCTCAGAGAACAGGCATTCTCTGGGGCTTTTGGCTGTTCATTTCCTCATGACAAATCATTGGGCTCCCCAGGAAGTTTTAGCATCTCTGTTACACAGAAAAGAACCACAGAGTGCATGGGTCTACTTTTCCTATATTCTAAGAGCCAAGGTTATCAATTAGCTCATGTGGTTGGGCTGGAAGAGTCACAGGCAGGGGTTTTGGGCAGTTGGGACAAATTCTGAAGAACCCAACAGTGACTGAATATCAAATTGAATTTGCCAGGTAATATAGCAGAGGATTTCCCATGGTAAGTGACAGGAAGTGTTTTTAGTAGAGAATGACAAAATTCCACACAGAATTTCAGAAGAACCAAATATTTTTCCAGCCAAAACAGCAATTGGCATTTTCCGCTGTGAGGTCATCATTATCTGAGTTGGAAATTAACTAAAATCCAAGTCATCTGTCCTTTTACCAAAGTGTGCCATGTAAACTAAAATGAGATAAATCCTACTTTAATGCTTTTCCAAATGCCAGAGAGAGAAGCTGTTTAGACTATGTTAGTGGATATTTTAAATTCACTAATTCTTTTTTATTCAAAACTCTACCAAAATAGGATGGTTCCATTGGATGACTTCCAAGCCTGCCATTCTGTGCCAGGAAAAATTAGTATCAAGTGAGATTTTGCTCAAAGGGAAGAAAGGGAAGGAAAAAACTTCTCTGCATGGTGGGGAGGGAGATAACAATCAAGAGGATATAAAATAAAATCAGATTTGCTAAGTCTGAGCTGTACCAGAATTGCTGTAGGAAGTGGGGGTTTTTCCCTGGTTATATTTTTGGTAGATTTTTATCAAAATTCTTTTTGATAATAAAATTAGGTTGTTAATGTTCTAAAAACTCAGAGCAGTAATTTCAAAAGCAATAATTTACTACTGCTAAATATATTTAGCAATATTCTCTCTTAAGCCATGAAACATCAGGTCACATTGAGTGATGTAACTCTCACTCCAAAGCCAATGTTCATAAAAGTATTGATAGGATAACAGCAAAGCTCTGTAGGTATGTAGGCAATAACACCAAGGGTGACTTCCTAGCAATAATTCAATATAGCACCTCCAGATTTAATTCACCATAGATACATATTAATAATATTCAGGTAAATAGTGTCTACTTTACATTCCTTAGTGTGCACCATTTGGGTGTGTTACTTAAAAAAAAACTAATATAAGTCTCATTGAGGCAAAACTGCAAAAATACCACCAGTGTAGACTGTAAAAACTTGGAGTAATCCCAGTTCATTGCCAGTGATATTATGGAGATGTGGCATAAGAAATAGCAGAAAAGCCATTTATAGTAGGTGGAGACTTGCAGACCTCCCATGTTTCATCCCTTGAAGGCAAATCTGTACTCTTAGTCCCGTGGTACAATTCAGTCGTGTTTGGGTTCATGACTACTGGGTGGAGAAGCAGTCACCAGAGAAGGTGTCCTTAGGTCGGCGCTGAATGGACTCACAACACAGGAGTTACATAATCAGCTTTATTCCCTGATTCTGCTAAGCACCAGTGCTTGTTAAGACATCTCATGGAGACTGCAGGATGCTTACAAAAATTTAACTAGCGTGTGCTTTTGTCCTTTGCTCAGCAGTGATCGACATCAGCATGTGCTTAAGTGCCTTGCTGAAATGGGGCCTGAAAGAATTGGTGCATCTCTTTTTGTCCTCAAATTAGTCTCCTTCCTGAGAAGCTCTGTCTGGGGGAGGAGACGTGGAGCTGTCCACATTGGACACTAGAAAAAAAAAAGCCATCAATAAAGAAAAGCATTAGTACTTTACAATTCTGGTCCTTGTATGTCCAAACTGAAGTAGAGACCATCAAGCAGGAATAGCATCCTTTGTTTTGCTTTGTGCCAGGAATTCGGTGCTGTCAGCTGATATCTTACAATAACACATGTACTCTTGAATAAAGGGTCGTAGTGATGATGTTCTGAGGCTGTTTTAAGGGAAACCACTTTTTTTCTGATTCTAGAAGTTTTGGTACCATCCTCTTAATGTCTTTTCCCCTTTATTCCAAAATTTTGTTCAACTTGATAGTGATAGATGCTTTCCTTAATTTTGCCATTGATCTTTTAAACCAACTTCTGCTTAACTTCTTACTAAATATAGTGCTTTGGCAACAATTTTCACTTAATTCTCTGAGGTTTGTAGTTGTAAGCATTTTTGCCACCACTGCAGAAGTGAAGGAAATTGGGAAGCCAAAGGTCTATGACAGATGTTCCAAGGTATTTAGGCTCCGAAGGGACAATCACAGAGCCTGTGCCAGAAGTGGCATAACCTACATCATCCTGAATGGCAGCTGGACACCTTGGTGTTTCTGAAAATATGCCTAAGAGCCTCTTGGCATCATAAGTGCCCCAATACCCAAGGAAATTCTGTCCCAAGTGGCTCACCTAAGTCGTGTTTATAGGCATCAGCAGGGTGAGGAGAATTGCAGGAGCATTATCTGTCAGTGACTGCTCAGAGCACTAGCTGCATTGTGATGGTAGAGAGGAAAGCTGCTGCAAAAACATCCCTGCTTTTTTTTCAGATGGAGAACTTTAGGATAGTAGGAGGAAAAAATTTAAAAGAAAGGGGTCAGAACAGCTCTTAAAGGACCCTCTTTCCATTTTCGTTCTCACTGTTCAGTTTAAATGAGGATGAGGCATTGATTTATTACAGGTTGATGCAAGGTTATGTATGTTTTCAGTCCACATTTTTTGGTAATTTTTGAGAACAGTCTTCAGATACTGGCTTGGTAACTGCAATAGTATTTTGTGAGTTTTGACTATATTCCATTACAATATATCTTCAGAGAGTTCAGATATTTGAGTTGATCACTGTGATTTATGCAAATTCTGTTGTGGTTGATGTTTGCCCCTCCTATTTGGAATTCCAAATGCAAGTTTCCATTATATAAAACAAACTTAAATTGGAGTGCAAGTATGATAGTGTGTGTCAAAAAACTCCCCAGAATAACCCCACAAGGAAACCCAAACAATAAAGCTACAGAAAGCCTGATCAGGTTTTCTAAGCCCTAATGCACTGATGGTTTTTCTCTGGAAATCACCAGTTCCTGCACAGCATTGGCCTCCAAAGGTTACACAAGACAGATGTGTTATGTATTTCATGTCACTATGTCACTCTTCCAAATTGATAAGCAATTTAGTTCATATATATTCCCTTATCTTCATATATATGTTCCTTTACTTTCTAATTCTGGGATAACAATACTGAAGAAATTAGACCTGTTGCAGTGCCTTTATAGAATTTCCCAAAGTAGTACTACTTAACTGAATTCTAAATTTGTTAGTGAGCACCAGTGATTTCTTTTCCACCAATTTATTTTATCATGAAAGACATGCTAATAGTAACTTTTAGAACTGCCTGAGAGAGTCACTTTTAGAAAATCTCCCAAATTTTTCTTTAAAATTGTTTTTAATAGACTGGAATTACTGTAAAATGGGATTGGAATATTTTAATTCAAAATAATTTCTAGTGACCAATGCTAGCTTATATATATTGCAAGCTTCACAGTAGTTCACATGATCAAAAACTATTTTAGTTTCAGATCTATTTATTTCTATTCAGATCTATTTATATTTATTTCTTCATGCTTATTGAAAATTTAAAATTTTCTTTGAATTCAAACATGTAAAAACATACAAACCAAAAAGGCATTTTGCAACAAACTATGTGCTTCCAGGGAGAGCAATATGAAAGAAACCTGCAGGAACCAATTAATTTTCTTTTAAAAGTCAGAGCTAGTGGTTCAATTTATGTTTAGGCTTTTCTTTTTCTTTTTCTTTGTTTCTGTATGTGTGTGTAGGGAAGAGAGGGTGTACATATGGATTTTTAGAACCTCTGTTCCACCCATGCTTGATCCAAGTTCCCAGTGTGGATAAAGAGAGGAATTGTTGCATAATCACACATCTTCAAGAATCTGATGGCTGTGCTTATTTGAACTTCCACTACTTTACAAAGGACACAGTTAACTAATTGCAAGCTCAAGGTGATCTTTTTTACACACAAACACACACAGAAAAAGAAAATCATTGTGCAGTAGGTTTGAATATCACATGAATATGTAATTGTCTTAATTAGTAAGATGCTTGAGGTATGCAGGGGAATGGTGAATGTGTCATCTTCACCAATGAGCTGGAAAACCGACCTGTCCAGTGGAATTTAGTGGAATCTGCTTAATGTATTAGGAACTTGCCAGTGGGGCCTGATTTTTCTTTCATTTTTGTTGTTGGTTTGGGTTTTTTTAATCAATTATTGATTGCAAGAAGTGAAATGTTTAACGTAATGCATGTTCAGGCTCGTTGGCCTATGGCAAGTTTTAGTTTTAAGGAGGGTTTGATTCGACAAAAGAATGTTGAAAAACTTCAACTGAGGCTAATGGTGCCTTTTTACCTGAGAGGGAAAAGCTGAAAAGCACATATTGAAGGAAGACACAGTCAATTTGGGAAATAAATGTATCCTTACCATGCTTATCATTTCAGACAGGTCTCGTTTGCTAATTTTCACTGAACAGGGCCATTCTTGTCTTCTGGAAAGCAAGATATTTATAATGTAAATAGTTGTATGGATTTATTTTTTCCTTCCTCTGTAACTAATATGTAATAATCCAACACGCTATTTCTGTTAAAAACTTTTACAATAAGGCTGCTGTTTGCCTAAATATGGTTGACCTCTGACCTTCTCCTGAGTCAGTCCTGTGCTGATAAAGGAGGGTGCTGGAAGTTTCAGTGTACATATAGAATCATGTATATTTAGTAAATTGGGTAAGTGGGACTTATGGCCAGTATACATTAAGCCACAACAGTAACAAAGCTCCAGATCTTAACTAGGGAAAACAACTGTTCACCTTGCCATGTCCATCCTGTAATAAGATCTAAGTTGCACCTGCCTGTAGTTCTGCATGATCAGACTTCAAAGTATATCTAACAAGATCTGTAATGTATCAGTGTTGATAAACGTAGATGTAAACAAGAAAAAAAAAAAAAAAAAAAAAAAAAA
>WEIU01001217.1:34125-46539 GCA_013389925.1 Aegithalos caudatus
AAAAAAAAAAAAAAAAGAAAAAGAAAAATTAAATAACTTGACCAACAGAAGAAATTCAACAACAGCAACAGCTCAGTATCAAGACTGGAAGATGAGACATGTCTGATTTTGTTGCACAGTTATAACTGAAAAGAACAACCGGTGTCAGTCAGCATAAATGGACTACAGTAAGACATTTGTTAAGGAACCAACATTATTTCCATACTGTTTTGTTCTTACCCTGTTTACTTTGAGCATCTGTTGTTCCCTGTGTGTGGCACAGGGGAGAACAGGGCCTCAGTGATCAGTGTTTTATGGGTCAATGTCGCATTAATGATTTCCGATTTCTGTTTGTTTAGCAATTACTGAACGAAGATGGGACTCTCATGTTCTCCCATGTGTCAAAAGGAATCCTGTCAGAGCTTCCTCATGAGGATACTCTTCTCACTGCTGTCTTGACTCCTGTCAGTTGAATGACTTTGCAGTGTTCCCAGGAAAGAGCACAACGCAGCAGAGACATGACCAAGGGTTCATTGGAGGCGTGTTGTGCGTTGTACTTTCACGGGGGCTCAAAGTCACTCAGGGACAGGACTCAATTGAAATATGGTATGTACTCTATGCATGACGCCTATATTACACCTTTATGACCTTATAGTGGTAAAGCTGATGATCTTTACAGATGTGGATTTGGACCATCTTTTTTTTTTTTTTTTTGGAGGAAAACTGTCCTTATCCCACAAACCACTCGCTCCTATCCAGAGCAGCTAAATGGAAGTTAAAGAGGTGCAAGGGCCTTCTCGGGACTGTGCCCATGGGTGAATTTCATGCTGTTTGAATGTGATCTTGCCAAAAAGCCTGTATGTCTAGCAGGGGAGACTGTGACTGTCCTATAAGGAGTGTTTGTGTTGTTTACTTTAAAACAAGCTTTGCTAATTAAAGTAGTGTATTCCGGAGTCTATTTGAATGGCATGAAGGGTATCAATGAAGAAGGTGGAAAGAATTCTCCTACAGCTCTCCTGGCTTCTTGTTTCTTTGCCTTCAGCCCTTTCTAGGGGACACAGATAAAGCAATAACCACATGGATGTTGCCAAGATTACTGAATTCATTGCTGCTTTGGGTAGCCTTTATTTAAGTGTCTACAGCACTACAGAAATGGAAGGTATCTTAAGACATATGCGACTCAGACATTTGTCTTTGAGTAGCTGTGGAGTCTATTCCTCTGGCTGACTGCCTAAAAATATTGGAGGGGGTGGGGGGAATATCGTTCTGACACGACTGGTCAGAATGAAGAAAATCTGCCAAGTAAAAACCTAGTCCCTCTCCCAGCTCTTGCCCCATTAAAAAATGTAAACCAAAATCAAGCCAACAACAACAAACCCAGAAGAAAAACAAACAAAAACCCCCCATACAAATTGCAGAATTACTGTTTGGAGACTGATTTTTCACAAATTTGAACACACTTCATGTTTTTCAGATGAAAAAAAGTGAATAGGAGGGAGATGCTATAATTTGGAAAACATTGCTGATTTTTCAATTCTTGCACAAGCTAGCTATGTCCATAACATTTCCAAGCAAGTCAAACCATAATACACAAAGGATATTTTTTATATTTATATTTATCATGTATGGAGATGAAAATTAAAATCCCAAACAGCTTTCTTCCGAAATAATTTGAAGGCGGGAGCTGCAGAAAAGGATGAATTAAAACCCCTTGTAAGAACTGTAAGGAAAGAAATTCTTACAGCTGTTGGAACTTGAATTTTGTTTCAAGCCTACTATGCACAGTAGTTTTGACTTGCTATTCTTCTCCCAGTTCGTATGTGCAGATATTGGCCAAGCTACACCATCTAATAGAAACCTCTGGTTTTCAATGGCTGGGGAACTTTGGCTTTGTGATTTTGCTGCAAAATGGGGGGGGACCCATTTCATATAGGGCCCAGCTTTTTTGTTTCACTGGGTACCTTTCGAAACAACCGAAGGGTCATCTTTTTTTGAGAGGTTTGCCCTTTCCATCAGTCACAACTTTAATGGCCGTGTTCCAGTGGTTGCTCCATCACGGAATCCCGAAGTGAAGCTGTAGGTGTGATTCAGCTCCCCAGGAGCTCGCGCGCTGGCCCGAACGCGCCGCGTGCGGTTCCAGGCCGCGCGTTGAGGCCTGCGGCAGATCGATGGCAGCATCCGTGTGGAAGGAGATCAAAGTGGCTCTGCTCGAGCCCCCTCCCTCTCTGCCGGGGGCAAACCGAGGGGATGAAGGTCAGTGAGCAGCCCTGCGCTCCGGCTGATGATCATTCACTGCGGTGCTGTGAGGCTCCTTTGGGTGCGCCCAGAGCAGCCCACGGTGCCCTCGCGGTAAGTGGGACTCTGCACGTGGCACTTGCTTCCTGGTGGAGTTTTGCTTCTCCTGTGGAACCCTCTGCTGTTCATTTTTTATTGTTTCTCTGTGCTGATGCTTAGAAAGCAGTGATTCTCCATCCAATGCTCCGTGGCTGGGGCTCTCTTCAATTACATACAGACAGAGACCTCTCTTGCTTTTCAACATGCTCTCCCAGCCCCTCTTGTAATGGCATAGTTTAGAGCCTGAATTGCAATACTGCTCGGCCTCCAAGAAATTATGATTTCCTGTAGAATGGAAGAAGCAAGGGAGAAAGTTTAGCTGGTAAATTAATTCCTAATGTATTTCTCTCATTTTGAAATTGACTGCTGGGAAGAAGTGTTGTCATCTGATGCTTCCATATGATGTTCTGCCCCATTCCAGGAGCACTTACATATGAAATAGGAATTAGGGTCCTGGATAAAGTAGCTCTCTTTCTGAATATGTCTATTTAATGGATAGACTGGGGCTTTTGTTAAGTGAGTCCCATTATGGGGAATGGTTGATTGTTGCTGTCTGGATGATTTTAGCCTTTCTTGCATCATAAGCCTGGTACTAACAGTGGGGGCATTTAACATTCCTCCAGGCTAAATTTAAAATGTGTGAAGTTATTCCCTACTCTACTCCACATCAACCAGTGGAACATAAGGGAAATTATTCTTGATACTTACAAAACCCGTGAGGAAGAAATTACAAAGAAGTAGCTGATGCAACAAAATACCCTTTCTATTTTCCAGAACATTTATTGGCTTAAGGTGTAGATGAGGTAAAAAGCTGTACAAAGACTCCTTTCTGCTGTTAATGACAACAAGGTAAAGACATGTCTGGTGCTACAATATTAAGCTATAGTAATTGATAAATTGGTGGCAGATCCTATAAAAATGTCTTTGAGCCTTGATTTGCCATCAACAAATGTTCAGAAAGATTACCTCTGGAATTTTTTGCCTTGGAAATATACATTTATGTCTATGTTTTGATGGGTTTGCCCGCAGCATTCTCTAGACAGTATTCCTGCTCTTGAAGTAATCTTTTCAGTTCAGTTGCATCATCATAGAAAGAAAAGGATATATTTTAAGCCTTTCATCAGAATGCTAAATCACAGCTAGAATAACTTTTTTTTTTTTTTTTTTTTTTNCAAGGTGCCCTAATAGTGAAAATCCTGGACGTATCTGACCATAGGGTGCTGTTAAATGTGTCTACCCCACATCTGTTTTTCAGCCATCAGTTTGCCTTTCAGGGAAAGATTTGTGGATATCTGTGTTCAGGGGGATTGGAGACTCTTAATGTCAGCCTCAATTCAGACTTAACAGAGTTTGAACACAGATAAATTCAAAGTAAGGGCAAAAGCTCTCTTCAGTAAAATTGGAAGTATTGTAGGGTCCAGCATGTCATTAAGTGACTAAAGAGTGAAGCTCTTGTTTTAAAATCAAAAGGCATTATGAAAAATAGTCCAGGAATCAAACCTAATGTCTGAATACCACTGATTTTAGAGTTCCTAGCAGTCAGAATATTGTCCAAATTTATTTTCAAAAGCCTAATGCCACGTAACAGATCAGAAAGTACACCTATGTTCTCAAAGCAGGAGTACTCTGAGGGTTTTAGTGCATGGCTTTCTGGAATCCCAGTTAATTGAAGGATTACTATGATTCTCTACATAAAGGAAAACGCTGATTTCTGGCAAAATGCAGAACTCCCATGTTTTACATCAGAAAGGAGAAAAGTAACATCTTGAACAGCACTGCAACACAGTACCATGCTGCTGACTGCAGGTAGGTCATTGGCCAATGCTGGTCAGGTTTCAGCACGGTTGTACTCATCAATTTCAGCTTTCTGACATTTTGTCACAAGCACAAGAGAGGGTTAGTGGACACAACAATTTACAGCATGCATTGCTAAAATAATTCATCTGCTGACATTGTCATGTGATTTCTGAAATACATGAAGGCTTTTTTAATTTCCCTTCTTGGCCATAATTATGAGCATGAACAAACTGACAGGACCACCAAACTGTCCATCACTTTTAGTGTTGGATTTCTAAGCAGCTATCACGCACACATGTGCTGCAAAAATTTACCTCCACTGTTGTGTAACAGTAAATCCAGCAGGACTGTCACTGTACATCAAGTTTGCACTGTGTTGCAACCAAATCACAGGAGCATCCAGCAACTGGGAGGGGGGGAAAACAAATTCAAAAATCAGAATGTGCAGTGTTGCTGAAGGAAGACAACCAGCTGGGTTGTGCCAGCTTCTGCTCTGTATTAGATCATATCCCTCATCTCAGGTTAATGCTGCACTCTTCTTGCTCCTCTGAATATTGCAGAGCTGTAGCAACAGAGCAGCCTTGGAATTTTTGTTCCCTCGGCTGCTGTGACACAGACGCAGCTCCCTTCAGCGAGGAGGATGCACGGTACAGGTGAACAGTGACACCTAAAGGCACAAATGCGCTCAAGGCAAGGGCAAACTTCAGTGAGCTCTTCAGCCTATAAATCATCTGCTTGTTGGATTTCTTCTCCAGCCAGACGAACCCTGGACAGTTCATCGGGAACCTCGTGGTCTGGAGCATTTCTTAGATGCTCCAGATTTTGGGGCAACACATAATTCTACTTTTTCAGTAAGTTTTTAAATTTTTTTCTTCCCTTTCCAATTGTTTTTCTGTATGGTTGAGTGTAAAGGGCTCCCTGTAACACAGGAGATAACAAGAAAGATGGGCAAGTGAGCAGAAGAGGGTGAGGGGTAGAGGAGAGTGGTGTTAAACCATTTGGGGGTGTGAGTAGATTTAGCCCCCCTCAGTCTCTTCAAAACTTTTTGGAGTGAAAGTAAGAGGCCAAAAAGAATTCAATTACCTTTTATGCATTTTTAACTCTCTGGCCTGTGACCAACTAGAAAATATGTAGTGAAAACTTCTTCTAACAGAGCATGCAAAACTACATCCAAATAGACAACTTATGTTAGCATATCCATCTTCCCTTTAGATAGCTTAGCCATCAGACAGCAGGACAGTTGGACAACACTACCATTTTGGGAAATTCCTTTGTGTTGAGTTATTTTCAAATCTGTGCTCTATTTATTTTCTTTTTTGTTATGTCCACTTAAACACAAAGGCATTCTCTGGGCAGTTTGTGCCAGTGCCTCATTACCCCCACAATAAAGAATTTCTTCCCAGTATGTGATCTAAACCTGCCCTTTTTCAGTTTAAAGCCACTCCCCCTTTTCCTATCCCTGTACTACCTCGTATAAAGTCCCTCTCCAACTCTTTTGTAGGCTTCTTTAGGTACTGGAAGGGGCCCTAAGGTCTCCCCAGAGCCTTCTCTTCTGCAGGCTCAACAACCCCAGCTCCCTCAGCTGGGGATGCTCCAGCCCTCTGATCACCTTCATGGACTCACTCCAACAGGTTCTGCACTGAGGACTCCCAAGCTGTATGCAGCACTCCAGGTGGGGTCTCACCAGTACCACCAAACTGTAGAGATCAACCTTATCCTAATATTAATAGATTATTAATTATTTCTTACCTCTATAGCAACTTCTTTAGCAGTGGAAACAGACAATGACCACTAGAATAGACTAAACTTTCATTTAGATCTGTACAACTGACATAGGGCAAACATGGTGACATTTTAAAAACCAGACATCTTGCCAAGTGATATAGCATTTAATCTTCTGTTTTATGCTCTAGTGCATTTATTTATTAGGGGCTACTCCATCAGCTCAGGAAATGAGTTCTCTTAAAGATAATAGCATTCAGTAATTATCACATCTCTCATTTCACCATGACAGAGAAACCATTTAAAATGATGATCACATGCAAATTCCTGCTACTTTGCCTGTAAGAAGTGTAGTACAAGTAAAGAAAAAGAATGTTACAGCATCAACATTGCAATTTTGCTGTAATGAGCTAATGATTTGCACTAACTAATGAAGTCCATGCAAGAAATTCATATTGTCATTGATTTGATATTTGTGGTGGTCTAGAGTTAACATGAAGGGCACAGGTACATAACACAGTAAATGCACACGAGAGCACTCTCTTTTCTTCTTCACAGAAGAGCATTAAAAGGAAAAACAGTCAGAGTAATAACAAAATAGGCACTAAGTGGAAAAAGTGCAATTCATTTGACCAGCCAAATCAAAAAATATTTCCTTACCAAATTTTTTGTAAAATAGAATCCAGCAAGGCCTGTCTCAGGCAGTGAGTTTCTGTCAGGTGTTTCTTTAAGCAGGAATTACCTCTTATCTGTGCTATGTGTGTGTGAGTTAGTCATATCACAGTGCTTAGTATGTTCAAAGGGAAGTTAAAAAAGTAAATTACATTGCATGTAGGCAGCAGCTCATTACAATTAGTGTGGTCTTTGGATAAAATATCCCTGGAAACATTTTGGCACAATAGCCTTTTCTTTTTTTCTTTTTTCTTTTTTTTTTTTTTTCCTTACAACACATCACTGAAATAAGGGTGTAGACTTGCCCCCAGGTCACTGCAATGCAGAGGATATTTTATGTTCTCTTCCACTTTTTAAAACTGCTGAGGAGCACAATTGTGTCAGTAGTATTAACAAATTAATCTCCCACAGTGGCATTTTTTTTGCAATAATCAACCCAAATGAACTGGTAGACGACTGGACTGATGAGCAGCTGGTTGAAACAGCTCTGACACTAGAGGCAATTTGGTGGTTGATGCTGTGTTCAGCTTTTTTAACTGATGAATAAATACCTGACAGCCACGCTGGTTTCAGTCATCACTCTTTTAGGAAATACCAAGTTTAATGAGCATAATGGAACAAAACAACACCTGCTAATGGGAAACAGTCTCCCTGTAGGCAAATGGTTGTTAATAACACCAACTCAGAACTTCACCTTCAGCCCAGGTCAAAAGTTGGTTAAATGCCACATGTTTTTGAAGCTTTAGGCTTTTTTAACCATAAGATTACTCCTAAAACACCTACACAGGGAATGCACATCAGGGTAGGGAAAAAGGGAGAGCTGGGAGCAGCCAAAGCATTGTCCCACTGTGTCAATACAGAGGCAGTGGATTCCCCATCATTCCTCTCCATGCCAGAAGGATTTCCCTCATTCTGTGTGGTGCTCTGAGAACAATTTCTGCTTTGCAGATTGTGGCCTTTGATGCCAAATAATTCGACTTGTAGGTTTTGTTTCACTTGGCACATCATATTTTCCCTGAGGTTCAGTAGTGGGAACTGGAATGTTATTGTCACACAGGCTAAGAACTAGTCCATGGTTTGCCTGTGGGAGGCCTCTTCTAAGAAACTCACATGGTTCTGACCTATCCACTCAGAGAGCTTCAAAATTAAAAGACTAAAGCAGGCAGCTCTTAAGGCTGGGAAAGAAAATTACTATTCTACAACTGAGCAAGACTTAAAATAGCAATTAAAAGGACTAATGTGACAGTGAAAAAGTATGGGAGGTGTATCCTATATGGGACCTTTTAAAGTTTAACTCTTTCCCTCCATGTTCTTGACACACTAAAAGCTTGTCTTGCCCTTTCAGGATAAAATGTTGTAGAGCAGTGTTCACTAGTGAGGTATATTACAGTCTCCTCCTCATCTCAGTCATGGATGCCACAGCAGAATAGAGCTGAAACCTCAGTGAGAAAGGGAAATTCAGGTACTTGCTGCAGTCATTTCTGCACCCTAGACCTCATGTGTATGTTCTTCTTCACTAACACCACTCACACAGGATCCCTTCTGCAAACAAAAACTCCTTCACTATCTAAGAGGAGATTTGGCTGAACAAGGTCAGAATTGAGATAAAGCCTTATATAGAGATGAAGGCTGACAAAGAAACTCTTTATCTGGTGAGACTTAAATGTAATTACTTTCTGTAATGTAACTAAATAAATAGCAGCTCAAATGGTTTGGGCTCATTTTTATTTTTACTGATAGTGACTGATTTTTTTCTGGTGTGAGAAGGAGTTAAATTCAATTTCTCTACAGAAGTATGGTGCAAGAGTCTGACAGCTCCGTATTGTTCCCTACTTTCTGAAATCCAACCACCACCAGATTTTCAGAAAAGTATCATAATTTCAGGAAATTACTTAGATGTGCCTTTCATCCTAAACTAATTATATTTTTTTAGAAGGAAGAACCAAAAAGAGGCTTGAGATTTTAAAATTTCTCTGTATGAATAACGCCGTATGTGACTTAAAATAAAAGCAAATCTTGGAAATCAGAGTCATGATGTGGACCTACAAGCACTTTCACCTCTCAAGCCCTGCTTTTCAAGAGTACCATATCAAATGAAATTTGCCACGTTTAGCAACTGCCCTCTGGAAAACAGCAAAGCAAATAAAAATACTTTGTCCTCCAATGTAGGTATGGATATAGTCAATTTCTAAGCTGTGGGAATACTCTGGCTTGTGGTAGCAAACATTTGACATGATACCATATTTTCAGCCACTTCCTTTACAAGATAATTGAAGATTGAATAATTTACTGAAGAAGGAAGCAATTTACTGCCAAGGTTAAGTCTATTTTTATTTTCAAATACTTTGATATTGAGGAATGGTATAAAAATGTTGCCTATATTTACTCCAGCGCTTTGATTACAACTGGGTTTTTTAATTACTGAAATCCATTTTACAACCACAACTCACTTTGTCTTTCCTCCAGACATTCTTCATAAATACTTTTTATACAAAGCTGTGACTTTATTCAATGAGAGATTTGATAAGAATTGAAACAGGAAGGTACTCTCAGTTAAAAAAAAAAAAAAAAAAAAAAAAGTTATTTTCATATTTTATCTTGGTCATTTGTTTTCTTGTAACTTTGGTTAGGATACTAGATATAAATGAAATGCCTAGTCATTCCAACAGTTGGCTGAAGTTTCATCACCACCTGGATATTAAACCAGGTTTTATGGAGGGAAATCTGAAACTCATTCTGTATCGGCATTAGATTTTTATAAAATTATTGGTGCAAACAGCACAACTCTAAGGTTGTACACTTGCATAATGGCTCTGTTGTCCACAGCACCCTAACTTCTCTTAGTTAGAAGTGCTGCAAATCAGAACAGGCAGTATCTTATTATAACAGAGGTAAGGGATTTGTTATTAACTCATTTATGAATGCTAAAGCATGCGGTAGCTGGCAAGAGATTGCAGGTAAATTTAACTACAATGGAAATAAAAGAGGGTACAGAGGAAATACATCCACGAAAATATTTTGTATGAATAGTACTGGAATTTCAGCCACACCCTTCTGTTTATTTTAACATCATTACAGGACCATGGGGTTATTGCAGAAAGCTGCCTGTTCTGGAGTTGGAAGGACACCGAGGTTTTGGTCACAGCATCCATGTTAATATGCATGTGTGCTACCTGTGCCAAAAAAGTTCAGCTTCACTGAAAATACTTGAAGCAGATTATATAGAATATAAAACAGGCTTAACACCCAGTCATGCAGACAGTGAAATATTAGACTGACAGATTAAATAGCATGCAAATTTGAAATGCATTTGAGACACTATCTGCTTTTGTTCATTACTTGCTTTAGCAATGAAAAAGATGAACAGGGTGAAAAGGGAACTGCTTTGTTTCCTTCAGATGAGAACAGATGCACATCAGGTGCTGCAGTCCTTTGTGTAAAGAAATACATTGCAGTCTGCAACATTTCCAAGGCAAAATGAACAGAAACAGCACATTTTCAGATTACTCTTTTTTTTTATTTTTGAATATTTAACTACTTGACTTGAAGTGTCTGTGGAACAAGTTTGCAGTAAAGCGTGTTTCTGAGGCAGAAAAGAGTGTCTGCAGTGTTAAGCCAGTTACAATTGGGCAAGTATATTAAGATACCTGCTTTTGGACTACTGTTTTGCTAGCATTCCATAATAGAAAGCTTTCCAGCAGTGTCATAAAAATATCCTGAGCCCCTTCTTGGGTAATAATTATATGACCAATGGTAACAAGGACATCAGACTGAGCTTTAGCAGGTATAGTTAATCAGTGCAGTTTCATTGCTTTCTGTGTATTTGTGGCAGTATCAGTAAATTAACTTACTTGGAATCCCTCCTTTCAGAGAAAATCCACATTGAATTCCATCTTCTAAAACAGAGTATTTCTTATTGTTTCCTATGCTTCATACCATATGAAGTATGGAAGAAATGAAAACTGGAAGTATTAGACAGAAAGACAAATGACACTAGCCTTGGAACAGATTAATGCACTTCAAACAAACAAACAAACAAACAAACAAACAAACAAACAAATTTAAAACTATTTTTTTTCTGTATAGAGTGGATGCTGCACTATTGGTGAAAGCAACTCCCAGCCTGAGCAGGACAGAAAAGAGATGGAAAGAGATGAGCTGGTGGATGGAAATATACAGAATGTTTCAAGTCAAAAGATGAAATGAGTTTGTGGAGAATTACAAACCCATGGGCAGCAAGGATTAGTTGGGTAAAGAAATGGCTAAGAAGGCAACCAAGAGTGAAGTCATCTCATCTGCACTCCTGGAGAAAGAGTGTTGACAAGTGAGCCCCAGAACTCTAACCTCCCTGGATCTGGGAATGTTTAGGTTCCAAGAGCAGATCACATGGATGTTGCATGTGGGGCACAACCAGGAGTCCTTTATCTGCAGTGAAGCCTCCAGTGCCTGGTGTAAATATCGATTTACACCAGGGGAGGAGACTGAGGAGCAGGAATGTAACAGGAAACCCCTGCTGTAGGTGGGAGTGAGTGAAAGGAAGTTAATGTGTACAACTCAAATGTCTGCTGATTTGCTCACGTATTTAGTGTTTAAGATCCCCATACAGGTTGCTTTGTTTCTTAATTTTTGCTCAAGAAAGAGAAAGGATAACTCTTAACCACAAAAGATTTGAGAATTAAAAAATACCTACCCACAGTGGAATTTTGAAAGTGATTCCTTTTTTTGCCATTTCCAAACTACATCATAGAATGCTCGGGCCCTCTGTGGTTTTCTTTTAGTAAGTATCTCTCTTCTCAGTAACATTTTATGCATAGTGACACTCAAACAACTCCAATTTAGGGCCCAAAAAGGAAGAAAATCTTGTTTTTTCTTGCTTGCCATCTAGATGTACTTTTATCTCCCAAATTTGGAGTGCCTGCTCATGGAGGAGCAACCACTGCATTTGGCTTGTGTTTGCAGTCACTTGGTCTGCTGGAATATGTCAAGGACTGAATAACCAAAGTACATGGGCTCATGTTTATTCACACAACTGCTGGTCAGACCACTTAAAAAATAATTTCACAGTTTACATGCACAGAAGTCTTAAATTGGTGGGCAGACTTCTCTGGCAAAACACTTCAGAAACTTTTGAGCTAATGAAGCTCCAGTTGTCAGCCTTGTTCCATTACCCAGGTAAGTTTGTTGAATATTGTGACTTTGCCCAGCCTACTGTCAAAAAGAAGACCTTTGATTCATATGAAAATTGAGTAACGTCATGTTAGCTTCTCCTTAAAATAAAGAAAAATTATAATATTGGAATCTGTCAGGATTTCTTAGAGAAAATACATTGCTCATATTGGAATAAGGTAGCCATTCCAGTAGGGAGTATAAATCTTAAAGGCTGTTTTTAAAAATACTAATATTTTTCTGTAGGAACAGATAAATTCTGCAAATTTTCAGCAATCTTCAGAGAAAATAATTTTCAATAAGTTAAGTTTTTACTCCCACTATTATACAACTTTTAAAAATTTGGCCTTTCCTCTAGTGATATCACCTAACGTATTCCCAAAGTTATCTAGCAATGATAATTTCTCTAAGATTAAAATAAGAAATTAAAAATGTAGTTATTCATAATTTGTTTCCTGAATGTGCAGAAAATATGGCTAAGTTTTCTTGTTTAAATCTCTGCCTAATAAGCCTTAGAGACAATGGGTCTATTTAAAAGTTGTAAAGGAAACAATTGACGCCAGATAGTTTCCTGTAATAGAAGAGAGACTTCTCCCCAGTCACATTCAGCTAAGAGTTTTATTCAATAGTACAGGTTAACCCTCTTATCTTAAGCTTCCTTTCAAACTCTCATACAAACTAGGCAAATTAGAAATAGACTTGGTCACACTGCATTCCCCTGATTTTTTTTTTCCTATTAGTCTG
>WEIU01001218.1:0-13695 GCA_013389925.1 Aegithalos caudatus
CCAGGAGAGCCCAAAGATGACACTCACTAACGGAAGGGCCTCCTTCATCTTCTTTATGTCTCCTTCCATGCGGATCTGTGCTGTGGTTATTCTGTCAATCTCCTCACGGAGACCCTGCATGAGATTCATGTCCTAGCAGAGAGGAGCGGTGGGGAGGGTCAGTGGGGGCCTGCAAGGCCTGACCCCTGCCGTGCTTGGCAGAGCACGGGGGGACAGCTGAGGGCCGGGCTCAGCCAGGCCGGCAGGGCCCTGCAGGGAGCTCTCCCCATGCAGGGAGCAGGGATGAGGGTGCTGAGTCTGCAAAAGGCAGAGCCGAGGGTACTGGCTGCTGTCTCAGACCCGGGACTGGCTTCCAGCAGCAGTTCACCTCATCCTGTGTCTCCTGGATCTTCTTCATGTTGTCTGCCATGCAGGACTGTAGGAGAAAGTGGTATCAGAGACCAAGAGTGTGGGCAAAATGACACTCATGACCGTAGTGCTCTGCACAGACCTGTGCCTTCTGGATCTTAGTAATCTCCTCTGAGAGGTGAGAAACTTCTGATTTTATCCCACCAAACTCCTCATTAAGAATCTGTGAAACAGTCCAAGAAAGAGGGATATCAGAGGTGGTGTCCAGGGCAGCAAGAGCCCAAAGAGCCCCTCCGTGGCACGGGCAGCCCACGGCACAGCCGGGTCAGCGGGTCCCGGTGCCGCCCGCCCCAGCCCGGCTCAGTGCCAGAGCTCCAGAGCCCATCCAGAGGGCAAAGAGCCACTGCCAGCGGCTCAGCCTCTGCCTGGGCAGTGAGGGCAGTGCCCAGCGCTGCTGCCTGGGGATGTGGGGAGGGGCTG
Source organism: Aegithalos caudatus (assembly GCA_013389925.1). Taxonomy (NCBI): domain Eukaryota; kingdom Metazoa; phylum Chordata; class Aves; order Passeriformes; family Aegithalidae; genus Aegithalos; species Aegithalos caudatus. The sequence continues at coordinate 829 of WEIU01001218.1, forward strand.
TCTGCTGGGGGAGCACCCACGGGGCTGAGATGAGCCTCTACCTTCTTACAGAGTTCCATCTCCTTCTTCATCGCTTCCATGTCACTGGCCAGGTCAGCGAGCGTGGGGCCGCTCAGGTGGCCCGGCCAGGGCTCCTCAGAGGTCAGGTACTGCACGTCCAGGTGCTCCAGCACGGCCTGCAGCAGCTTCCGTAGGGCTGCAAAATGGACAGACCCCTTCTGGGGCATCCCAATGGAGACATCCAGCAGCTGGGAGAGGCTGAGTGTGTCCAGGGCTGTTGCCATGTCTGCACACACTCCGTCCCTGCTTGGTCACAAGCCCTCTTGCCCAGCTGGGCCTGTCAGGGATGAGCAGAACGGATGACAAAAGGAATGAACAAAAGCAATAAGATAAGATATGAACAAGATAAGCAATAAGATGAGAACGACGGGCAAAAGCAAGGATAAAAGGGATGAGTGGCCAGCAGGCTCCTCCCTCCTTCCTCGTCCCTTGCAGGACTGGAGCCTGTGCTGCTCATGCCCCTCTTCATCACAACTCCCATTGTGATGAAACACACCCCTCTGCATTCCAGGGTTCCATGGTTCCAGGCCCATAAAGTCATGGAGTCATGAAATGGCTGGAAGGGACCTAAAAGATCATCTGGTTTTGTCCCCTGTCAGGGACTGGTAAAAGAACATTTCCTGCTAGACCAGGTTGCTCCAAGGCCCGTCTAACCTGGTCTTGGACACTTCCAGGAATGGGGCAGACACAGCTTCTCTGGGCAGACTGTGACCACCGTCACAGGGAAGAATTTCTTCCCAATATCCCGCCCGTGTCTCCCCTCTCTCAGGGTGAAGCCATTCCCAGGCCAGGCCCTGGTGCAAAGTCCACCTCCAGCCTCTTTTGTAGCCCTTTAATTTGCTGACAGGTGCTCAAAGGTCTCCCAGGAGAGTACAGCCACACAGTTTTTCTTTGAATCACTTTAAGATGGGCCTTACATCCAGGCCACTTCCTCTGCTGCTGCAAACCCCAGGCTGGCTTGGAGCATCCACTGGGATCAGCCTTTTCCAGGGGAGCAGTGGGTGCTGTTCCTCATGCTGGAGGTGCAGGAGGGCCCCCGTGAGCCCCTCGCTGAGCTCTAGGCTTGTGCAGGCACAGACTCCTTTCTCCTCTGCACTTCAGGGCAAGGAGTCCCCACGGGTGAAGCCTTGGTACAATTTCCTCCTGCCTGGGTTTTGTGTCAGCTTGAGAGGCCATAAAGAAGGCAATTGACTGATTTCTCCTGCCAGTGTCCCCAAGACTGTGGGGGAAGACAAAGTTCTTCCCTTCAACACCCACCGTCCACCCCCACCTGCCCCTTTCCAAAACACGCTCTGTTCACCCCTTGTCCTTCCTGCTTCAAAGCTCTATGGCAGCAATGTTTGGGTGACGGCAACAGAGCTGACTTATGAGCCAGCTAAGGAAATAATCCATAGAGGACTCTAAAATCTCCTTTGAAGGATTGGGAAACCTGACAACATGGAAAGGGAGCATATTTCCCACATCCTGACCTTGTCAGCCCCCTTCTGCTGTTTCTTTGTCAGACTTGTGAACATGGGAGACTCCTGCAACTCCTCTGTGGCACATCTTAGCTTTAATGCTTTTAATCACTATTGCCTCTCTTTATTTTCTTAACCCTAATTTCTTGAGCTTTTTGTTGCATACAGTGTGAGAAAGAAAACCAATGCCAAAGGCAGCTGTCTGATGTAGTGACCAAACAAGTTAATTTCCAGTGACATGTCATGGCTTGTAATAAGCAGCACATCTAGGGAAAAGTATAGCAAAGTAAGTTCCTTTCAATGCTGTGGTTTTTATTGTCCAAATACATCTTGCAAGAGATTGGTGGAAGATGAAATAAGAACAAGGAAGAACTAAGAACAAGAAGCAAGCAATTAATTATGAAGACGAAATAAGAAGAATGTATAAAGAACAGTGAAATAAGAACAGGTAAGTAGAACAAGAAAGAAGAACAGATAATTCAGAGCATTAATACAGAACACTAATGAAGAATGAAGAACATGAATTAAACTGCCTTCTCTGCCTTCTTCACTTTTTTCATTGGAGGCTCCATTCCAGCTTGAGACCTTGGCTGTGGATGTTGTCTTCTGTATGGAGTGAAAGAAGGACATGATGAAATAAATTCAAAACTGTCCCTCTCCACAGTTGTTTTCCTCAAAAATTTGGTTTGTGTGTTCTCTTTTCATATGCTCATGTCAAAGCATCTCTCAGCTGCTGTCCATGGAAGAACTTGGTACCATGGAAAAGTTCCTGCTGATAAGGCAGAAGAACAGCTACTGTGTGAGTGCAAGAGCATCAGGAGGGTCCATCTTTCTCCACTCTCCTGTTCCCAGTGGACTTCCTGAGCTGTGGATGGATTTTGGACTCCCTGCTATGCTGCCTCAGGACAATGGATTTGTTCTGTTCTTGTCCTGCAGTTGTTATTTCCTTGCTTAGGAAATCTGGGATTTTTAGATGACCTCTGGGATGGATCAAGAGTGGCCAGGCTCCCTGCCCCACAAGGACAGGTGGTGGCCAGTGTGGTGGCGTTGCCACTCAGATGTTTTCACATGGCTTCTCTCGGTCACTTTTGGTCAGTGCAATGAATTCCATACTTACAAATTAATAATTGGGATGGCATATTTCCCACTGGGTGTTATCATTGCTCCCTTTGTGTTGGGGTCCTTCACCTCCACCATAAAACTCATGGGAATTCCTGAACTCCTTTTAAGCCTGGGAACAGGGCTGACAGGTGATGATGGAACAGGAGCCAAGGTTGGCTTCAGGTCACTGCAAGTTTTTTGGAGGTAAAAAAAGATGAAGTTTGGAATGTGTGTCTCTTGTTAAACAAGAGATTAACATGTGATTTTCCCATGTTCTTCCAAGACCAGATTTGACCTTACCAACACTTACTTGAGGGGCTCATAGTAATGGGAGGACTGGATCATCATGGCTTTGATCTTGTCCTCTTCTGCAGCATTGGCCTCAGCCAGATTGGGGGTCTGTGACAGGGGAGGGTTGGACATAGACATAATGAACACATTTGAGCCTCCACAGCCAGAGACAGCAGCCTCCATGCAGCCCAGGAGACATCAACCTCTTGAGGTTTTGCTTTCACAGATATTCCTTCACAAAAGCAACCAGTTTGGGGATTTAATAAATGGGTGTTTCATTGACACTGTGTTTTTCTGTACAGGAACATGGATCCACTGCTCTGGAATCATTTCAGCATTTACAGAGAAATTTACAGACACTTGACCAATGTGTTTGAACCCAAATGGTTTACAAAACTCAACCAAACCCCACCAAAACATGTGTAGGAATGGACATAAATTCAAATATGGCACTTTTTACAAGGTAATAACAATACCAAAAACATTTACACTGTCTGCAATCAAACAAAGGAGATTGTGTTATCCACTGTCCCCAGACCCCAGTTATTGAATAATTGCAGTAATCAGGGAATGGATCTATTGCCGTCATGGCCAGAAATTCAAACTTCAAGCCTCACAAGTGTTCTTGTTGCAGAAATATTTGTTTTGGCTGTTGCAAACCTCCCTGAAATGTCCATAACTTACAGCCAGTTCAGTTCTTCCGTACACATTTGTACAACACAAACTGTTAGTTTCCAGTGGAAAACTGATGATACAAAATGGGAAACAGGTGTTGAAGTGCTGCTTCTTTGGGTCTTGAAGAGGAGTAATGTTGCAACATTACCTTGGGGCTGATAGGTGCTCCCCTTCCCTCTTCCCAACCTGGGAACTTCTCTTTCCAGGGTAGCATCACAATATACATGCATTTTAAACTTACAATAAACACCTTCAATTACTAAAAATACAGTTTTGATCACATTACCACAACTATCCAGCTGTTATCACAGTATAAGATTTCAAAAGACTAAGCAAAGAAAAAATTTTAAGTACTTGACAAAGAATGTCTCTATACCTTAATGAGCTGGGCCAGAGAAAGAGGGGCAGAAGAGTCAGCAACCTGTTCACAAAAGAATTAAACCATATTAAATTTCAACATCCAGAAAATTAATACAAGGCTGCACCGCGCAGAATGAAGTGCAGTGTGTTTGAAGAAGTGTGAGGCTGGGGTTTTACATACTGCCTTGGATGTTCCCCTCACTGGCTCATTTTGGATCCTGGCAGAAGAAACAGAGGTTTATAGAACTAATTCTCTAATGCTCTAACTTCTAATAGAGGTTTAAAATAGAACTTTAAATGAAGCATCAAGCAGTGAAAACCAACAAGAACACCTGAGCATCAAACCATTATGTTCTGATAGTTGAGTGAATGTGGAAATTTATTTGTCTTCATAAACTCTTCTCTCTTGGTAACTTCAACTAAAACAAGGCCCCAAAATCTCATTTCTGGTGTCACCAGTTACACAGGGGTGTAATTTCTTAGCCAGAACAGTGACAGTGTCAACGCTCAGGAGTGCAGGTTTCTTTCAGTGAAAAATAATCCCTCCTCTGCCAAAGCAATACCACAAGTGTCAGCAGGTCCATCTCCAGAATGGTGTTTCTCTGTGGGAGCCCAAGCCCTGTGCTCAGATCTCTGCCATCCTTAAGCCATGACAGGGCCAAAGTGCCTGGTGTGTTACAGATGCTACAGTGACTACAGAGAGTGGTAGAAAGGTCACCTGGAAGTCTTTCCTATGGGTTGGTGGAATTTAGGAGCTCTGTGGGGAAAAAAAAAAAAAAAAAAAAAAAAAAAAAAAAGAGTCTCATTTGGCAGAATTTCCTTTCAGGTGATCTTGAAAATGTAACAATATTTTGGGAGCTGTTTCATACATTTGCAAACTTGCTGGGATTCCACATACTCAGTGATCTGTGTCTGATTCAGATCCTCAGAAATCAGAAACACAACCTCCCTGACAGCAGCTCCTCATCCCTCCCACACATCAACCACTCTGCCAGATATTTCTGCCATGTTTGCAGCTGGAGGGACACAAAACTCCTCTGCCTGGGTAATTGCCATCACTGCAACTGCAGAGCCATTGTCTCGTGATTGTCACTCACAGATGGGATCTGAATTCTACCAGCACCCATCCTCTCATTGCAGGGCAGCACCACAACACCAGGAGAGGTGCCACCCACCCCAAAGGGGAGGATGCAGTGAGAGGGCAGCAGGAAGCATCCATATTTCCATTAACCCCATACCAAAGCCATGTTTAGTAGCACAACACTGAGGCATCCAGAATTCTTGGTCTCTCTTCTACAGTGTGCAGAAGCCTCAAATTTGGGGTGCAAGATACCTGCCAGATAGCCCACAGTCCCCAAACCCACTTTCCCTAGTGCAAGAACTAGTCAAATACTGACAACCAGACTCTTCTCAGATGGGAACACATTAAAAGTTTATTTCTAATAATATGTAATTTTTACACTGTGTACCTGTCATTACTACAAAGCCAGTAAAGACAAACACATATGATCTGGAATCTCCTCATGCGGAGGAAACAGGATCTGTGACTTGCCTCTCAGCCCAATCATCCCAAAAACAAAACCAAGAGGATTTAACCTTAGGATTTACCAGTGTTGGAGTTTGAACCCCATGTCCCCGCAAACTAACAATGTGAGTCTGTTTTGGAGTAAATACATTGAAATCTACCCCATGAAAGAAATTAAAACAGCAGTTATGGCCAGATACGAGTCCAAGTGCCTCTGTACCCCCATATCCATAAAAGAAATTCACACCCTGACATCCCTCACAGGGAATCCAGTGCTTCATGGATACTCACGCAACTCGAGCTGGGACTCTCTTCACGATCACTGAGACATTCTTTGGGATCTGTGCATCATCAGAGTATTCTGAGAACAACACAAATGCAGAAAAAGTACAAGTCAGCTGGGAAGAATGGATATTGACATGGAATTATGTGGCACATCATAGAATCCCTTTAGAGTTGTAAAAGCCAGTTTTAGGTGCACCACTGTGCTCTCTCACCCTGGCTTTTGTCCCCAGGGCAGAGCGTGGCTCCCACAACCTGTGGCACTGCGTGGCTGCCCCTGGGTGTCCCAAGGGCCTGAACCCCTCTCACCTTCACTGGTCTCATCTTTGAGGATCTGCAGGTCGCAGTTGGCCACCTTCAGCCTCTCACGGGCCATGATCTGGCGCTTGAGGTCACCCAGGGAGATGCTGTGGCCCTGAAACGTCACCACATCGTAGCTCAGCTTGGAGGAGAACCTGTAGTGGACACCTGACATGGCCCCACAGTCACAGCTCAGCCTCTGCTCCCTGGGCACACTCTGGCTCCAGGCCTGGCCTGGCTGGGGGACTGGGGCAGCTCTGCCTGGGGGTGCTCCCAAGGGGACCCAGGACAAACCCGCCCTGGCCACCACCAGGGCTGACAGAGCCGAGGGCTGGGCACACACCCACTGCATTGTGACCTCTGTGACCTCGTGGTTGCTGCCCTGGAGCCACGGAACCCCTGGAGCTCTTCCCAAAAGGATTGCCTAAAAATTCCACACCCACCTGCCAAGAGAGGCTGCACTGGGACTGTTTGATGGGGAAGGAGCTCAAACAGTGCTCCAGGCAAACACCTGGGAGATAGAGCCAACCACAGCTCTGGGACTCCAAAGCAGCTGTTTCTACCCACTCTGAATAGGATGGTCCAGATCACAAACCACTGGGTTAGGACCAGTTCAGAAACCCATTTGGGAGAGTTTGGTGTTTCCCTTTGATGTTTTTTGTTGGTTTGGTTGGTTTTTTTCCCCTGCTAAGCAGACTAGCTCGTTGTCCAAGAGTCAGAATGTTACAGGGAAATAACACACAAGAAAGTGAGTTCTGGAGTTTGCAATTCTTCCATAATGTTGTGAGAGTATCTATTATAAAACACATGTCAAGAAATTCAGACCAAATAAAAGCATGCAAGTTTCAGTTCTGAACTACTGGATTTTTGAAGGCAATTCTTCCTACACAGAAGGTGCATCTCTAGTAATTACAGAAGAGGACACACCATCTCCCTGTTTAGAATAGGTCCCAACCATCCATTTTGCCTTCCCAGCATCATAAAAAAATACCATGACATCTTTTTTTTTTCTCTGATAGTTAAAATCTCAGCCTGGAGTCCTGTGGGGCAGTACAGACCGTGCTGCCTGCTCTGCCTCAGCAGTCAGGGGAGTTTTTCTGTCTGGGCTTTAACAGCCTCACTCATCCTTTGGTGCCGATGGCTCTGGGCCATTGACCAGGGCTGGTTTTCCATCTCTGCTTTGCTCAGCAGTGCTGCACTGCTGCATGCTGGAGCAGCTGGGAAGGGCAGAGGCTTTAGGAAATCCCTTCCCAAAACCAGCTGAAGCTGAGGAAGTTCTCTGCTAGTGGAGGTGTTGTGGCACCTATGTCACCTGGCCAAGGTCCCCAACATTTCCTGAGTTCACCTTGGTTCCTGCTCTGCAGGAGAGAGTTGGCAAGTGTTGGGTGGGAATAGCCTGGGCTGTTGGACCATCTTGTCATTTTTGTCACCTGTGCTTTGTCAGTCACGTGCACAGTGACCATGGCTGCTGGTGATGGGTCGCTCTCTCAGCACTCATTAACAGGAGAGGCATGAGAGTGAACATTTGCAAGCTGGATGGAAATAGCAACTTGCATTTATTATTTCAATTATTATGGCACATGCCAAGTCAGCTCTTACAGCATCTTCTGCCTTCAGCAGAACTGAATCTTCAGTCTCATGCTTGTTTTTCACCTGCAAACACTTTCACACGTTGCTTCCTGCATCAGGAACTCTTGTCCCTGTAAATCCAACAGCTGCTTTCTGAGTCTTTTGCTTTGTAGCTAATGATAATATTTTGTAGTTTTTTTCTCTCGCTCTCTGTTTTGGAGAGCTGAACAAACTAATACCTTGCATTGCACCGGGTGTGTATTGCTCTACTCAAGAACACAATATAGAGGAGAGGCAGAAGAATCTCCTCAGGACACAAATACAAACACCGTGTCCCACACAGTCCCAGCCACGATTGCCAGTGCTGCTGCTGTAGTCTTGGGCTGGCTTAGTTCTTCCTGCTCAAACGTGAGGCTTACACATTCCTTGCTGGGTTCTGCCCACACCTTTGGCTGGTGTGTGGCCTCCCACCTTATCTGGTTCCCTGGCAACCCAGGTGCTCAGGTTCGGCCTTGGAATCCTGCCTTTGTCTGGGGAACTCCGGCACTTGGGTGCTAAGTTTGGGGTCATGGGGTGGTGGTTTGTGGCCCTGATGCTGATGTTACTCCCCTGGCACCCCAGAAACCCTGGCTTGTGGCTGTGGGTGCTGATGTCCTGCCTGCCTGAGGTGCACCCCTGCCTGCTCTGCTTTGCCCCCCCCCTTCAGCGGGCACGGCTTTGCCGTGACGTTACTGGGGACCCTGTCGATCACCCCAGACACAAAATGTGCCACAGGGCCCTTGTTCAGGCTGCCAAATCACTTGCCTCCGTCACTGTAGGTACGTCCTGAGTCCCTAGGGACACCAAACCCAGCAGGGATCCTGCCCAAGCAGCTCTGTCCTGGCTGGTCCCTCCTTTCCACCAGGGACATCCATCCCAAAGGGGATCCCCACCCTGAACAGCACCCAGAGCCCTCTGGGGTTTCCCATTTCAAACAAGGCCCTCACACTGGCACTGAGCAGGATCCCAGGAAGTTGGGGACCCACCTCAGACAAGCATCCTTGGGACTCACAACCATGCCAAGGTCTTCTCAGACCTGATTTTGGGATTTGGGAATTCCAAACCTGCCTGGAACCCTAAGAATTACCCAGCCATGACCAAAGACACACTGGGGACCCCTTGGCCCTACCTAGGACCTTAGGAATCCACAGGGACACCTGACCTTTCTCAGTATCCTTTAAATCTTGTTCAGGATTCCAGGAACCCCCAAAAACCCCCAGACCTTACTGGACCTTCCCATCCCTGAAACTCCAACCTTAACCCTGTACTGATTCCTGTGTCTCTGTACTGGTTCCAGGGTCAGAACAGCGTGAGGAACTTCGGGAGATCGTCATGGATGCTATGTATTCTATAGAGGAGAAAAAGGAAAAGAGTGAGCAGAGTGTGGGATATGGGACATGGGCCAAGGGGGTGGGATGTGGTGCCCTTGAAGGGGGATCGGGTGGAGGTGAAATACAGGATATATGAAAGTCTGAGAGCTGTAAAGGGATATTTGGGGAATCCTGAGGGAATATGGGTTTCAAGGTATGCAGCTTCTTGGGGAGTTTGAGGGGATATTTGGAAATATATCTGACTTCAGGTGGGATATATGGAGTCAAAGTTGGTTGTATAAGGGATCTGTGGGGTCTGGAAAAGGTTTATGGGGACCAGGGGCAGGGCACATTGTCTTACCTGGACATTTGGGACACACCAGTGTCCCTGAACCAGTGTCTGAGGGAAGCTGTCAACACAATCTGGGCAAAGCTGAGCCATCTGAGGAAAGGTAAGGGACCACCCTGGAAACCCCTGTCCTAGAGAAACTCCCAGGGACCCCATCTGGGCTGGACCAGGACTGAGTCCTGACAGCTCATTACAGGGATGTGGGTCCCCAGTGATGCCCAGTCTAACCCTGCTTCCTCCCCACCAGTTCCAGCCTGTGTTCCCCCCTGTGGTGAGTGCCTGTTCCTCTGCCTTGCCCTCCCCTGTCTCCTGGTACATCTCTCACTTCCCTGGGAACACCAAGTCTCTCTTTCCCAGGATTCCAGCCAGCTGCCCGTGTCTTCCGCTGTGCCACCTGCACCCTCATGGACTGCCAGTTTGGCCTAGACTGCCCAGGTATGGGGCCATGAGAGACTGTTGTGTTAAGGGTAGGGAAATCTTCCTCCACTTCCCCCCATTCTTAAGTTATTTTTGTTCTATTTTTTGTTTGGTGGCACTCGAGTGACTCCAGTCACACTTCTGGTGCAGATTGAGATCAAATGGTTTAACTTTGCTTTTAAAGGTCTAGGCTAGAAAAGTGCAGAATGTGTGCTCAGCAAGGGTGGTCACACATTAGGGGCAGGTAGCTTTTGGGTGGTGGGTTCAGTATTATAATGAGATTACAGTGAGCAGAGTTGATCCAAAAGACAGGAATGATTCCACCACAAAAATCTCTGGGGACTCCCCACGTCTCTCACACATGGTCCCACACCTGCACCCCTGCCCACCCCTGCAGCCAGCACAGGAGCACCATCCCCTGTGTCAGTGCTCATGCAGGAGTGAGCTCAGGAGCCTGTCCGTGCTCCCAGTGCAGGACATGTGGACGTTCAGTGACGAAACCATCGTGCTGCGCTGCAGCGTGCCCTTCCCCGTCCCCGCCGGCCTGCCCGTCACCTGGATGTTTGCCCCAAAGGTGAGTGCACAGGGCCTTGCCAGGGTGAGAGTGGGCATTCTGAGGGGGCTGTGTGGCTGTTGGACATGAAAATGAAGAGCTTGACTCCAGTTAGAAGAAAGATCAGAAGGCTTTATTTACAATTTTGTGCAGCCCTTTTATAACACGCTGCGCTAAGGAACTGTATAATTGGTCAGTAAAGACAGTACTTCTCTGCATGGTTAAATAATAGAAACAGCACTTGTGAGAGGGGTGTATGAGAACCTAGATGTGTTACAAAAAGATAAAAGACTTATTTACATTCACTGTCCTTGAGAGGGATGAATTCTCTCAAGGGAATGAAATCAGCTGCTACAGCCTGAAAACTCCACAGACTCAGAAAATCAGACCCACGGGGCTGCTGCAGCTTTGGTGAGAGCTGCCACAGCAGCTGCCTGTGCTTGGAGTAACAGCTGTGTAAGCACACACAGGATGCTGGCTCATGTGAAGGGTGCACACAAGCAGCAGCAGGTGTGTGCTCACAGATCCACGTGTGCATGTGTACAATCATAAAATTACAGGGTGGTTTGGTTGAAAAAGGCCTTAAAGCTCATGTCATTCCAATCCCCTGGAAGGTGAGCAGGGACACCTTTCACTAGACCAGGCTGCTCCAAGACCCAACCAGCCTGGCCTTGGACACTTCCAGGGATGAGGCAGCCACATCTTACCTGTGCCAGGGTGTCATGGGGAGCGTGAAGTTTCAGACAAAGTTTATTAAACAAGCCCTGCTGCTGAGTCTGAGGGCCAGAAGGGATTCCTTTGTGTACTTAAACTCTTGCAAAGAGATGGGTTCAGATGAAGGTAAATTCTTCCTTAGCCTCAGAATTTGGCAACAGTTTAAATCTTAGGAATTATTTTGGCCCACAAGTCCTAATAATGGCAAATCAGATATATTTATAAAAATGAGTTATTTAATAAACAAATGAACAGGCAAAATAGATGAAAAATCTTAATCAGAATTACTTACTACACAGTTTAAAATTAAAATAACTACTAGCAGATTACAGCATAACATAGAACAGTGCACTATATAAAGGTATTTATATTAAAGCTAGCAAAAGAAATATTATTGAATAGGAGCCAAATGTATCTTACCACCAAAATTACAATAATGCACACAGATTCCTTCACTCAACCCCTGGAGGATTAACTGGGAAGTAGGTGTCCCTATTCATGGGAGAAACTCCACACATTTCCAGGACAATCTATAGAAGGTTTGTACTTTGCAGGAGTTTGCTGTGACTTTCACAGTTGTAAAGTGAGTTGCTGTCAGTCAAATCCAGCTATCTTCCACATCTCCCTTTGACTGTAAGATGTTTATTGGCACTTGGGAGATGCTAGACCAGTGCTAACCCAGTGGTACAAAAATCACTCATTCCAAGACAGATTGTCCTGTTTGACTTGACAAACAGCAGATGAGCTCTTGTGGGGGATGAGGTGCTCTGCTAGGCAGGGCCTCAGCACACTCACAGGGAAGAAACTCTCCCTGCATGTGCAGGGAGTGACTTTTGTGTACACCTGGTTGTGCAGCCCTGGCTGTACCTGCCTGTGGGGTGGAGGTGTGTGCACTGCACCAGCAAGGAGAACAAGAAGCTTGAGGGGGAGATGTCAAGCATGTGCAGGATTCACAGGTGCCTTGGTATACACACAGTGCCTGGTGGTGTGGGAGGTGCTGATGTGCAGCCCTGGTTCCATGCCTGAGGTGTTTTGGTTTTCTGAAGTTCTTTTCCCAAGGAAGTTCTGTAAACAGAGGGAATGTTTTTGTAACTGTACCTGTGTTATTCATTCCTTCTCACAGGAGGGACTTCTTGATGTCCCTCTGGTTTGACCAATGTCATTGAGAAGGTTTGCCTTTGTTTCACCAATCACATTGGTCTGTGTAAAATAGTATATTAGGGAGATGCATCCCAAAATAAAGGAGTCATTTTTGGCCTTCTGAATCTTGGAATCTGTGTGGTTGTGGTGTAAAAGCATCCCTGGTGTGTCCCCCCTGGCCCAGCTGCGCACACAGGACATGGCCCTGTTCAGGGATGTGAAGGGGGATCCAGAGAAGCCCTCCAGCCTGACCATTGAGGAACCTGCTCCAGGAACCGTTGCCTGTCGCCTGGGGGAGCCTTCCAAGCCCATTATCCGCAAGTTCTTCTACCTCAACGGTGAGCCTGGACACTGAGTGCCCTGGAAGCAGAGCTGGGACACCTGGGCCCACGGGAGGGGGGCAGCAGGGTGCCAGGGTGCCTGGCTTCATGGTGGGTGTTCCCTGACATAGCCTGTGTTCCCTGCCTCCTCTGGGAGCATGTGGGGTGGAGCAGGGACCCCCAGATGGGGACAGAGAGGTCTGTGGCTGGAGCAGGAGCTGCAGGGGTAGCAGGTCCCTGGGTGCAGGGCCCTATGGAATCTCTCAGTACCTCTGAGGGTGTCCAGCACCTCACAGAAAATGGCTTAAATCAATAGCAAGGCAGCATGGTTGAGTGTGTCTTGAAAAAGTGAAAAGGTTTTAATAAAGGAAAAAACAAAACAAAACCAAACAAAAAAAAAAAAAA
>WEIU01001218.1:13862-34887 GCA_013389925.1 Aegithalos caudatus
CAAACCAAACCAAACCAAACCAAACCAAACCAAACCAAAACAAAAAAACAAAACAAAACAAAAAAAACCCACAAAACAAAACAAAACAAAACAAAAAAATCAAGAACAAAGAACAAAGCCAAGCACAGTGTAGGGGCAGGTCCCACACACCTGCTACAACACCCTAAAAATGCACTGAGAAGCCTCGTGCTCTCCCTTAAGCACTGGATGATTTAGGTGGGTTTTCATGGCAAACAGCCCAATAGAGGACAGCTACATTTCTGAGGAACAGGTAAAGAGACCCATCAGTGCTTTATTTTTGGCACTGAGCCATTACTGTCAGGAGAGCAAAGAAACTTCTGGTGTCCCTCCCTTGAAAGGTTTTGGGGTGAATCTTAAACCCTTCCCCTGTATGGAAACAGCTGTTGGGGTGTGGGGGTACATTCCTACATGACCTGAGGGGCCTGGGTCCCCACAGTGTCAGAGGGAAGTGTGGAGGAAGAGAAGGGACTCCAGGCTGTGTTCAGCACTGTGCTGCACTGGGGGGATCACCAGAGCCCCCAGCCCCACATACCAGCCCTGGGGCTGGCTCTGGCTGTTGGCTCCATGGCTTTCATTCTGCTGCTGGTGTGAGTACTCCTGACCTGGTAAACTGCACCCTGAAAATCCCCATGATCCTGGAACTCTTCACAGACCAGCACAGGACTCCTTATCCCCTCTGGATTCTCAGTCCCTTGGGATTCCCTGCAAGTACAAGGGGACACAGGTATCCAAGGGTGGGCCAAAGACTGCCAGGACTCCTAAATTCACAGGATCCTCCATGTCTCCTGGGACTCCCTTTGTCCTCTGGCCCATTCCAGGATCTCCCCCTTGCAGCCAGTAGCACTCCAGGCTGCCTTTACTTCCCCCAGATTCCCTAATTGTCCCGAAAACCCTGCAACTTTGTCCTGTTTTCCCTAGAACCCTCGCTGTCCCTTTGGGGACACCAGTTACCCCAGCTGCCCCCAGGACATCACAGCTTCACCCTTAGGCCCATCAGTTGCCCCAAGACCCCCCCAAATTCCCCACTTGTCCCTGTCCTCCCCACACACACCCTAATGGGAATGGGGTGTCCTCCCTGCTCCCCATCCCTCCTTCTGTCCCCCAGGGCCATCTGGCAATGCCTCTGTGTCCGTCAGACCTCCCACAGAGGGGGACATCAGGGTACCCAAGAGGATTCCAAATCCCTGGATTCACTGTAGGGGACATTAGCAGATGGATCCACCCCAAAGGACCAAAATTCCTGCAGTTGCTTTTCTTGTGCCTGGTGTTTGAATGGGAATAGTCTTAAAACAGAAATACAGAGTTCTGAAAACCTGGATTGTGTTTGTGACTGAAATATTGGGTTCTTGGGCTTGCAACCATTAAAACCAGGTACTGGGCAGCCTTTCCTTTCCCTGGGTGGACATTCCAGCTGGAGCTGCAGAGCTGTCAGTGATGGTGATGGTGCAGGGTGGGGGAGAAGGGTAGTAACTTGACAGATTTGCTTTGGAGCTGCCTTAAGGTGGTCAAGAATCAATGGGACTGGTTGAGAAATACAAGGGGTGGGTCCCTTGGCTTCCCCTGACTGCAGCAAGGGCCAACAATGGAACAATGTCTGGAGCAAAGCTGGCCAAAAATTATGGTATCAAAGTGGCATCTCAGGGCAAAAAGGGGAGGGGAAAGTATCTCTGCTTGCTTGAGATCAGCAGATGGACAGTGTCTCTCCTTCTCCCCTGAAGGGATGCCTCTGTTTGAGTTTCACACCTCCAACTCCATTGGAGCAGACCTGGGAATAGTTATGTATATATAGCTGAGTCAATATATATTTCTAGCTAATAGGTGCCTGTTACTATTCCTTCTGTCATAACACATGTCAACACTCTGTAGTTAGTGCATTTATCACCAACAGTCCTGAGTCTGCTTTCCTGTTCCTTCCCTAAACCACACTATTTGTGGACTGTGTAAGTTCCTATTCAACTGGGCCAGACCATGTTGGTAAATTGCACTACAGGGAATCTGTGATCCCACAAGTTCCCACTGAACACAGGCAGACTTACCATGATAGGGATTGTATCAGATATTCTACTTCTGTGCACTGCCTGTCCCTGCCATCCTTTCTGAGCACCTTACAACCAAACTATTCTACCTTTGCAAGTTTCCAAATTCCCTCTGTTCCCTCTGAATGCTTCTCTCTTATTCTCTTCACTTCCAGCCACTCTCAGATGCATTCCATTCCTATCCAGCTGATTTCATCTCCTCTTCATTCCCCTTGTTGTGCTCTTTAGAACCCCTCTGTTGTTCTCCTTGCACAAAAAGATCATCACCATTTCCCCCCTGTACCCTCTTGTGCCCTCCATTTCCCTCTGTGTGCACCCAGATCTCATGTGTTCCCCTCCTCGAGTACTCAGATCTCCTTTGGTCCTTTCAGCATCTCTTTAGTGCTGACTTTTCTACCCTGGGCAAGCTCACATCCCTCTTTTTCACAAAAAAGGTGCCCTCAGATCAAAGCTGACCTCCATCGATGCTCAGATCCCACTGTCCCTTCTGTGGGTGCTCAGTTCCTGTGGGATCCACCATGATATCCCTCACTGCCCCTCTTTGCAAACCCAGACCCCTCTGGTTTTCCTCCATGAGTGCTTAGATCCCCTCTGTACATGCTCAGATCCCCACTGCTGCCCTCCATCCACCTGTTTTCCCTGCACTCCTGGGCATTCACTTGCTTTCCTCTCATCCTGCATGGGCACTCTCCCAAACCCAGTGCCCAGAGGCCACAGCTCTCACCTGCCTTACAGAAACCTTTCCTCAGGCCTTCAGCTGCTTCCTTTCAGGTTAGGACTGTGTCCCACTGGGGAGTCAAGGCTTCTCCTGCTTCCCCCAGGCACAGACCCCTCCACCACGGCCCCGTGTCTGTGCCATGCACCCCAGAACACAGCAGCTGCTCCAAACGCTGCCCCACAACAGCTCAGCTCCCTGAGGAGCCTGGGGCTGCTCTGCTGCCCCACCCAAAGCCAGGCTGGGCTGGACTGGAGCAGGTTAAACAAGAGCCCCTTGAGCTGGCAGCACCAGCTGCAGTGGTGGGAGGCAGGGACAGACCCGTGTTTGCTCTCCACCTGGCTGGTGACTGTGGCATTGAGGTGTTTACTGAGCAATGCTCTTCAAAGCTCTCAAAGACACTGTTCCCAGGGGAAATTCCATCCAAGTCACTAAGCCCTCACAGAAGAGACCATTCCAAGGATTCTTGCTGGCATGGGAGTTATTTTCCTTGCAATCCAGAACCACAGGCACCTCCACCTCAGCTGGCGTTATCTGCAGGCACAAAGGAAACCAACCTGATCTCTCCCAGCAGAAAAGGGGGGCAGGACCCACCCAGCCCGCCCAGTGCAGAGGGCACTACAAATCCCTCTGTGCCACAGTCCACTGCAGAGCTCTGTGCTCCACAGGGACTTCCACAGGCAGCAATGGGTGAGTACAGGGCTGGGGAGGGGGCAGTGGGCAGAGCAAAGGTTGGGCAGCCCAGCAGGAGGGAGGGCTCCATGCACTGGTTCTTGCACACTGACAGGGAGCACTTGTGTCCTTTAGGGGCACTTGCCACTTCTCTGAGCACCAGCTGCTCACCCCCTGTCCTCTGACTCACCCCAGCCAGGTCCCTGCTCCAGGGACCACGAGTGAAACTGTTGGATACTTTGCTCTGCCCAAAACTACCCTGTGTTTGCCTTATCCATAGCAGATCCAGGGGAAAGGGGCTGGGTGTCCACACCTTTGGCAAGCTTGGCAGCTTGCAGGGAGCAGCCTGATGCTGCCCAACATGCTCAGTGCCCTCCTGCACCTCACAGGCTCGTGTTAACTGCAGTGCTGGGAGGGACAGTCACATTTCTTTTCTTCTTGTCCCTTTCTACCAGCTCGGTGCCTCCTGCTCCTTGCTTCCCTGCTCATCTTGGCTGTGCCAGGCCATTCTGTGCACACACAAACCCTAAACACCTTCAAGAAATCTCCCTCCAACACCTCATCGAGTGTTCTGAAGAGAACCAGTAGGTAGCATCCCCTGGGTGTTGTGTGCACATATTCAGCCAGCTCTGGGTAGGGCAGGGCTGTGCACTGTCCCTATCCCTGGCTCTGCTCCTGGTGGAGGAAGGTGGAGGTGTGCTCAGCACAGGCTGCAGTGCTCTGTGTGTGTGTGTGTGTGTATGTGTGTGCAGTGTTCTGGCTGGGAAGGGTGGCTCTGTGCTTGATGGGATCATTTTTCCCCATTCCCTTAGTCACAGGCGGGGGTTAGGTCCTCTTCACCTTCCTGCCAGCATGACCCTGCTGTAGTGGCACAACCCCTTTTTCAGGGGACCCAAAGGAGCTCACTGGTGCCCACATTCAGTCTCTTGGACTGACATCACCATGGCTCAGCCATTCTGGGGCCTTTCAGTGGGGCTGACTCCTGTTGGTCTTCCATACAGAAAAGGAGCAGGTTGAGGCCAACCCACTGTCACCTCCAGACCCCTCTGGGCTGGGAGAGCCGGTGATCCCCCATGTGCTCTGGCCAGAGGAACCTCCCTCCTGCCCCAGTCTTGTCCTGATGCCCAGGCTTTTGTTCTGTCCCCCTCTGCCCTGCCCCAGCTTGGCCCAGGGACTGTAGCGAGGTTGCAGCCGGCAGCCCCAGCGGAGTGTACATCATCCAGCCCCTGGGGCTGCACCCCATCACCGTGTCCTGCCAGATGAGCGGGACAGGCGGGGGCTGGACCGTCATCCAGAGGAACCGGCACGACACCGATATCTCCTGGGCCGAGTCCTGGAGCACCTACAAGCACGGCTTTGGGAATGTGCACTCCGAGTTCTGGCTGGGCACGGAGTACATCCACCACATCGCCAGGCAGAAGATCTACCAGGTCAGGTTTGTCATCTGGGACGCTGCAAACAACATGAGGTTTGCAGACTACAACCTGTTCAGCCTGGATGACGAGTCCCAGGGCTACAGGCTGAGGCTGGGAGTGCACTCGGGGACAGCAGAGGATGCCATGGATTCAGACAATCCCAGGAAAGTGCACAACAACATGAAGTTCTCCACAAAGGACCGGGACCAGGACACTTACAGAGGGAACTGTGCCTCACGCTATGGGGGTGGGTGGTGGTACTCATCCTGTTACTCTGTGCAGCTGAACGTCAAGGGGGGCCTGACATGGGGCAGGCTGTGCAAGGGGAACTGCAGGGCCTCAGCCATCCTCATCAAACCATCTCCATACCACTAGAACCCCTTCCCCCTTCTGTCCACACGTGGCCAGGCCAGTGCCCTGCTAGGGTTTGATGATGAGGGGGTGAATAGGGTTGCTCCTCTGTATCAAGAACTGCTTTGTTTTCCTCCTGTCCTGAAAAGCAGCAAAGCTCTGACTGTCTCTGGTCATTCACCTATGGTGGGGTTTGAAGGGGGAATGTCATTAGAATGCATCTTTATAAACTCTGCACTACCCAAGCATGTTCCTTCTGGAGAGAATTCTGTGCTCAGAAACCTAAACCCCTCCTGATCAGCGTGGTCTTGTGCTCTTTTTGCTTTGTGGGTACAGATGTTTTCAGCAGAAAAATATCCATCATCACCAGCTAACCTAACCTTAGCTTAACTGAGCCCAGGGCAGGCCATGTCCACAACATGTTCCTGCTGCAGTCTGTGTTCATCCTGCAGAATAAAATCACTTTCAGACCTGCATAGTGTCCTTTATTTATTCGGGAACTCCTTGCAACTGCTGCCTATTTCCTGCCAGAAGCACACCTCAGGCTTCTGATGTAGTATGAAAGTTTTCAAAGGAAAATTTTTTCATACAACTCAAGTGAGGAATTAGAAACAAAACTTTCACTTAAAGAAGAGGGCTGCATTCCAAGGTGGGGACCTTGCAAAGAGGGAAAGAAACATCACACAGCCAACAGCAAGCAGTGGGTGTGAGGGAAGCATCAGATCAGTTCAAGCCTGGCAGCCATGGCCTGGAAAGCCAGGCCAATGTCATCCTGCCTCATTAACCTTGTGGATGCTGGGAGGGGACTGGGAGAGTGGAAAGGAACAACACTACAAAAGTACAACAGTACAGAACCACCAAATGGTTGGTTGGTCTGTGCTGGCATGAGAGCTGAGGCAGCCTGACATGGCAGTGATCCCAGAATTTCAAGATTCTGGATCAGCCTGGGTCTGTATGAAAGTGCTCCAGGGTGGTGATAGCTCTGTGCACCAGACAGCTCAGCAGTGGGCACAGCACCTGTGATGCTGAGAAGAGGGAGGATGTTAGTCTAGCAGTGCTGAACAGAGCAGGAGATGTCTCACTGGCTGCACTCAGAGATTCACACAATATTCTGAGTAGGAAAGGACCCACAAGGACCAACAATTCTCTTTCCAGCAGAGACCCAGGGATGCAGCTCAGCATCACTCAGGGCTGGCTGCTGGCTGCAATGCTGTTAACCAGGAACCCCAAGCCTTTGTCCAGCCTCTCCCTTTCTGTCAGGTTCTGCATCCAGGCTGGATCACCAATGCCTTTTAAAACCAGCAGACATGTCTCCTAGTCCAGGAGTGCTACTCTCACATCAGCTCTAGCTGGGAAGCCTTTCTCAACCAGAAGCACTTTTGTATCTCCATCTTCCCCTGAAGCAGTGCTGCCCCACCTGCAGGTGCCTCCAAGGCTGCCAAAGAATGCTCCTTGAGAACCCAATAGCTCCTCAGGAACAGTGCACTGCCATAGCTCTGTGCCCTGGGACCTTGGTCACAGACTTCAGAGTCCCATGATGTTCAGCATTCTGAGCCCCAAACCTTCCTTGAGCTCAGCTTTCCTCCCACAGAGTGAGGAGAGCAGCTGTGGGTTCTTTCAAGCCCTGAGTTCAAACTTCCCTGCATCACAGGGGACCTCACAGACACATTCCCTGTCTGCAGCAGGGAGTGATGGCACTGCCTTACCCACATCACCCTCAGGGAGCCCACTGCCCTCTCCACACTCCAGGTTATGGTGGTTTCTCCTTTCCCAGCACAGAGCAACCACCCAGCCATGAACAGGGGCAAACTGAGTGAGGGTTTTGCATGATTAGGGCTTTGCTGGCCCTGTGTGCTTATTGCAGCCTTACAGCCATAGTCCAGTGTGCAGTGGCTGGAACAAGCCATTAACAGGAATATTGCCTGACACACTTTCCCCAAGCCTGCCACCCTGAAGACTGGACAGAGTGATCCCCCCACACCTGTGTGCAGGTAGACATGAGGCAGCAGAGTCTGGCTCCAGGGTTTATTGCAGCTGATTCCTCCCACCGTGGGTAGCAGAGCTGTGGGGTTTGCAGGGCCCGGGGAGGGAGCAGGGCCTGGGCAAAGCAGGGGTCACCGACTGCAGGGGAAGTGAACTGGCACCGTGCCCCCCTCCCCGGGACGGGAGCGGGTGCACCCACCCCAAACCAGTGCCTGTGCCCCAGTGCCAGCCAGCATCACGGCACTGGGCAAAGCTGCCCGTGTGCCCAGCGCTCCGGGCCGTGGCTCCTGAGCCCCAGAGCTGCTGTGTTTCGGCTGGTGAGGGACCAGGAGCTGTGGGCAGAGCAGGACGTGCACCGGGACTGGCATGGGAATGGGGCACTGAGCTGGGGATGAAGGCACCCCCCCACTCCCAAGGGGCTGGGCATGCTCAGCACACATCCGTGGGTTTGACCAGGATGAGGGAGGACGCACAGTCACCGTTATCACAGAATCCAGGCCAGACAATGTAGTTCTTGGCATTGAGCAGGACGTTCTGGCACCTGTTGTACCACCATCCCCCATAGCTCTTGGCGCAGTTCCCACTGTACTGGTCCTGGTCCTTGTCCACCGTGCTGAACTTCATGTTGTCGTGAATGCCCCCCTTCTTGGGGTGGTAGAGGGTCAGGTAGTCATCCCCATCCCCAGAATGCCTGCCCAGCCTCAGGGGGTACCCGCTGGCCTCGCTCTCCACCCTGAAAATGTCGTACTCGGCGAAGTGGGTGACGTTGGCCTTGTCCCTCACCACGAAGCGCACCTTGTAGGTGCCCTGCTGCGTCAGCAGGTGCAGGTACTCTGTGCCCAGCCAGTAATCGCTGTGCACATTCCCAAAGCCGTACTTGTAGGTGGTCCAGGATTGCTTCCACGTCAGCTCGGTGTCGTGGGAGTTCCTCTGCACCACGGTCCAGCCCTTGCCCTCGGTGTCCATGTCGCACCAGACGACGCGCGGCGGGGAGCGCGCGGGCTGGATCACGTACACGCCGCTGGCGCTGCCCTTGCGCAGCCGGCTGCAGTCCGGGGGGAACGCTGGGGCTGCACACACGGGGTGGGGGGAGAGAGAGAAGGCTCGTCAGGACAGCAAGGAGCTGCTGAAGGTCACCAGGGCTCAGGACAACGAGGAGTGGGTCTGTCTGTGGGTTTTCTGTCAGCCTGGTGTTTTCCGTGTCTGAGAAGTTTTAGCTTGCTTGCTGAGCGTTCCCAAGGAACAGAGTTCTTGGGAGGTTTGTTCTCAGGGAGAAAATCTTGTAAACAAGCTGCTGTTTTGTAAATAATGTTGTACAGCTGTACCTGTGTATTTCTCTAAGCTCGGCCAATGCAACTAGAGAGGTGTCAGTACTGTGGACCAATAATGTGCCTTTTAGCACAGCTTGTTATAAAAGAACTGAATGAGTTGTAAATAAAAACCTTCTGATCTTTCTTCTACCTTGGAGTCAAACTCTTCATTTTGTGTCCAACAGCAACACTTTTCCAGTGGCTCATCCTCAGGGTACCTGAAAGTGTCTGAGCCAGTGGCCTCTGTAAGAGCTCTGGAACCTATTTATTGTGATTTGCTGTTTTGTTTGGAGCCTTCTAATGCATCTTGCCAAGGAAAGAGGGGTGAAAAAATCTCCAGGATTGCCAGTGATGTCCCCCAATTATATCTGCCCCATATGTCCTTGATATACTAAGCTGCAGCTCTTACAGGGACCAGAAGTATCAAAAATGCTCCACTGGATGAGGATATGTAATGAAAATTTATGTTTTCCCTGGGGCTCATGGCATTGGATAAGAAGGCTTAGTTCTGCCTTGGTCTTGTAGGGGTCTCTTCCCCCAGCTTGTTATAATTTATCTGATCTCCCATGACTTACTAGCCAAACTAATTTGCCATCTAATTTGTTTTCCTTGCTTTGTATCTGATGGGAGACAATTTGCTGTGGGTAATTCCAATTCAACCTATGAAACTCTGGGGTCTTGCAGGTACTGCAAGGCTCCCTTAAAGGGAGGAAGGGGATGTTCCTGACCCAACAAGAGCTAAACAAAAAGCCAAATAGCTAGGAAGATCTCTTCTAGAACTGAGCCTCACAAACACAGCACAGCAATCCTTCCAAGCTGGGTGTTTTGGTGTTTTGGGTGTTTGTTGGTTCCAGCACAGACCCACCAAGGGGGTGCCGGTGACTTGGCAGGAGTCAGGCTTTGAAAGCCACGGCCCAGGGGTTGTGTGTGTGAGGATTTCCTTTGCCATGCATCCCTCTGGGTGTTTGCTGCCCTCCCCTAGCCCAGAGCAGACCTGAGTGTGCTGCTGTGCCCCCACTCCCCCTGTACTCACCGCTCCTGGGGCTGGCAGGGGGTGCGGCAGGGCCGGCGCTGGCGCTGAGCAGGAGCATTGCCACCAGGGCAGGCAGGAGCACAAGGTCCCGGTGCAGCCAGGGTGTCCCAGCCTGGAGCCCTGGGGAGGAAAGTGCCCATCACCACGGGTCCTACTGTGCTGCTCCCAAGCAGACAGGAGGAAATTTCCTGGCCCACACAGGGATACAAGCCCGATCCCTGTGTGCTGAGCCCCCTACACCCTGTGCCCACTCAGCTCCTGGGGGAGATGCCACATGCCTGGGCAGGATCCCTGAGCTACCACACATCCATGTGCATTGGTCAAGTAGGGAAAGGACCAAGGTGAAGCTGAGGTATCCATGTTAACCTCCCTTGACGGGAAGTCCTTGTCCAGTCAAGTCTTGAACACCTCTAAGAAGAGAAATCCCACAGCCTCTCTCTGGGCGCCTGTCCCAGTGTTTGATCAAGCTCATGTTAAAGCTCTATTTCTAAGTTGAATTTCCATGTTCCAACTTAGATCCATCCAACTTGCTTCTCATCCCACCATCATGGACCTCCTTGAAAAACCTGGCTCCACGTTCTCTGTGTCCTGCCATAGGATGGTTGCTGTCAGCAATGGGAAAATGCCTGCTCTTCTTTAGCCCAGTTCTCTCCTGTGGGGAATGGATTTGCAGAGAATTCTCAAAGCCTGGCAGAAGGCTCACATAGTCTTGTGCATCTGTATGCAAACTCTGAGATAAATTATGGCACAGGCAGCCTGGGGCAGGCACAGGCTGGCACCAGCATGTGTGTTCTTGGGTGCTGGTGCTTTGCTCTGGCACCCCTCCTGCTCCCAGGGAAATTCACAGCTGCTGTCCTGCATCATTCTCTGTGCCTTGGCATACTCACCCTGTGAGGTCTGTGAGCCCAGCAGCACACCAGAGTGAGGTGTACCTGGGCAGGAAACTCACCCATCACGACAGCACAGCTGTGCAGAGAGCAGGAACCCGGTGGTGCAGCCCTCCCATGCCCAGCTGTCCCCCCTGGATTTATAGGCCCTGCACACACCCATGTGTGTTCACACTCAGCATTTGTAGAGGCACTTGCAGAGTGTGACTGGAGCAGTTTCCAGATCCCATGACAGCACAGCTGAGGGGAGGGAGACATGTCCTTCCAGCCAGAGAGGTACAGAATAACCCCCTCCATGCTGAGGAGTTTCAGTTATTGACTGTCCCTACATAAACACTACATGTGAATTGCACACTTGGAGCAAAGTCTGGAGAGCTGTGATTAAAGTGAAGTGGAGAGACCCAGCTTTTTTAAGGATACAGAGAAAGTAGCAAAGGAGGAGAGGTCTATGTGACCAGTGCCAAGCACAGCCTTGGAAAGTTGAGGGCAGGTCCTCAAGAGAAGTGCCTGCTCACTAACTCTCCACTGGCAGGTTTTAGGATCACTCACTGGGCTGGAGCCAGTGTCCCCTGGCACCCCAGTCTGCATGCTCTGAGCAAGGGCTCCAGTTAACAACCAGGTCACTGTGGGAGCCTTTGCCACTCTCCTTCCCAATCCCTGTCTTTGGCTTGGTGAGTCCCTGCAGATCCACCTTCAGTCCCAGAAATGTTGACCAGGAGTTTGTCTGTCTTCTGGATCAAAATACTCTGGGAGGTCTGTTCTTCCTGCCAGAGGTCCTAGGAAGCTCCATAGCCTTTCCAAGTCAAATTTAAGAAGTTAAAGATGTGGCCCTTCCACCTTCTTCTGTGTTGGTTTCTGATCAGAGATTTTTTCATGGCACATCTTCACACAGCCTTGGTGCTGAGGCCAAACCAAAGGCACCCAGAGGCCCTCCTGGTATTGGACACCCTGTGTCTCCAATTCTCTGCAGACTCCCCATCCCCAGCCCTCACATCTGAGTACTGGGCCCCACATACCAGCCCAGCTGGAGGGATTTGCCCTTTCAGGGTTAACAGCTGCCCTGGCCCTTGTGGCTGGTGGCCTGTCCCACCCAGGACCTTCCCCAGGGCCTGTGAGGTCAGGTTAAACTCAGCCCTAGACCTCCAGCCCTTATCTGAGCCACACTGGGAGCACACTGGGGGACTCCAGTCCCCTCTCTGTCTGGATCTCAGACTCTGTGGATGGTTTATTGCTGGATGGAATGCTCACATCCCTGTTGCAGCAGATTTCCAGCCCTGCCTTCTGCCCCATGTCCCTTCAGCAAGGATCCTGGATCCAGCCTCACACGGACTCACACTCAGCCCTTTCCACTGTGCTTGGACCTGGCAGCACAGACATCTCCTCCTCTGCTCACCCCTGGCTCCCAAACTCTCACCACGCTGGCAGAGGTGACACTGTAGGGTTCAGATGGAGCTTGATCAGAGAATCACAGAATTGTTAAGGTTGGAAAAGAGCTCTATGGTCACTAAGTCCAACTGTGAACCCAGCACCACTGTGTTCACCAACAAACCATATCCTCAAGTGTCACATCCACATGTTTTTTGAATGTTTTCCAGGGATGGTGACTCTACCACTGCCCTGGGCAGCCTGTTCCAGTGCTTGACAACCTTTTTCATGAAGAAATTTTTCCTAATATCTAATCTAAAACACCCCTGGTGCAACTTGAGGCTATTTTCTCTCATCCTGTCAATCCAGGAATCCCTTACCAGGGATCCATTACCTTGGAGAGGTCTGGATGCCACTGTCCATCCAGGCCTGCAAGTGGCTTGATTTCCATACCATGGAAAGCTAGGTGGGAACTTGAGCTTGACCCTGGGTGCTGAATGAGGAGTTCCTGTGCTGTGCATCCCTTTGGGTGTTTGCTTGCCTTCCCTAGCTCAGGGTGATGGAACAATTTAGGAAATAGTTTGGCTTCTGATTTTGATGGTGTGAATTGTAACATTTGTACTCTCTCACCCTTCTCATGAGACTGAAAATGGAATAAAATCTTTTAAAATGCCTCTCAGGAGCCCTGTCTCTGGGTCAGAAAAAAGGGATAATTTGACACTCTCCAATTCTCCTGACATGTCCTGAGCTCCAGGGCTCCAACCAGCCTGGTGGCCTCCAGTGGCCTCCAGACTTGTCCCAGTCTGTTCCTTGCAATGAGGGATCCAAAGCAAGACCCAGTGCTCTGAGGAGCCTCACTCCACCTGCTCCTCACTCTTCCAGGAGGTAGCTCCAGGCAGCCACAAGATCCCATCTCAGCCTTCTCTTCTCCAGGCTGGGCAAACCCATCTTTCCCAGCCTCCCCACATATGCCATGCACTCCTGCCTCAACTGTCCTGGTGCTTTTAGCTGGATCCCTCTGGAGCTGAAGCTGCTGCCCAGCACAGGGGACCCCACACAGCCGTCCAGCTGCTGTGGAAGTGATTAATCCCTCCCCTCACCCTCCTGGTTGCATTTTTCCAGATGCAGCCTGGAATGCAGCAACAAACAAAACCGTGGCTCTTCCAGTACTGAGCATTGATCAAGGCCAGGTTGGACAGGGATTGGAGCAAGTGGAAGCTGTCCCTGCCCATGGCAGGGGGATGGAACAAGGTGACCTTTGAAGAAACCTTCCAACACAAACCTTTCCAGGATTCTGTGTTTCTGTGAAATACACTGAACAGGAGCTGGGGCCCAGGATAGAGCTGGGTATTTGGAGAAATCCTTTCTGTGACCTTTCCCCTGCCTGCTTTGCTCGTCCTGACTTTCACACGGGCCACAGCCTCCTGTAAAAGCTGTCTGGAAGCTGCTGGAGAAGCCCTGCTGAGGGTCACTGCCTGTCCTTGCACAGGCACAGCAGGTCAGGCACACAGGAATGTCCATGACCACACTGCAAGGACACATTCTGGGACAAACAGCCCTGCCTGTCCAGCCCAGGGGGGCTGCTGGGCCACAGGAGCCCTCACAACTCATAACCCTGCAGGCATCCAGCCCTGGGAAAAGGGAGGTCTGGCTTTTGCTGTAGACAACCATGGTGTGAGTACTCCTAGAGCAGAGAGGGGCTTGGAGTGAGACCATTTTACATCAGAGGCACTTCACAATGCCCCAAACTTGTGATTGCTGCAAGGGCCACCATGGTGCCAGGGTGACCACAGTGTGTGTTGCACAAGGGGCAGCCTGGCAGTGGAGGGCAGGGGTGTCAGGAGTGGAACCTTCTGAAGTTCAGGGCACAGTATTTCCCAGGAACACTGGAGTACCTCTTCCCTGAAGGGTCTCTGGGGTTCCCAGGGGCTGTTAAGCTCAGTTTCCACTCTGAAGAGAGTGATTTACGCCCCATGTTTGATTTCCATCCAGGAGGTGAAAGTCACCTGGGTATTTACTCACCAGTTGAGCTCTGTGGAGATGCCCCAAGAACGTCATTCCCTGAGGAAACACTGCACAGTGAATTATGGTTATTTTAAGGCATTTGCTTTTTGGCACCAAATTATTTGCTTTGCCCCTGAAGAAAGCTCTCCACCCATGTGACACACAGACTTGTCCAAGCACTGATCACTTGATGGTGAAGAGCAAATAAGCCCTAAGCCACTGGTCCTGCTGCCAACAAGAGGACAAGTGCCCAGCTTTGGGTCTCTTGCCTCCACCCCCTCAGCTGCTCAACCCTATAACTTTCAGGCTGGCCACCCCTCCATTCAGGCCAGAACCACCCAGCTTTGTGCTCCACAGGGTCCCCAAGGAGACAGCATGGGTGAGTGCAGGGTGGGATGGGATGGGATGGGATGGGATGGGATGGGATGGGATGGGACAGAATGGCACCTCTGTGTGTGACTGCAGGTCACAGGGTGCCCCAGCACTTTGCTGTGGGATCTGTCCTCCCCACACCTGGATATCCTGGTGCTGAGTCCATTGCTGGTCTGTGCCTCCCTGGGCTGGGAGCTGGGGCAGGAGCCTGCATGCTTTGCTATGTCCAGGTTGTACCAGTGCAGCCCTGGAGTGCCACACAGACCATTTTACAAGTTTTGTATTTACCATTCTTTGCAATTTTCAGTTCTCTAAGGAAAGTGTTAAATACTCTAGACCAGAAAAGGGATTTTTTTAGATTTTCCTGCTGAATGTGTGATATTGAACAGGTACCCAGATTTGGAGGTTAGATGCTCAAAAGCACCTTGGTGTCCCCAGCAGGACACCCACAAGAGGCTGATCCTCCTCCTGCATCTCCTTCCTTCCCATGACCAGTCCCAGGGGAAGGGCTGGCAGTGGGGGGAGCATTTCTTCCCTGGGAACCTCAAGGAAAAATGTCCTAAACATGTCCCTAAACACAAGTATATCAGCACACCAAATGTTGTGAGAATTGAATCAGTTGGACTGAAGTGTGTTTAAAAACTTGCTGTAAAACTGTAACCAGCACAAATGATTGGGACATCATTCCCAGAAAGGGGTGCTTGTCTTTAGGGTGGCTGCAATTCCACACAGTGGTTCCAGGCTGGCATCCATGATCATTTCCCTTCTCAGGCATCCCAGAGAATGGTGCCAAACCCAGGCACCCCTGGGAAATGCAATAGGTGTTGGCTCTGCTTGGTTTTGAACAGTGAGGGGCTCACATCAATAATCTTCCAGGTGAGCTGTGTCTTATCAGGGGCAGAATTCTCCATGGGCAGGCATCTCCACAGTGTCCCACTCTTTAAGGAATCATGACAAACTTTCTGTTATTTTACTTAGGTTGAATACTGCAAAAAGTGTGCTGTTTTTTCCTAGTGCTCTGAACCAGAGCAGACCAGACCTGCTGTCCACAAATGGAAATCTTGAAGTAGCCACATAAGCACAGAAAGGGCATAATTCATCCAGAGCCACCCTAACTCCTGAGGGTCTGTGCTGCCTGTTTTTGTCATGCTGCCTGCAGACGCACAGCCCTGCCTGGGGCTGGTTCCCACCCAGACACCCAGGGTCTTACTGCCCACAGCCCAGGCCAGTCCCAGCTCAAACCACATGGATGTGCCATGGGAGCAGGATAGCAGCTGGGAGGGAAGGGGATTCCTCCCTCCCTGCTCACCCTGCTTGGTACATCTAGTCCTGAGTCCTGAGTTTTATAGGGAATTCTGATTATGGACACTGGGTTTGGACAAGGTTTTGGCACTTCTTTGGTCTCAAGTACCACTTCAGCAGGTGCCACCACTAATTATTCCTGCTAATGACAGCTCATCTAAATGAACTCATCCACATGGGGCTCATGGCTCTGAGGGAGCTCTACACAGAGTTTTATTTTCCTATTTTACTCTGAATGGGATTAGTGACTTTCCAATGGAAGAGTAATGATCTCTTTCTTCCAATCTCTTCCCATTTCAGCTACCCAGTGCCTTTGTCTCCTGCTTTTGACCTGCCTGCTGGCCCTGGCAGCATCTTTTCCTGATGTTGACATAAAGAACTTGTACCTCCTCAATGGCACCATGGATGACATCATGAATGCTCCCCCAGACTCCTCCCAGCTCGGTGAGTATGGCCCAGCAACAGGGAGAGGCAAACAAGGTCCTGGGCAGTTAGATCCTACACAGCCCACATCCTCACCAGCCTGCCCACACCTCTGTCACACCAAGGAGGGACTAAATACTGATCTGAGAGTGTCTGACTGGAACAAGAGTAACCTTAGGGTCCCCCTCTGCTTGCTGCCTGTCTCATCTCCTGCATGGCATGAAGTTCTTCTGTCCACAAGGGACAGGATAGCCCAAAGCTCAGAGCTCACAGGATCCCAGGAGAAAGGGCAATTTGGCCTCACTGGCAGCAAGACCTAGCCCAGAGTCCTGTGGGCCATGTGCTCTTCCTTGGAGAAGAAGGGTTAAAGATGCTCACAGTGTGTTTTGAGGACATGGAGAACAGTTCCCATCTCTGGAAATCACAAGGTCAGTGGAGAACTGTATTCAAGAGAGACCTCAATGCAGAGGAAATAAATGAAGTTAATACAAAGAGTTTAAGCAGTGGCACTGACACAGGGCAGTCAGCCAGGTGATGGCACAGAGTAACCTACAGGTGCTAGGGTATGTTGGAGCAATGAGGAAACCTTCAAAAAGGGGCTGTGGGTGGGATGTGGCACAACAGAAAGAGCTGATTCCCTTCCAAGGGAGAAGGAGCTCAAGGTCCAAGTGTTTGGTGCTGGTTTCACATCCCCTGTCAGGAACTGCCAGCATAGGGAGCACCAGGACTGAGACCAGAGCTTGAGACAAGAGTTCAGCACAAACTGCAATCTGAGCAGAGAAAGAATATGTGCTCTGGGCTCCACAGTGCTCTCAGGAACATGGTGTGGTTTGGGGGCTGTCTTGTGCAGGGCCAGGCATTGGAATTAACAATGGTAACAGAAAAACAGGAATATCATCTGGAGGAGACTGAGCTCTCCTAGCAGGCATTTGGCATGTCTGCTCCCCACACTCACTCCTGTCTCCTGTGCTAATTTAGATGATGGTGATGGACACGCCCGGCAGGCCAGAGACCTCGCCCACCACCCGCCCGTGAGACAAGGTGAGTCTGCATCCCCTGGGGGCTTCCATCGTCACTGGGCTTACCACGAGCTCCCACACAACTAACCCATCCCTTACACTGGCTCCTACCAGGAATATGCTGCTTTTCTGCAGAGGTGCCACAGCTCAAAACCTCAGGGGACTCAGCTGTGTCCTGGGCTCAGTATGGAGGAGGTGCTTTTGCATGGGGAATTTTCCAGATAAAGGTCCAAACTGGAAAGTGATGCTTCATTACTGGGAAGTGGTCATTAATCATTTTCCTATTTTCAGTACACAGTTGATGAGAAGACTGGATCTGGCAGAATTACTGAACTGGCTGGGTCAACATTAGCCCATAAGGCCAAAGATAGGTCCTACCTGGGTGGGGACAGCTGGTGACAGAGGTCCTGGGAGTGGAGCAAATTCCTTCCCAGCAGTGTGTAGGTACATTCAGCTGTTTGTTGAATGAGGTGCAGACACTCTGGAGCATGGAAAGGCCATAATCAAACCCAACAAATCACAAGTCTCTAAAGAGCTGCTTGGGTAAGGCTAGAGAAAAGCAATGGCTTTGCCCTGCTGAGATCCCTGATTGAGGGCTGATTTAATTTTTAGAGATATGGATGTCATGATCACCCTCTCTCTGGGGCAAAGCTCTAAACCTCTGTGTTGTACCAGCAAGTGACTTTGTCCCCCAGATTTGCATTTGTCTGTGGTCATGCATCATCTGCATGACACAGGCAACTCACTGAGACTGAGCCCACCCTGCATGAGGGTCCTTGGGTGACAGCAATGCCTGCCTTGGTCTGGTCTCACCAACAGCAGTGTCTCAACACCAGACATTTTCACAGTGTGTCCCCATCCATTTGAGTCTTAGGAAGATGCGAAGATCAATTCTTACACTGATCACGCCAAGATTTTGATTTACTCCTGTGAGCTCACGGCGGGAATACAGCCTAGGAATGTGTGTGTGTGAGAGGATGCAGACACAAAAGACGTGCCCCATTTTAGGGGGATTTAATTAGCAGCTGTTTTTTCCAGCCCCAGGTTGGCCCAAGGACTGCAGTGAGATTCCCCGTGGAAGCCACAGCGGCGTGTACATCATCCAGCCCAAAGGGCTGCACCACCTGGTGGTGTACTGCGAGATGAACGTCACCCACGGGGGCTGGACCGTCATCCAGAGGAACCAGAGGGACACTCCCGTCACCTGGGCCGAGTCCTGGAGCACCTACAAGTTTGGCTTTGGGAACGTGCGCACCGAGTACTGGCTGGGCACGGAGTACATCCACCAGATTGCCAAGCAGAAGGTGTACCAGGTCAGGTTTGTCATCCAGGACTCGGCTGACACCCTCAGCTTCGCGGACTACAACCTGTTCAGCGTGGAAGACGAGACCCAGGGCTACAGGCTGAGGCTGGGCTCCTACAATGGGACAGCTGGGGATGCCATGACCTCAGACAACCCCAACAGCATGCACGACAACATGAAGTTCTCCACAAAGGACCGGGATCAGGACACTTACAGTAAGAACTGTGCCTACAGCTATGAGGGCGGGTGGTGGTACTCATCCTGTTACTCTGTGAGGCTGAACTACAAGGGTGGCCTGACATGGGGAAACCTGTGCAAGGGGAACTGCAAATCCTCCCTTATCCTCATCAAACCAGCTTCATACTGTTAGTGCTTCTTCCTCCTCCTGTCCACAGTGGGCACGCTGCAAAGGCTCTGCACAGCCAGAGTGTGAGTCTCTCTGGAGCAGAGTGAGGAGCACAAGGGTAGCAGGGCTTTAATGAAATGCCACTTTACAATCCCCCACTCCAACTGCAGACTCCCCTCTGCTCAGCTCTGTTCCCCTGTGCTTGCCAATGATTCCTTGTTATTGTGTTCATAATCAAGAATTAAAAAACACTTACGAAATTTGTGGATTCCACATGTACCTTCTCTGTACTAGGAAGACACACAGCCCTGGAGTTATATCAGAGAGAACTCAGAAAGCAAAAAAGCTGTATGCCCCAGATTTCCATATACTCTGAGCCCCTCTGCAGTGTTTGATAAAGCATCCAATAAACATGCTTGCTTGAGCTCACTCTTCATTAATGACATCTGTTCTGTACCTCTGATCTTCCCTGAGACCCAAGAAATCCCATGTCAGGGGCCAGGACTGGAGTCTTGAGGCTTCTCATAGAATCACAGCCTGGTTTGGGTTGGAAGAGACCTTAAAACCCACCTCATTCCAAACCCCCTGCCATGGGTAGGGACACCTTCCCTAAACCAGGTTACTCAGCCTGGAGAGAGAAAGCCTTGAGTGTTTCTCTTGGACATAAACTTAAGCCCAGTACCACTGTGATAAAGGCCCTGTGATGTGCACAGGGGTGTTCAGAAGGGACCTGGCACGTGGGAGAACTGATCCTGCATTATCACCACAGACAGTCAGGAGCTGAGGCAATGTCCTGGTGCCAAGCTCCCACTCCTCCTAGGAAGCTGAACCTGTCAGGATGTGTTCTGTGCTGCCTGGCTGTCTGTACTGCCATGCTTTGATCCTGCAGAAACAGGATCTCAAAGCCATCTGTAGATCTGTCTGCTGGGATCATGAAGAAATGAACTTAAATGGAAGCAAAGGAGAAGTAGGGTTGGTGTTAGAAATGAAGAATTCTCTTCTTGAGAGGCAGACCTAACTAACTTCAGGAATGGGACCACCATATCCAAGTTTTGATGGATTAGATTTAGATGAACCTTCACCAGGAAAAGAGCAGACAGCTGATGCTGTGAGGCTGCAGGACAGGGTCCCTAACAGCTCTGTTGTCCCATGACTGTTCCAGTACTGCTTGGACAGACTGTCAGAGAAGCACTCTGATATTCATAAACCCTGTCTGGTTTTGTCCTGCAGCAGCACAATAACAGCCATGAGTTTCACTTCCAGGACCAATGACTCAGGGAAAACCCATCCCTGGCCCCCCAGCTGCAGAGTCCAGTGGGCACTGGGAGCCATCCAGAGGGGTTTGAGAAATTAGAAATTAGAAATTAGAAATTAAAAGTTAGAAATTAGAAAATGCTGAGAGAAATGAGCAGTGGGGGTTGTCTGAGACAGAAAGGGCCTGACACTGCTGCAGGGAACACTGCAGAGTGAGGGCACCTGCACCTGGGGATGTCTGAGCAAAAAGTGAGCTCAGGGCTGCTGGAAGCAGCTCTCAGGGCTGTACTTACCCACTGTGCACCAGGCACTGAGCCCCCCAGAACAGAGCATGAAGGACTGGTGGGGCCTCCCCTACAGCCTGTGCCTGCCTTGGAATCTGCACCACAGCACAGGGAGGGGATCCACAGGGCAGCTCCAGGATGGATTTGTGTTGGCTGGAAGAGCAGCTCTCCTGTGCCAGGGTTAGGGGATGGTAGAGCAAGGAGACACGGCTGTTAGGGGGGTCCTGGAATTTTTCTTCTACGTTTCTGAATCCCTGCAAATGTTTAGTGACCCTGTGGCAACAGTTCCTGGTCCCAGAGGGGCAGCCTTCCTCAGGGGATAAAGGGGCCCACACAGACCTGCCGTGACAGGGTGCCCCAGTGACAGGGTGTAACAGTGACAGGGTGCCCCAGTGACAGGGTGTAAGAGTGACAGGGTGTCCCAGTGACAGCGTGCCACAGTGGCAGGGTGCCCCACGGCTCCCAGCTCTCCTGAGCCAGTAACAGGGCACCGGGGTGTTACGGGGCGGCTCCGGGCAGTGACAGCTCCCGCGGTGGCGGCAGGAGGGACTCGCACAGGGGATGTGCTCAGGGGGCTGCGGGCTGCACAGCGGGGCCCGCAGGGTGTGCACTGAGGCTGCAGGATGCACACAGCGGGGTGCAGGATCTGTGCAGCAGGGAGCAGGGTGTGCGGAGCCGGGTGCAGGGTGGGCACGGCGGGTACAGGGTGGGCACAGAGGGTACAGAGTGGGCACAGAGGGTACAAGGTGCTCACAGCGGGTACAGGATGCTCACAGCGGGTGCAGGTGCTCACAGAGGGTTTGGATTGTGCACAGCAGGTGGTGCAGGGTGCGCAGGGTGCGCGGAGCAGGAGCGGTGCGTGTGTCCCCGGCCGGGGGCGGCGCGGTGCGGGCGGGGAGCGCTCCCTGCTCCGCTGCGGTTCCTTTAAGA
>WEIU01001218.1:44777-75723 GCA_013389925.1 Aegithalos caudatus
GGGGCGGACATCGGGGGGACCCAGCGGGGATGGGGGCTTGGTTCGGGGTCCTGCCGGGAGTGGAGGGGGCCCTGCCGTGAGGGACTGGGGGTCCGGCACGTGGCAGCGGGGAGTGGAGGGGAGAGGGTCCCGGAGATCCCGGCGTGAGGCAGGGGCGGCTCAGGGCTCGCCGTGAGGCCGTGGGGGGTCAAATCCAGCGGGGCGCGGGGATGGCGCCCTGGGCTTGCCGCCCATGGCCCGCGCTCTGCCTTTGCCGCAGCTCCCGGGTGGTGGAGATCCAGTCGCAGATGTCGGAGCGCGCTGTGGAGCTGCTGGGGCTGCCCGAGGACCGGCCGTGCCTCCTCCTGGACGTGGGGTGAGCGGGGCTCTGCCCGGTTCCGGGGCACGCGGAGCAGCCGGGGCTGGAGGGGTGCACAGGGCAAGGGGGCAGCCAGGTACCACAGCAGCAGCGCCTTTTGTGGGCTGAAGAAGAGGGACAGGCTGCTGGAACGTTGGCTGTGTGAGGCCAGCGGCAGCCTCAGGCCAGCCCCATGATCCCAGCTGCAGGAACTTTCCCTCTTCCTCCCTCTAGCTGCGGCTCGGGGCTGAGTGGGGATTACATCTCTGAGGAGGGGCACTACTGGATCGGCATGGACATCAGCCCTGCCATGCTGGGTGAGCACAACCTCCCCTGAGAGCCTGAGGGGCCCCAGAGGTGGGAGCTGATTGCCTGAGCTGTGCTCTGTTCTGTGCAGACGTGGCCGTGGAGAGGGAGGTGGAAGGAGACCTTCTCCTTGCAGATGTGGGCCATGGCATTCCCTTCAGGCCTGGCATGTTTGATGGCTGCATCAGGTGAGTCTGTGCCTGTGGCTGAGCTCTCCTGAGCCCCACAGAACTGCACAGGTGACAGGGACTGGCCTTGCCAGCCACTCTCTTTGCTCTGTGTAACTTGGCTCCATCACTCCAAGACAAACCTCCAGAATTCTGGATGGTAGAAACACCTTGTGACAGATGTTTCCCAAGTGATGCTTGTCCTTTTGTGCTGGTGAGCCAGGAATTTTGCTGAGGAAAATAAAGTAAAACTGGGAATACTGTCAGGATGGCTGAGACCTGCACCAAGGAGGAGAAGAAAGTATCTGGCATTGCTTAGGAAAGTCAGTCCCTGGATCAAGGATTTGATGGTTGGTTTTGGGATTAAAGGGACAGAAGGACTTGCCTTCTTAGAGAGCAGCTGGGAAGAAGCAGGCACTGTCCATTGCTGAGCCAAAAGCTCTGGTTTAGATTGCTCTTTGGTAAAACCTGCTTGGCCAGGGAAGGGATACAGCTGAGCTCTGGAATGCTCATCAGAAACTGTAGTGATTGGACTAGGAGTAAGGGTTCAAGCTGAAAGGGGGGAAATTTAGGTGAGATACAAAGAAATTCTTCTCTGTGAGGGTGGGGAGGCCCTGGCACAGCATGCCCAGAGCAGCTGTGGCTGCCCCATCCCTGGAAGTGTCCAAGGCCAGGAACCTTGGAGGAACGTGGGATAACTGAGCTCTAAGGTCCTTTCCAGCCCAAACCCTTCTGTCATTCTGTGATTTGAGCACTCAGACCAAAGGGGATGCTCGGTGATGCTTTCGTCTTTTAACTTCTGCACCTTATGTTTTGGCATTGTGAGTCTCCAGAGGGGTTTGTGTAACTGCAAAACAGAAGGCAAAGCAACACAGAGGACATGAAATCATTTCCCTGAGGCCCAGCAGATGCCTGGTGCAGGAATTCAGCTCAAAGGGGGGTGGGAAGCTCTGTGAGGGAACCAATGACTCAGTGTCCTGGGGGTCTTATTTTCCTTCTCAGTATCTCTGCAGTGCAGTGGCTCTGTAATGCTGACAAGAAATCACACAGCCCCCCAAAACGCCTCTACAGATTCTTCTCCACTCTGTACACTGCCCTGGTAAGTGCCACCCTCTACCAGCCAGGGCTCTGCTGCTCTTACATCCTTTGCTGAGGCTTTTCAGCAAGATATTCCAGGTCAGGTTGCTTTAAGTAAGTGCTGCTGTGCAGCAGGGCTGGCAGGAGCACCCACTGTCTCCCTCCTTGCCTGGTGCTGCTTCTCCATCAGGTTGGACTTGGTGGTCTTTTCCAAACTTAACAGTTCCATGATTCTGTGATATCTGATGTTCCCCCTGGCTCTGTGGGCTGAGCAGCTCTCCTGGGAGCCTTGTTCCAGAGGTTTTGGGGAGGAGGGAGCTCCTGTGTGGGGTGGGGGGTTCCCTGCACTGCCAGGTGTGTGACCAGCTTTGTCCCTGCAGGCCCGAGGATCCCGAGCTGTGCTGCAGCTGTACCCCGAGAACTCCGAGCAGGTACAGCCCAGCAGTCAGGGGTGCAGGCAGGGAAATCACACACTCCTGGGGCTCTGAGTGCATTGTGTTCTTCCACATCAACTCTCTCTGTCCTGCCTGCCACTTCTAAAGCTCTCCAAGAGCCCCAAAAAATAACTTGTAAGGAGGGTACCTTGTGCGATTTCTGTTGTTTGATAGATTGTCTTGGGCTGAGCCTTAAAGTGGTGGGACAGGATGTGAATGTAGGTTTGAAGATTGGCTGTAGTCATCAGCACTGCACTTTAACTCAGGTCTGGAAAATCCAGCCCAGTATCCCTCTCCTAGAGAGTCTGCTTGCCAGCTAACCCCAGGCTAGACAAGGCTTAGAGGAGGAGCAGGGAGCAATAAAAGCAGGGAATTGGTGTCTGGGTGGTTCTGCAGAATAAGGAGAGGAGTGCAGAGCTTAGCAGGAGGAGGACCAATCCATCTTGGGAGTGTCCAGTCAGGTGTGGTCCTCCCAGAGGTCTCTTGGGCTTTCCTGGGGGATGGATGACTGCTAATTAACCTTGCACTTCCTGCTTTTCCCAGCTGGAGCTCATCACAGCCCAAGCAATGAGAGCTGGATTTACAGGGGGAATGGTGGTTGATTACCCCAACAGCACCAAAGCTAAGAAGTGAGTCCTGCATCTCTGTGTGTGTTTGGGGTGAGGCCTGAGTTTAGTGGGTTTTGTTTTTGTTTTTTTTTCTTTTCCCTGAGTTGTTCTCTCTCCCATTGTACAGTCCTGGACAGAGGATCTGACTCTGTTATAAACCATCTCAGTCTTGTCTGGAGATTGAGGCTCACATGTCAAATCCCACATTCATGCTCCTTATTCTTGTTTTTTCAGGTTCTTCCTCTGTCTCTTTGTTGGGACATCTGGCACATTACCAAAGGTGAGGGCCTCCATGAGGCAGCAGAGCTGCTGTCCTGGCTGCTGGATGATGTGGAAGAGCTGTGGGCAGTGTGAGTGACAGCTCTGTGAGTGCAGGTGTGACTTCATTTAAACATCTTCTGCCAGTCACTGAGCCCTGCTCTCATATAATCTAGTTTGGGTTGGAAGGGGCCTTAAAGCTCATCTTGTTCCAACCCCCTGCCATGGGCAGGGACACCTTCCACTGTCCCAGGTTGCTCCAAGCCCTGTCCAACCCAGCCTTGAACACTTCCAGGGATAGTGTATTCACAGCTTCTCTGGGCATTCTGTGCCAGAGCCTCACCACCCTCACAGGGAGAATTTCCAATCTAACCCGTCCCTCTTTAAAGCCATTCTTCTGACTGCTTTTCTTTGCCATGATTTCTGGAAGACCAGTTTGTTCCTGCTCTGCTCCTTCCCCTTGAAGATCCCTGCATTCCCCTTAGTTTTGAGGGGCTGACTAAAGCTGTGCCTGGTCCAGAGGAGAACACAACTTCCCAATTTTGCTTTCCAGGGCCTTGGTACCGAGTGTGCCAATGAAGAGCAGCACCAGGCAAAGTTCACCAATGAGAGGTATTGTGTGGGGGCTTTGAGGGCTGAGTTTTACTGGGGACCACACTGCTGCTGCTGTGTGAGAACAGGGAGGACTCAGCAGCCCAGGAGAGAACTGCTTTATCTTCCCAGGGGCCTGGACACAGGGAACAAACCCAGTTAATTCCCAGGGCTCTTCCATGGGGCTGTAGGTGCTTACCCTAGAGCTGTAGCTGAGCAATCAGGTGTGCTTTCTGTCCAGCACTGGGCTCTCTGAGGCCAGTGGTGTGGGAGAGGGAATGTTTAAGGGCTCAATGATGGAGCCATGGAGCTGCTGTGCCTGAGTCCTGGAATTCCCCTCTTCCTCCTGTCCAGGTCTTTGCTTAGCTGTGGCCTGGGGGTTTCTGCTGCTGGCCAAGTCTCTTCCCACAGCCGTGGTGCAGGGAGGAGCCCCTTTTGCAGCCAGTGGGAGAGACAAAACAAAAACCAGAGGAAAGTTGTCATGGCTGCCAGGAGCTTGTGGCTGCCATGTTTTCCTGCCTCTTACATTGCTGTTCTCTGCTCACTCTGTCTAAGGGGAATCTGGTCTTGGAGTGCAGTAGCAGAGCTGGGAACTTTGTAGGAAGCCTGACTTTGTCCTGTTTGGAGTAGAGCAGGCAAGGGGAAGGTGGTTGTGCATGAGCCTGTCATCCCCTAAAATCCCCTAAAAAGTGCAGCATGCTGCTGTGTGACAAGGGGTGTGGGATGGGGGTGTGCTGGAGTCCATAGGTCAGGATCCCTCAGCTCTGAGCCAGGGCTGGAATCAGCCTCTCCTTCTCCAGTGTGTCTGGAGCTTGGCCACCTGCCCCAGTGCTGGCTGAGCCTTTTGCCCATGGCTGGTGGGAGGGAAACTCACTGCTTTTGTGATCCAGTTCTGGGTGCAATCCTGTGGGGCAGAGAAATGTGCCCCACAGCTCAGTTCCTCTCCAGCTGCTGTCCACTTTCCCACAGGACACGGTTCAGAAACATCAAGGGCAAGTCTGTGAAGAAAAGCCGGGACTGGATCCTGGAGAAGAAGGAGCGCAGACGACGCCAGGGCAAGTGAGTTCAGCTGAGCCCTGCCTAGAGGCTGGACTGGCCTGCTGCCACCTGTCCAAACTGCCACAAACCTGCTCCCTTCCCCTCCCCAAGTGACCTGCAGCTGGTGCTGAGCTGTTCCCTGCTTTTCCCACAGGGAGGTGAGACCGGACACAAAATACACGGGCCGGAAGCGCCGCCCTCACTTCTGAACTGCTCTGGACACTGCTGGCACAGAAGGGGCATGTGGGTGCCTCCAGCCAGCTCCTGTGCATGGCACAGATGGCATCACATGCCTGGGAATTGCTGGGACTGGCCATGGTGGCTCCTCAAGGTACAAATTGGCTCAGGTGCTGCCAGACAGCAAAGCCCAGCCCTGTTTCCCTGGTGAAGGTGCAGACAGTGCTCTGCCACTTGGGTGTCTGCAGTGCCATCACTTACCTTCCCAAGTGCAGTGAGCCTGCTGAACTCCAGGTAAGCCAGGACATGATATCCAGTTCCTCACTAAAGAGTCAAAGAGTTTGGAAGTGTTTGCTGGTCTGTTAGGAAGTGTTTGCGTCCTGCCCTTGGTGCTGGGAGTACTGAGGTGGGAATATGGTACCTCCTTCCCTACCAGCCTCCCCTCTGCCTGCAGAGGATCCACACTGTTGAGGTGTAGATCCATTAGGACAAAGTTGCTCCTGGCACAAGTGTTATTCCAGTAGCCATTTACTCCTGTCAGTGCTTGGCACCACGCCCACCCTGTTTGCTTTAGTGCTGACTGGACCCCCATCACCCCTTCTCTTCCCTTGAAACAAGGAGAGGTGCCACCCAGAGCTTTACAGTTACAAATGTTTATTCTACATAAAAATTCCACAAAATGGGAAGCTGTTTTGCACCCAAAGCCTTGGGAGAAGAAAGGAATGCTAGCAGGGAGGGAAAGAGGGAAGAGGAGAAGAGAGGCAACATACAAGTGTCATCCAGCCCAGTGAGACAGAGCAAGCCAGGGTCAAGATCCACATAGAAAACAAGGACACTTAGCTCACAGTACAGCAACAGTAGAACTCCACGGGGGGCTCGGAAAGCCTTCAAGTACATTAATTACAAAAAAAACCAATCCCCAGTTCGAGTGCAAGCTGTGCGTGCCCCACACTGCTCATGGAATACTGCATCAACACGCTCCCGGCATGGGGAGGGCAGGTGGCACTTGGAACAGAGGTGGTGGAACCCAAAGGACAAGCGGGTGCAGGTCGGGGGCTGGAAAGAAAAGGTGAAACATCTTCCCAAAGCACAACCACACTTGGTGATTTGGTCTGTACATGCAACGACAGGTGGGTGAAAAGGAACTCAATGGGGCTTCCCGTAGTGCAGGGGTAATTATTGCACCAAAACACCCTCCCCTCACAGCGAGGACAGTGTGAGCCTGCCTGTGGGGCAGCAGGGGCAGCCTGCTCCTCATCTCCCTATGGAGCCTGGCATTGCTGCTGCCCACAGGATCCCAGCAAAGTGCCAGCTGCTCTGACTGGCCCCATCCCACTCATGCTGCTGTGGGGGCTGCTGGCAGTGGTGGTGCCAACAAGGAGCAAGGGCCAAGAATTCCCCCCCAGTGCAGTTCCTGGCCTTGTGCCTTGACAGGGGTGCCACAGCCCTGATGTCAGGTGAGCTTGTGCCACTAAAGCCGCTGCCTGGAAGAAAAAAAAAGTCACCTTGTGCTAGCAGTGGGCATGGCTGCAGGGCACAAGCATGGCTGCAGGGCAGGAGCCTGGGAGGAGGGTTTTCCTGCCTGTCCAGTGTTATTGCTTCCTGGAGGGGCCCTGGGGCTCTTGCTGGCCTGGCAGAGTAAGCAGGGACAGCAGTGGCAGGGAGCTGCAGAGGGACATAAGCATGGCCATTCCCTTTTCCTGCAGTCAGTGTGTCCTCCTGGAGCAGAGACCCTGCCTTTGCCTGCCTCCTGCCCCTGCCTGCATGGTCCTGGTGCCCCAAGCCCTTCAGTGCACGCAGGCTGCAGTGCTGGAGCTCACATGGGTTGGTGCAGGACTGTGAAAGAAGGGGGCTCTGGTCTGAGATGTTCCCATGGCTGCACCCTGAGGGGCTTGAACTGGGCTGTGTGGGGAAACCAGGCTGGAGCCACTTCCCAAGGGCAGCTGCATGCAAATGGGGCTCTGTGGGGGGACCTCGGCTAACAGTGGCAGAGAGGAAGCCTTGGCAGGGCTGCTGCTGGGCAGGGCTGGCCCTGGGGGAGGCAGCACTCTGGCTGCAGCCACTGCCTGCCCCCTGTACCCAGGGGCACCACACACAGCCAGTGCCTGAGCCACAGCACCCTGCCAGCTTGTGGAGCAGCCCTGGCCTCGTGCTGGTGGGAGCTGGGAGGTGATGCTGCCCGAGGCTGGAATGCTGGCTGCCATCAAGTGTCCCTTCTGCCACCAGCACCTGACAGCCAGCCCCTGTCCCAGCGTGGCAGTGAGCCTAGCCTACCTTGGGACTCTGTGGTGCTTTGGCATGTGCACAGCCCAGCCAGAGCCCTGGGGTCTGCAGAGGAATGTGAGGGCAGAGCCCTGTCCCTAGCCTGAGGGAAACAGGCAATGGCAGTACTGGACCCCTCTGAGCTACCAGTGGGGTTGGGCCCCACAGCAGCTGCATCTGGGTCACGGGCACGGCACAGGGCACCCAGGTTGTCCCACAGCACCCCCTGAGAGCAGGGGCCTCACTGGTGGCTGGGCAGAAGGGCACAGTGCCAGGAGCAGGAGGTGGCAAAGAGGCAGACAGGCACTGGCCTGCTCAGAACCAGACTGGGTACAGGAGGAGGAGGAAGGCTGCTCCTCGCTTGCAGGGGGCTGGATGCAGCAAGGGCTGCTCCTGGGACCACAACAGGAGAAAGCCCAACCGCTTCTAACCCCCGGCCATGGGTATGAAAAAGCAAGGCTGGAGCAGCCCTGCTTGCAAGTGTGTGCTGCCAGGGGCTGTGGACATCAGCAGCAGCCCCAAACCCTGGTGGGCAGAGTCCAGGCCTGTGGGCAGGAGGAGCCAGAGCAACCACCCTGTGCCAGGGCTGAGAGCCTTGCAATGAGGCTGTGGTGCAGGATGAGCAGCCAGTGAAATTCACTGGCCTCGGGCTATCCGTGCCATCCTGCCCTGTCAGGCCAGCATCCAGGAGCAGCACTGGCCCCCCACGTGCCCTACTCCTGTCCCCAGGCAACTGTGATGGTCCCAAGCAGCAACTCCTTATTCCACACTGCTCCATCAGGCACCCACCACCTGCAGTGGCACATCCAGCCTTTGGCACCCCACCGGGGCGAGGGCTCACGCAGGGAGGGGACAGCCCTGCCACCGGAGGAGTGGCAGGGATGGAGCCCCAGAGCCAGACACAGTCACTGGCCAGGCAGGGCTGGGCAGGGCACACCCCTGGGGAAGGGCCCCGAAGAGAAGCAGCCCGAGGGAAGGTGTTTGCAAGCACAGATGCGGCTGACAGACATGAGAGTTGGAGGTGATGGGCAAGCTGGGAGGTTGGCTGGGCACCGTGCTCCCAAGGACCCCTAACACCCATCATCCATCCATCCATCCATCCATCCATCCATCCATCCCTCCTCAGCTGTCACTAACACACACCGCCCATCACAGGACGAGCAGCAGCGCCCAAGGGCACTTCTGTCCCCCACCTGGTCCCAGCCAGCCACCCAGCCTGGAGCAGTGATGAGAGCTCGGGTTCCCCCCCAGGGTCCCCCTTGCGCCCATCACCACGGCTCGGCCCCCGCCTGCGCCCCGGGGCTGGAGCTCCCTCCACACAGACGCACCGCACCGCACACACAGCGTCACAAACAACCATGCATTAGAAACTGAAATGCTGCTGGGAGGCTCCGGGGCTGCGTGGGTTGCTCCGGCGTGGCTGCAGCCCCATGGCACGCGCGGCTCCATCCGTCGCACACAAACAGTCCTGTGGGGGGAGTCTAGCCGAAAATGCCGCCGAAGGTGGAGGCGATGACGATGCCCAGGATCACACAGCAGATTATGATCATGATCTTCTTCTGCTCGGGTGTCCCGGCAGCGGCAGGGAGAGAGGGAGAGGGGATGGTCAGTGTTGGGGCAGGAGTTTGGCATGGCAGGCTGTCCTGTTCCCCCTGGCCTGTGGTGGGCTCTGGGCAGCACCTTGGGAGCCAGAAGGGCTCTGGCAGTGCTGGGCAGGGAGGGACACCCCAGCTTCTGCTTCTGCCCTGGGTTGGCAGAGCTGAGCTGGTGACCCTCAGGTCCCCAAGGTGACACAGGACCAGGTGTTGGGAGCAGGACAGACAGCTGGCACTGTGCTCAGTCTGAGCACAGCCATGAACTTTTCCTGTTATTTTTTTGCAAGGGATGTGGCTCAGCATGCCTGGTCCAGGGGTCCACCTTGTCCCACCCCTGCCCTATGGCTCACTGTCAGCTTTCACACAGCCCGTGCTGGGAGCTCTGCCTCAGCTGTGCAACCCTCAGGACCTGGGCTGCTCCCAGTGCCGTGAGGTAATGTGGTCCCCAGGCAGAGCAAAGCTGTGCCGGGTGCCAGGTGCCAGCCTGTGCTTGGGATGGAGGTGTCAGCAGGGCAGGGAGGGCAGACAGCCCTGGGCAGGGCCGTGACTCACCCGTCTGGCTTTGCTCTGGTACTTCACGGCTTTCTTGGTGTCGGACACAGCCCTCTCCACGTAGTCCACCGAGTGCTCCACGTTGTACTCGATGCGGTCAATCATCTCTCCCTGCAGGACACAGCCCACGCGCCCGCGCGCATGCAGAGCCCCGCTCCTTCCTGCTCTGCCGAGCCCTGCCTCCGGCTGGATGCTGCCCTGCCCAGCAGCCCTGCAGAGAGAGATGCACCATCAGCGCCTGTGGGCACCGGGGGTTTGCTGCATGCCCCATCCCAGAGGATCTCTGTGCACATCCCAGCAGGGAGACAAGCAAGGGTGAGGGACGAGGGAGTTCCCAGCCCGGTCCTGGTCCTGACTTGTCCAGTATCCCAGTGACATCAAAGCCACAACAGGATCTACACCAGCACCACACCACATGCTGCTGAGACAGGAGGCATGGCAGGGAGCAAGGACAGCACCAGCAGCACCATGAGGGATGC
This sequence comes from Aegithalos caudatus, assembly GCA_013389925.1. Lineage (NCBI taxonomy): Eukaryota > Metazoa > Chordata > Aves > Passeriformes > Aegithalidae > Aegithalos > Aegithalos caudatus. Next base: position 54,659 of record WEIU01001218.1, read on the forward strand.
TCAGGAAACCATGCACGTGCAGGGACCAGGAACATTGCTCCGATCTGCACAAGCACCACACCGAAGGCAGGAGGGCCAGCCAGGACTGCAGAGCCCTGCAGGGACCCTGCCCTGCTGCAGGCTGGGAGTGGGGGCTCCTTGGGTGTGGGTCAGGGGGAGCTCCTCCAGACTTCTTCACCTCCTCTGGCCCCATCCTGACCAGCAGGGAAACAGCCAAGTCCTGCTGGGCAGGACTGGCAGGAGTGGGAGGTTTGAAGCCCCGTGTCCTGCATGGCATGGGGTGAACTGAGGGCACAGAGCCATGGGCTCATAGCCAGCAACTCTGCAATGCCCATTTCTCAACCTGATGCTGGGGAGCACAGGGAGCACAAACCTTGGGGTCCAGGGGTGCTGAGCACTGAGCCCCACCAACTGCTCCCTGTCTTGAGTAGAACTGCTGCTGCTTCTTCCTACCTGCAGCTCCAAGCTTCCCAGTGCCAGCAGCTCCAAGCTTCCCAGTGCCAGCAGCTCCGAGCTTCTCACCACAGGACAAGGGTGCTGGCACTGCCCAGCCCTTAGAGGGGGCATGGAATCATGAATTCCCCACTGCAGACAGGACAGGCCACCAACACCACAGTGCCCTGGTGACCTTTACCACCCTGCCACTGGCCATCCCAGCACCACATGAGCAGCAGCCATGCAGGGGCAGCCATGCAGGGGCAGCCATGCAGAGCAGAGCATGCAGCACCAGTGGGCCTTTACCTGCCACCGACGTCTCCTCGGGCCATGGCAGCATGGCGGGCAAGAAGGGGGGTGAGCAAAGACACAGGGGCACGTGCCTGGCTGAAGGGACTGGTGCCATGGGCTGGCAGCTCAGCCCAGGGGCACCCCGAGCTCACCCACCTGGGCCTGGTGCTCCAGGGAGGATGAAGAAATCTCCCCCTGCATGGCAGCCACCCACTGCCCTGCTTCTGAGCCCCTCATGAACCTCCCACCCCCACAGACAGCACACCAGCCCTGGGGTGCCAGGATGGTGGCTCCAGCCCTGGGGAGCCCAGCTCAGCCCCACTGGGAGCCATGCTGGTCCTAGATGTGTTTTTTTCCTCTCAGCACCCACCCAGGCAGGGGAGCACAGTTTTCCAGCCTCCCCACCCACCACAGGGAGCCCCATTGCCCTCCAAGCCCTTCAGGTGAGTCCCTGGGCTGCACCATTTCCCCACCTGGCTCTCCACCAGCATGGCCATGTCCATGAACATGTCGTGCAGCTCTCGGATGCTGTTCTCCAGTTTGATGATCTCACTGTGCCGTGTCTCAATCTCATTCAGTGCCTGCTTGGTGATGTTTGAATCCATGATGATCTGCAGAGAAAACAAGGCCACTGAGCACCCTGCTCTGACCCAGCTCCAATGCTGGGACTGGGGGCACCAAGGGAGGGATGAGCAGGAGCTGCAGTGCCCCTCCACCCACCCCAAGCCAGGTAGTTTGCAGCAGGATCTGGGACTCAGGCTCTGCTCCAACAGCACCCTCAGGCCAGACCTGAGCCCCTGGGCCCTCCTACATGGGCCATGTCCATTACCCTGTCCTGAGGCCCCTGTGGCTGAGGGGCTGGCTGAGCTGCAGCTCTGGCACTGCTTACCCCAGAGGAGAAGATGGCTGGGTTGCCGCTCTCCAGCATGTCCTCCAGCTCCTCGCTGGTGGTGGTCCTGCCAGCTGCAACCACACAACAGAGGTCAGCCACGAGCCCCCCCTGTCCCACAGCCCTCCCCCAGGGCTCTGCTGGCTCCCACGAGTGGGACAGAGCAAAGCTTTCAGCCCCATGAGCACGCAGAGCAGTTTGAGGGGCTGCCTCTCACAGCCTGCCTCTGACACCCCTCATTTTAGGGGCACCGAGCTGCCAGCTTGGCCCAGCTCACACAGGAACGCCCACCTGTCCCTGCTGGACACACTGACCATTCCTGTGGGACAGGGAGCAGTGCTAAGGGACCAGCACACATCAAGGTGTCTGTAAGGAGGAGGGATGGGAAAGAAGCCACAGCAGGTTCGTTGCTGACAAACCCTGCCCCAGGCAGTTCAGCACCATGAGCACGCTGGGCTCAGCTGGACTGCCCAGGGTTTGGCCCAGCTGCTGTGGGACAGAAGCCAGGCTCTGTCTTTCCCCCTGTGGCAAAACCCTCCATGTCTCTGGGGCTCTCCAGCCCCATGGCTCCTCTAAAAACAACTCAGCCCCACCATGTGGTTCCTTTCCTTCCCCTCCCCACCCCGTACAGCAGAAAGAGGTGCTGATCACCCCATGGGTGGCACTGATCCCTGCATTCATTAACTGCAGTGTATTTCTTGGGCTGGCAGCCATGTGGGACACATGGAATCACAGCCAAACAGATGGAGATGCTGGGCAGGGCACTGGGGCTGCCCAGTAGGATGGGGAGGGTGAGCAGGTCACCTGAGACAGGGCAGGTGACCCCCACCAGTGTTAACAGGGCAGCCAGGCTAAGGAAGTGACTCCACCAGGCTTGATGAAACCAAAACCAGGGCTGGGGTCTGTAGATGCTCCCCTGTGACATGCTGCCTGCAGCCAGTGGCACTGAAAAGGACAACAACATCCTCCAGGATGAGTGCAGGGCACTCAGAGTGAGGGAAATGTGGTAGGGTGGAGCACAGCTCTCAGACGTGTGGGCAAAGCTTGGAGTTCTGTGTGAGGCGGGTCTAGACAGCTACGACCTGGTAGTGACCCCAAAGGCCTGAGGAGCTGCTGTTTGAGTCACAAAAACAACCTGAAGGGGTTCACAGATGCATGTGAGGCCTGAGCTTTGCCACCTGTGTACTCACAGGTGATCTCAGGATCAATGAAGCCCCCACCTTCCCCGGCTCTGAGAAGGGTGCACAGCCCACCTGCAGACACTGTGACATGTCTTAGAGTGACAGAGCATCACCCCCACCAAGGATGACCCACAACATCCCTCACCAGCTTTACTTGTCCTCGCTCTGGGCTGACACTGCCCTGCTCCCAGAAAGGGAGAACAAGGGACCAGGCAGCACAAATTCACAATCCCTCCTGTTGTGCTCTGGCCCAGTGATAAGGAGGAGCTTGCCAGGGGCTGTCCTTGGAGAGCTACTTGCTCTGCCAAATGCCAGCCCTGAAGGGTGAGCAGTGGGATCAGCTCCAGGAGATGCCACATCTCCCATGGGCAGAGCTGGGATGGGATGTGGGATACACGTTCTCATCCCATCCTTGCTGCTGCCTCATTCCCCTAATGCAGAGCACAGAGCTGGTAAAAACTGCATCAAGTGAAGGAAGAGAGCAAAGGCACTGCATGGAATAACACCTGGCAGGCACTGCTGGCCTGGCCAAGGGCCACAGCTGCTCAGGAAGAATTTGCTTTAATGCTGAGCCAGAGCTTGGGGCACAGAGGCTGCATCTCACCCAGTACAGCACCTGGCAAACAACACAACCAACCTGCAGCACCCCAAGGACTTCCCAGGAGGGCCACTGTCTCCTGAGCAGGTGTCATGGTTTGGCTTCCTGGTCTGTCATAAGCTCCTCCACAGCAGTAAAATCAGCTCTAAGTGTCCTGGGTACCTGCCTGATCTGCTGCTCACATTCCCACAGGGTCATGGCACAGCCACAAATGGGGAGTGAAAGGGTGGAGCCACTGCAAGGTAGCACCAAGGGAGAAGAGCCTGGGGGAACACTCCTGCCCTGAAATTTGGTGAAACACTGGAAAATCCTGCCCTGAAATTTGGTGAAACACTGGAAAATGAGAATTGCACCCATGCCTCCCCACAGAGCTCCAGAGTACATCTGCCCCTTACTTGGCATCTCTAGCAATTAAAGTTTCTTGGGGAGAAGCAGCTCTGCCAACAAGACAAGAAACCCAGAGCATGGAGGAAGCTGGAGAAGCAACCTCAGCCCTCAACTGGCAGGGAGAGAACAGCAAGAGAGTGCCCAGGTCCCACTGCTGCAGAGCCATTGGGAACCCTGGGACAGGCAAACACGAAGCCTCTGAGGAGACTTCCCAGCTCAAGGCACAGTCCTTGGCCCTGTAATGGCCAACTGGACAGAGTGACCACCCCCATGGACCACCCCCCAGGAGATGGGGCAGCAGCAGCACTGTCAGTGTGTGGGGAAGCTCCCAGGGAAGCCTCTGGTGCCACAGCTCAGTCCCACAGCCCAGCTGACACTGGATGCCAGCTTGTCCAATTCCTCATGCAGATGGTCTATAAATAGGGAAGGCAGCTTGGGGCTGCAGGAGTCCAGCATCCATGGCCAGATAAGGGCTCAGCTGGGCTCCTGAGGCTGGCAGCATCCCCTGGGCTGGCAGCAGCCCCCTCCCAGCAGCAGGGCTGCACAAGCACCTGCAGAGCCACAGCTGGGGCTCACACCGGGCACAATGAGGACAAGACACTTCCCCAAGGCTGGCATCCTCTGCCTGGAGCTGGCTTTTAAGCTCTTATTAGACACAAATCCATACAATTCATGGAGAGATGGATAACTCTGTCCTGTCACCTGTGTGTAACAGGTACAAGTGACTGCCCCACTTGGCTGTCACCCAGCTCAGACAGGTCTGGCACTGCCCATGCTGGTATCAGGATGAGAAGGATTCAGCTACAAAACCCTGCCCAGCAGATCACAAAGTGCCACCCACCGCCTTGTCCCTCAGCATCTGCACTCCAGATAAATCCCAAGGTCATTCCTGAGATGAAAGTGCCACAGGAATCCTAAATAATCTCTGGGGTGGTCCAGGTGAGCTGCCAGGGCCAGAGCAGCCCCCAGACTCTCCTGGCTCAGGGTGGGATACATCCACAGCTCATTGTTCTGCACACCAGATCACCTGGGCTGGCACAGCAGGGCCTGAGGAAATCTCTAGTGCCCTTGGATACAGAAGATACTTTATTTTTGTCTCCTTGGTTTTGTACATAACAAAACTGTCCCTAAAACCAAGCAGCATCTGTGCAGCAACTCCTTATCTTCAGCTGCACACCCACCATGGTGAGCACCTCCTCCAAGCTGAAAAACCTGAATACACTTCATCCCCTCAGAGCTGCTCCTGGGTGGGCAGTGGTGGTTGCTGAGGCACAACCTCTGGCACACACAGACACAGCAGTGCCTACACAAGGAGAAGGGAACAGATCCTGAGAGGGTTGTGGGGAGCCCCAGGGGGTGGCTACAGCCCAGGGCAGTGACTCTGCATCACCAACTCTGCCACTGTCCTACTTGCAGAGCCAGATGTGGTGAAGATGGGGAAGCTTCAGCTGAGAAGTTCCTGCTGTCATACTCTGAAAACCCAAGTGATTCACTGGCCTTGCTGTCAGAGCTCCCAGCACTTTCTATCTCTGGGCTCCCCAGCAGGAAAGGAGAGCTGAGGATGCTCTGGAGATCTGTGCAGTCACTACATCCCAGCTGAGCTCTGCTCCAAGGAGCCTGTGAGGGAGCCCCAGGAGCAGCTGGGGCTGAAGGCACTGCCTGTGACACCCCAGGCCAAGCAGAGCCCCTGTTCTGGCAGCACTCCTGATAAAACACCCTTGAGCTGTTCCTTTTGAGTCTTTTTGGCAGGAAATATTTTCCACTGTCCTGATGGGTGAATCCAGCTTTGGCAAAGGGCTGTGCAGAGGATTATGTCCTGCATCCCACCTCTGGACCTCTTCTGTAGCAATGAGAAATGCACTTATCTATCTCCCACACTCTTCCTCACCTCCATCCTGAAGGGAACAAGAGTCCCTTCCTATCAGGAACTGGGACACCTCCCCTATACCACACATTGCTCCATGGGGACTCCTGAGCAGCCCTTTCCCTGCACCCATCCAGCTCTGTCAGGCCCTGACAGCCTGGCAGGATGGACAGAGCAGACACAAAAATAACAATACATCTTCAGAATTTAAGCAGAGCAGCAGGGCCCTCCCAAAATCCAGTAGGAAAACAAGAGGAAGGTTTCTTTCAGGTCTGCATCCAATCAAGGGCATGGCTGAGTCCTTCCAAATCTCCTCTCTCAGAGGGAGGCTCAGGGATACCTTAAATTCCTGTTCACATGACAAGCCACTCCTCAGCTGTCAACTGCAGGGTGATGTTGGCTGAGGGATGAGTCAGGCAGTGGAGCAGTGACACATCCTGCTTTACAGCAAACTGGCAAGCTCTTGTTGAGCCTCGTGTCAGTCAGCCTTCCCATCCAGCCCTGTTAGTATTAGACATCAAAATGACTAATCTGAACAAAGACTAAGGCCTGCACAGCTCTGCCTCCTGCCAGCCCTCCACAGAAATTCCCACACCCCACAGCACCCAGGTTCCCAGACCAATGAAGCACATTCCCACAGGTGACCACCAAGGACACCAGACTGACTCACAGATCTGTCATTATCCACAGTGAGTTGTTGGAGGAAAGAAAAACATCAATTTGGTTGTTAGGGAAAAAAGGACTAAGTTCAGAGCCTTCCTTCCATTCTGAGCACAAACCCCACAACTTGTCTGACAGTGAGATTATTTTCAAAAATCTCCTTTAATATCTGCATGCCCTGACTTCCACCTTGATTATTCCCCTAATGACATGGTTTTTATTCACTGGGAGATAACCCCATTGCTCTAAACTATCCAAGTTTCACTGACTGCTGAGAAGAACCATAAGGAGAGTGTTTTTATAGACAGGCAGGACTGGACTTAAAAGTGATGGGCTCAGGATGACTCAGAGATCTCAGTGCCACAGTAGTGTCATGTGGGGGAGGTGTCACCAGCCTCACAGGTGTCACCTGAGCTCCACATGGCTGCTCAGAGAGGTGCCTGGGGCAGCACTGAGGCTCCTCCTGTGCAAGGGACACCATCAGCAGCAGGGAATGCTCCCATCTCAAGAATTCCCTTCTCTGTTTTCATGTTTAGCTTAGTTCATCCATGAAGAAGAGCACCCTGAGGAACAAGTACACACAGGAATGAGGAATTCCCATGGGCTTCTTCAAACTAAAAATTAGCTGCAAACACAGAAGAAATTCCTCTCCTTGTGAGCTCTGTGCTCTCTCTGTGCAGTATTTTGGGATGTTGTGGGTCTGATTGTCTGAGTCTGTGGAGTTTTCAGGCTGCAGTAGCTGATTTCTTCTTCCCTTGAGAGAATTCATCCTTCTCAAGGACAGTGAATGTAAATAAGTCTTTTATCTTTTTGTAACACAGCTAGGTTCTCATACACCCCTCTCACAGGTGCTGTTTCTATTATTTAACCAATGAAGAGAAGTGCTGTCTTTACTGATTGATTATACGGTTCCTTAGACCAGCATGTTATAAAAGGGCTGTGCAAAATTGTAAATAAACCCAAAATTGTAAATAAACCTTGCTGATCTTTCTTCTAACTGGAGTCAAGCTCTTCATTTCGTGTCCAGCAGTGACAGGATGTACTTTGCTGGATGCTCTCCAGGTACCAGCCCGTGTCTATCTCCACAGAGGCCACGTTCCCAAGGGCTCCTGTGCATCCCGGGTTTTCCCGGGAAGCTCTGCCCAGCTGTGGGAGCAGCTGTGACCCACAGGGAGCCATGCAGGACGTGGCCCAGGGCAGGCAGGGCAGGGCAGAGCCTGTTCCCAGAGCAGGGTTACTCACTGATCTCCAGCTGCCTCTGGATGCGGCCCTTGCAGCGCTCCCGGTAGTCGGTCTGCGTGGCGTTGTACTCCGACATCACCTCCACGAACTTGCGGGACAGCGTGGAGTGCTGGGGGAGAGGAGGGGACAGGGAGCTGAGGGGTCTGTCAGGGGGACAGCCCTGCTGCCCCTGCAGGGGGAGGGCTCAGCCTTCAGCACCTCCAACCACCTCAGGAGCATTTCCAGCCCAAATGCTGCTCCAGAGTGTGACAGAGCACGAGGAGGGGCAGGTGGCAGCAGGTGACACATCCCCAGGGGCGGGGACAGAGTCACCCCTCATCCAGCCCCACCTAAGCACAGCCTCCAGCCCTGAGAAGACACCCTGGCAGGCTGGCAGCACCCTCCATGCACCACCTGTGCCTAGAAAGCCTGGAGGTGAGGCCATGGCAGAGCCCTGGGTTGAGCCCTGCCTGCCACTGCTGGGATGTGCCAGACCCTGCACGGGCACAGGAGGGACCCACGGGGATCACTCTGCAATGCTGGGGGCAACAGTACCCAGCCTTGCTCAAAGGCACAATCACAGAGCCATTAAGGTTGGAAAAGACCTCGAAGATCATCATCTCACAGCAGTGACCCATCCCCACCTTGTCACCCAGCCCAGAGCACTGAGTGCCACATCCAGCTGTTCCTTCAACTCCTCCAGGGATGGGAGCTCCACCACTGCCCTGGGCAGCTCCTTCCAGTGCCTGACCACCCTTTCAGTGGAGAAATTCATCCTGATGCCCCACCTGAACCCCCACTGGCACCACTTCAGGCTGTTTCCTCTTGTCCTTTGTCCCCTGGGGGCTGAGCCTGTGCCCCACCTGGCTGCACCCTCCTGTCATGGAGCTGCAGAGAGCGAGAAGGTCCCCCCTGAGCCTCCTGTTCTCCAGGCTGAGCTCCCCCAGCTGCTCCTCATCAGATTTGTGCTCCAGACCCTTCCCACCTCTGGACAGTCTCTGCACAGTGAGAGGATGGGGAATGTCAGATGTGCCTGGTGCCCCCAGCACCCAGATGTGTTGGTGCAGGTGTTTGTACACCTGGAGCAGCCCCAGCCAGCACAGCCCTACCCCCAGGAGATGACACTGGAGACATCTCCAGGGCACACTGGCTCTGCAGCTATTCTAAGCCAGCAACAGCACAGTATTTCTGGAGAGCCTCAGCTCATGTTCTCCCTCCTCCACCACAAAGCTCACTCCAACGCCCCTGGCAGCTCCAGCTCCATCCTCTGCTGGAGAGGTGCTGGCCCAGAGCAAGGTCGAACAGCTCCCAGCAACAACGTGACGTGCCATCCAAGAGACTCCTCTGCTCTTCCAAAATTGTTTTTCCTAAAATCCACTTCATTCTCATTCAGCTGAAAACGATCAACATATGTTGATCTGGAGCCAAATATAGCCTGGGTGCTGAGTGACACCCTTCCTGCTCACTAGCACACCATGCTACACCTCTTTTGCTTAAGAAGTTATTTAACTCAGTGTTTATTTTCTCAGATTGTTATTTTATGTTCCCATGGGCATCCCACACGTCTACAATATGCATTTGAGTTTTGAAAAACACAGAATTTTCTGAAAAATTGGCTGGAAAAAAGCATCTTAAATGGCTTTCAGACATTAAATAAACCTACCTGAATATTCATGAAAAATAAAAAGCATACCAAAATGTACTTTGTGATTGAACTTACTAAACAGAAAATATTAACTCAAATTAGGAAAAGGAGTTGTTTCACTCAGGTCTAGCAACTCTTCACTCCCCAAACATGGGCAAAGCAGCCTAAACTGGATTTCCAAAGAGCTGATAAAAGCTTCTGGATATTCAGAGTGGGCTCTGAAAGCTCCTAAAAACACACACTGGAACTGGGGTTCTTGTCCTTCCTGTGATTAACAGGAAGATATTTTTGAAGTGTTAATCCCATGGGGTAATACACAGAATTTGCATTTATATATAAAATAGATACATATATATGACATACACATCTATAAATATGGAAAATACTGTTGAGACCTCTGGGAAGTTGCATCATTGGCCCCATTTCTGGACTGGGGATGCCCTTAGGAACTGTGACCCCCAAGCCCCCTCCCTGCACCCTGATTTGCTGCAGGCAGGTCCAGATCTGAGGAGATTCTCCTGGCTGGAGATGACCACAGCAAAGCCAGAATATAAATCCATAACCTTAATGCTTAGTTACTCCTAGTTTACAACAAGGGGGAAAATGCCCAGCTGCAACAGAGCTCTGTCCACACTGGATCCCTTCTAGAAGGAACAGATGAGCTGCTCCATCAGAACTTGCTGCTCTCCTGCTGCTGCACCATCCTTTGTGCCCCAGAAATTCCCTGCCCTAGTGACAGGTGGGCCTTTCCCCTCTCCCAGCTTTACAGAGGAGGGTTCCCCATGGCCTCAGGCCAAGCTGGGACAGCATCTCCCTGCTGGTGCAGGGCTGGAGGATGCTGGGTTCCAGCTGGAAGCTCTGCAGCTGCAGAGCTGATCCATCACCATCGCTGCCATGCTGACCTGGCACCAACTGAGGATGGGAGAGCAGCTCCCCAGTGGCTTCCCAGGCTGAGGAGGACATAAACTACAAAAAACAAAACTCCTCCAGTGTAGCAGTGCATTTCCACATCCAAACAAATGTTTCCAAATAAGGAAAAGGGGCTTCAGTTACACCCCTGACTTTTAAGGAGAAGCACCAGAACAAAGCTGGGCATGGTGCAGAGAAACCTCTAGCACTGGCTAAGACACCCCAGAAAGCACTGTGCTCCTTCTCAAGTATACAACAATCAAGGAGGGATAATTTGTCTTGTTGCCCAATAGAAACATCCATAGGCCTTGAGAAACATTTCAAAAACCCAACCAGTGCCCCTGTGCTGGCACTGGGCCAACCATGGTAAGAGAAACACAAAGTTCTGGTGCTTCTCTTTAAAAGTCAGGGGTAATAAACCCCTTTTCCTAATTTGGAAACATTTGTTTGGGTGTGGAAATGCACTGCAACACTCCAGCACCACTGCAGAGCACAGGGATATCAGGACTTTGTGTGTGCATAACCTCTGTGAGAGCCACAGATCCGTATCTGGATCCCACTGCAGGTGACAGAGAGCAGCACTGGCTGCTCCTGTTGCCTTTATCCCTCTAATGGTTAGCTAGAACACATTCTTGGTTGCAGAGCTCTGAGGTGCCTTGTCCTCACTCCCATCCTCAGTACAGAGGACACAGCTCTGCAGTGATGCAAGGACAGATTCCAGGCTGCAGCAATGGCTGCATCCCTCCGGGTGCTCTCTCACCAAAACATCACCAGAAGGTAAAAATTACACACAGCAGAGCTGCACACTGAGAAATCCACTCCACAGCCAAACACAGGCCTCTTCCCCAGCACTTCCTGGGATCCCTCAGCTGCCACTTCCCACCTTCCCCTCCCTGGGCAGGGGGCAGAGGCTCACCTGGGTTTTCCTTATCCGCAGGTCGGCCGATGACCTGTTCAGTCCTTCCTCTTGTTCAATGCTCTGCTCAATGCCTGCTCAGGGGAGAAGGACACATTGTTTTGTGCTGTTTGGAGAACAACCACAGAGTCATTAACATTGTAAAGGACCTCAAGGATCATCAAATCCAACCTTTGACCGATTACCTCGAGCCCATTAAACCACACTGCCAAATGCCACATGTGCTCATTTTTTGAACACTTCCAGGGATGGTGACTCCACCTCTTTGCCAGAGCGCCTGTTCCAGTGCTTAACCAAAGGAAATTGTTTGGCAAAGGGACTGTGAAAGACTGGATCAAGGAGCAGCTGGTACTGGGCAGTTCCCAAATCCTGACTCCACTGTTCAGCCTGGCAGCAAAGCCCTGTTTCATGACTGCAAAGCTCCTGGTGCCTGGCCACTGCTGTGATTTGGGGCTGAAAGGGCAGCACTGTCACCCCTAGGCTGCTGAGCCAGGATTTCCACATAAAATCAATGTGGTGCTTAATTGCCAGTATTCAAACAAATTGGAGAGCTGTTTCCAACAGCGAGGCAGGAGGAGGAAATCCAGAGCTGAAGTGTCTTTGCAAAATACCAAACCTCAAGACTCCTCCAGGGAACCTAAAAATAGCTCCTCCAGCTGCCTGGACTGGCACAGGGAGTACCCACCACACCCACCAGGCATGAGTGCCCTGCACTGTGCTGAGCATCCCTGTGGCAGGCAGGGATCTGCCCCCCCTTTAATGATGAAGATAATTGACATGGAGCCCTCACTGCCCAAGGCCTGTGGATCCTGGCAGGGAGCAGCACTGTGGTGTCCCAACCTGCTTCGGGCAGGGAGAGGTCACAGGGCTGCAGGGCTGGCACAGAGCAGGACAAGGCAATCCTGCTCCATCCCTGGAAGTCTCCAAGGCCAGGTTGGACAAGGCTTGCAGCAAGCTGGTGCAGTGGAAGGTGTCCCTGCCCATGGCAGGGGTGAAATGTGATTACCTTTAAGGCCTCTTCCAACTCAAACCATTCCATCATTCCAGGATCCTATGGTTCCTCAAGGCCAGCTCAGGAAGGACACACTAATTCAAAGACTTAATTTCAGGGACTTACAGAACTTGACAGAAAGCTCCCATCAGCAGGCTGGCCAGTGTGCAGACACACATCTCCGTGTAAACCACCCAGTGTGAGCTGCTGGCATCCCCAGGGGCTGGCTGAACATTCCCAGCACTGCTGTCCCACAGCTCTCAGAGCCTCCCCAGCACCTTCCACTCTGGAGCAGGTCCCCCAAGCCCAGCTTGGGGCAGGTTCCTCCTGCAGCAGGGGCTCCCCATTCCCTGGAGCTGCCCCCTCACCCTCCAGCACAGTTCAGCCTATTCCATCAGCGACTGGGCTTCCTCCACACTCCTCACAAACCACTCCCCATTCCCAAGGAATGGTATTGGCAAACATTGGGCATTTCTGATCATTAGTAGAATCACATTTTTCCAAGAAGCTATTAATTAGAATTGGCCCCTGCATGAGTAATGTCTGGCCAGAAGAAGTCAGTTTGTTGTCAGCAGATGCTGTTTTTGATCAGTCCTGACTGTTTTCTGTCATTGATCACGCTGGCCATGAGGTGACTTGGGACAAAGCACAAGGACTAGTCATCTGCTGCTCCAGGTAAATATGATACCAGAGAGGCTTTTCTGGAAGCAGGAAACAGGAGCCTGTCCTGCAATCCTTCAGGCTTTCAAAGTCCCTTACAAAACACTTATGGAGAAGGATTTTAGTTTTCTTAAGGCCAAACCCTATCACCAGGAATCCCAGTGTGTCCAGGGCCATAGGAATGGATCCCTTGGACTATGGAATAGATAGGATGGCCCCTGGCTCTCCTTCCTGGCTCTAGTTGAGATCATGTGTCAGGAGGACAGAGGGAGCATGGGCACAACAGAGGTGCAGGTCTCCTGGCCCACATGTGGGACATGGCCACACCAGTGGTGCCCTACCTGAAAAAGGGCTCCTGACACATCTGAGTCCTCCACAACTGCAAGACTTCCACAAAACCCTGGGATTAGTGAGGACACTGCTGCCTTGGGGGAAGCACCAGCTCCTCTTCTACCCTTCAGACACTGCCAGGTCTTCTGCACCAATGTCAGCCAAACCCCAGACTGATGTCCAAGATCACCACAGGTAAATCTGAGGTGCCAGGGGTGACTTGCCTCCCATCTCAGGATGCTGCCATCCTCTCTGACTCCCTCAGTCCCCTGGGGTCCAGTCTTGGAATTCTGGGCTCGTCTGAGTGCTCCAGCACAACCCTGACCATCAATGGGCTGACAGTCACCTTGTTCCCACACCTCAGAGACTGACTGACTCTTCCAGTAGTGCAAACTGTGGGCCACACTCCACAGCAGCACCTCTCCCTCACCCAGACCTGCACTGAACCTCTGGCCAAGCTTGCCCAGTGCCCAAGCCCTGCCAGAAGGGTGGCACAGGACTCACTCAGAGCCCACCAGCTGCTCGTGGCCCCATTCCCTCAATTCATTCTGGGAACGGGGCACAAGGGGGCAAATTCACAAAGGGAAAATAAAATAAAAGCATCTGGAGGATACAGCAGAGAGGGAAGGTGATGCTGATCCCTGGGAGCACTTCCAGCCTGGGGCAGGAGTGCTGCAGGCAGAGCCCCACAGCTCCACCCCAGGCCAACACTCACTCTTTAGTTTGGAGCGCACTTTGTTCGCTGTCTTCTTTATGTCAGACATCAGCTCCTCCAGCTCCTCCTTCGTTTCTGGGGAGAGAGGAAAGGGAAAACATGGATGTGCTGCAGACACCACTAAAACCTGCTGCCCTGCAGAGTGCAGAGACCAGAGCTGTGAGCACTTCAACCCCGAACTGGAACCATCTCCAGCCCCTGACTGAAAACACTCCCACCCCAGACTGGGAGCATTCCCACAGTCCAGACTGGGAGCACTCCCACAATCCAGACTGGGAGCATTCCCACAGTTCCAGACTGGGAGCATTCCCACAGTTCCAGACTGGGAGCATTCCCATAGTCCAGACTGGNCCACAGCTCCATACTGTGAGCATTCCCACAGACTGTGAGCATTCCCACAGTTCCAGACTGGGAGCATTCCCACAATCCAGGCTGGGAGCATTCCCACAGACTGGGAGCATTCCCACAGCTCCAGATTGGGAGCATTCCCACCTCATGCTCCATGCTGGACTCTCCTCACCCTCCTGAGACCCACAGCTGCTTCCAGCTCTGGGGCCCCAACACAAGTGTTAAATTGAACAGGAATGAGCTCAGGTTAGACATGGGGAAGAGATTTTGGACCATGAGGGTGGTGAGACCCTGGCACAGGGTGCCCAGAGCAGCTGTGGCTGCCCCTGGATCCCTGGCAGTGCCCAAGGCCAGGCTGGATGGGGCTTGGAGCAGCCTGGGACAGTGGAAGGTGTTCCTGCCCATGGCAGGGGGGTGGAACCTTCCAAATTCCCTTCAAACCCAAACTATCCTGGGAATCTGTGATCACATAGAGGTTCCTCTCCCAGAATCCAGCGTGTCCTGAAAGAAGCCAGGATTTGCAGATGTGGCCCTCACCAGCCTGAGCCTCAGGAACTGCCAGAGCCCCTGAGCAGAGCAGCAGAGCTGGAGCAGGGCACAGCCCCACTGGGCTGCCACTGCTGCCACCACAACACTTCCTCCTGATTTTGATGAGATCAAGACTTAATTAAATAAAACTTTTGTTTAATAGAGCTGAGGCTATTGACTGACTCATGTCGATGGCTCTGATGCCAGCTGCCAGTCACAGGCATAATTAGAAAATCCTGATGATGGGAATGTTTTGGGGGAAGGTCCTGTCGTTCTGGCAGCTGTACACATTCCCATCCCCGAGCTACAAGCTTCAGCACTACTGGGAAAAGAAGAGAGGGAACACATCTGTGAAGTCCTTCTCCCCAGGATATTTTCTGGAGAACTGGCACAAATGCCGTGACAGGAATAGGACATTTTCAGTTTAAGTTCTTATTTAAGTGACTAATTATTTTTCCCCATTCTTAAAAAACTTGTAATAACAAGAAATAAAGAAATAATAAGAAACTGCGATATGAAGCAATTTCTTGAAAGAATTTGCATTAACAGGAAAGCAATAAACATTAAGAAACAATAATAAGAAATTAACAACTGTAATAATAAGGAACTAATAATTATTTCTTAATAAAGAAATACACCAGCCTGGGCTGAGTAACTCCCTGCAGCCATACAGGCTGGGTAAGCAGACAAGGACCAGGAGTGCTGGAGACAACATGGACACAGGGATGGGCTGGGAGCTGGGATTGTTTGGAAAGAGGAAAGCCAAGGGGGCTCCTGCTGCTGAGAGCACCCTGCAGGAGGGTGGAGAGAAGCTGGGGCCAGGTGTCCTGCTGGTCCCTGGAGGTGACATTCAGTGCCTACTGAAGCTTGGAGGTGCACAGGAAGAGGACAAGCAGTGCTGGACCAAGCTGGGATAGGCAAAATGCAAATTAGATATGAAGAAGAAAACCAGTTGTGATGGTGGTCAAACACTGGATGCAGAGAGGCTGTGGGATGTGTGTCCTTATGGATCCTCAGCACAAGGCTGGGTGAAAGGCTGAGCACTGCACCTGCTGCAGGGCACTGGCAGGGGCCTCCAAGGTCCCTCCCCACCCACACCCACCTTCAATTCTATGGAGCAATTTCACATCACTCACTGCCATGTGCTTTCCCTTCTTCCCTGTCAATTTGGGCTGAGGGATCATCCCCTCCACTCTGCTCTTGTCAGACCTCACCTGCACACCTGCTTCCAGCTCTGGAGCCCCCAGCCTAGGAAGGATGTGGAGCTACTGGAGCAAGTGCAGAGGAGGCCACAGAGATGCTCTGAGGGCTGGAGCCCCTCTGCTCTGGAGCCAGGCTGGGAGAGCTGGAGGTGCTCACCTGGAGAAGAGAAGGCTCTGGGGAGACCTCAGAACCCCTTCCAGTGCCTAAAGGAGCTCCAGGAGAGCTGGAGAGGGACTGGGGACAAGGGCCTGGAGTGACAGAACAAGGGGGAATGGCTTCCCACTACAGGAGGGCAGGCTTAGATGGGATATTGGGAAGAAATCTTCCCTGTGAGGGTGGTGAGGCCTTGGCACAGGGTACCCAGGGAAGCTGTGGCTGCCCCACCCTGGAAGTGTCCAAGGCCAGGTTGGACAGGGCTTGGAGCAACCTGGGACAGTGGAAGGTGTCCCTGCCCATGGCATGAGATGAGATATGAGATATGAGATGGTCTTTAAGGCCCATCATGATTGTGTGACACACTGCTGTGAAGCTGCCACTGAGGACACACAGGACAGTGGTGAGCACAACCCTGTGCTGGCCACTCGGAGCAGACAGGACCACACTGATGGGAGGAGGGGACAGGGAACAGGGCTGGATGCCTTCCCTCCAAATATTTCCAACTGAGCAGCATGAAGAACACTCCTTCTGGCTTGATTTGAGTCACAGGCCGTGTGAGGATTACTTGGAGGCCTGGCAGGCACAGGCTGCCCAGACAATTATTTTCATGTCCACGGTGTCTGTTTAAGTGACTCACTCACATCTATTTAACCATTCACAGCCAGTGACACGCAGCCACGGGGAGCTGGGGTACCACAACAATGCCGTGCTATGGCCAGCATCACTTCATGCCAGAGTGGCACTGAGGGGGCAGAAGGGTGTTTTAGAGGATGAGTCAAGCTCCCCACAGCCCACAGCCCTCCCAGGATGTCTGCTCCACTCTGAGCACCACGGGAGCAGAGATGTCCTTCCCCACGGCCACGTGTCCCCAGTCTCTGCTGGGAGGGACGAGTCTTTGGTCCAAGGTCGAGCCTGATACCCCTGAGAAACCCCAGGGCCTGCTGTGACCTGCCTGGGAGGGAGCCCAGGCAATGCAGGGAGCAGGCAGGGGTGCAGGCAGGGGCACAAACTCTTTCTCCTCCCTCAGCCCACAGCAAATGAGGTCTCCATGTGACAGGGAGCAGACACAGCCCAGGCTGCTAACACTGCAGGCAGGCAGGAGCAGGCAGAAGCAGAAGGGAGGAACAGGCATGCAGGAAGGAGCAGGTGGGAGAAGGCAAAAGAACAGGCAGGAGAGCAGGCAGGTGTAGCCTTGGTTTCACACCTGAGGTGTTTTAGTTTTTTAAAATTCCTTTCTCAGGCAAGTTTCTGTAGACAGAGGGAATGTTTTTGTAACTGTACCTAAGTTATTCATTCCTTCTCACAGGAGGGACTGCTTGATGTCCCTCTGGTTTGACTAATGTGATTGAAGAGGTTTGCCTTTGTTTCACCAACCAAACTGCTCTGTGTAAAATAGTATATAAGGGGAGATGCATCCCTAAATTAAAATGTCATTTTTTAACCTTCTGATCTCAGAGTCTTGTGTTGTGGTACAGAACAGCATCAGGCAGGTGTTGGCAGCACAGACCTCCACCCCTCACAGGCAGGCAGGTGCAGGCACTGTCACTATAGCTCTCTGCGCATCGTGGTGACAGTGACTTTGCTTACACAGTGCTCAGCCCTTGAGCTGCCTCACTCACTCTTGGCTGGGACTAAGAAACTTCACCTTGGCAACCTGCAAGCTCTCACTGACAATAATCAATCAACATTATCAAGAAAAGTGCAATTCCAAGCTAATTCCCAGCTGAGTTACCTGGCAAGGCTGGAAGGATCTTTTTGGCAAAGGCTTAGCTCTTTCAATAAAAATGGAAGAAGATCCTGAGAACAGTTCCTTGAAGGACTTTTTTTTTTTTTTTTTTTTTTTTTTTTTTTTTTTTTTTAAATATATTTTTTTTTTTTTTTTTTTTTTTTTTTTTTTTTTTAAATAAACCTTTCTTGTTTATCTTGGCCCTTTCATTTACAGAATGTTGGGTATTTTTTAAAGGTGAATGCAAAGAGGAAGCACAGACCTGAAAGCCCCACAAGGATCTGGTCTCTGAGAGCAAATAATAAGGAATCCTTCCTAGGAACTCTTTGGAGTTGGCAGAAACATCCTCCAAAGTGTTTCATGGCCTTAAAGCAATACAAATGAAATCTGTTTTAAAAGCCACTAGTGATGAGATTGGCTGGAAAGGCTGGAAAGGTCCTGCACCTGAGTCAGGGCAATCCCCAGTACCAGCACAGACTGGGGGATGGATGGATGGATGGATGGATGGATGGATGGATGGATGGATGGATGGATGGATGGAGAACAGCTCTGTGGAGAAGGACTTTCCAGCTGAGGTCCCATTTGCCAAAAGACATTTGGGATATCAGTGACCTCTGTGCAGTCCTTGAGTTCCCAAAGGCTGGCATTTATTCTTGGAAACAGAGCTCAGAGTTTCACATTGCAACTTATTGATTCAAGCTGTGCAAAACAAGAACAAAAACATCACATGCTGACTCAACCCTTTCCTCATCTTCTAGAATGTTTTTCAACTCTGCCCAACACAACCATTTGCAGCAGGTATGGCAGAGTGGGGAGCAGGCAGAGGGGGACAGGGGAGAACTGCTCAGCCTCTGCTCCAGGCAGAGCCAGGCCTGTCCCATGCATGCAGGAGCAGCACAAGGAGCTTCAGCTGCCTGCCAACCTGTAGGAACAGGACATGGCAAGGCAATCCACCTGCTTTTGCCAGGAGCAGGGCACAGGAGACAACCAGGGCTGTCAGGAAGGACCAACAGCCCCGGGATTTTAACTTCCAGCATGCCAGGAACAAATCCTGTTCAAGGTGCTGCAAGGAGAGATGCTGCCAGGATTCAAGGTCAGTGCAAAATGTCCAGGCTTTTACACAGCAGCAGAACAGAGGTGATGCACAGAAAATCTTGTGGGATCTCCTGGCATGAAAGGTACACCCCAAAACACCCCTCATTCATCCACCTGGCTGTGTTTTGGGTGATCCAGAACAGATTAAATTGCAGATTTTGACTTTTTACATCATTAAAAAGGAAGCAGGGTGACATTACAGAATCCCAGAATCACAGAGTGGTTTGGGTTGGAAGGCACCTTGAAGATCATTCCCCTGCCATGGGCAGGGACACCTTCAACTAGAGCAGGTTGCTCCAAACGTGTCCAACCAGGTTTTGGACACTTCCAGGGATGGGACATTTAAGTGAGCTCCTATAACACATTCGTAGGTAATTGAAAGCTGGTAATTACCATCAGTGGAATTGCACTGATAAAATACCATTTGATACCAGTGGTGATGGATCCTGTTTCCCAAACTCTGGACTCCCAGCATGATTCCCCCCAGGCTGCCAGGCCAGTCCAGTCACTGGGAAGGACAGAGTCTGAGGGGTTTTCCAGCAATAACTGAGCTGGTAACACCAGAGTGGCCATGAGCATCCTCATGTACCAGCCCCTTTCCATGCTCTTCTTCTGTCTTCCCTATGGCTCTCCTCCAAGCCCTTCCATCCATCCTGTCAGCTCCAGGGCAGCACTGGAGAAACCTGGAGCACCCTGCACTGCCTGCTCCTGTTCTGCCTGGAGCCACACACAGACCCTTGGCAGCTCCAGGATGGACACAGGGCACTTGAGATGCAGAGCAGGGACCAAAGCTGCCCCAGCCCTCCCACAGACACTGAGGGCACAGGAACCAACTAAAGCTCCTCAGCTCTATTTTTACAACACTGACTGCACTAACTGTCTTACCTTCTTTAGTCCTCCCAATCAAATTCCATTTCGAATACTCCATTATTTTACTCAGAAGCAAGGTTGGTTTAATCAGTCAATAATTACCCAGCTCATTCCCTCTCTCTTTAGAATCAATGCTCTTCTACCTCCCAAGCTCCCAGTACCCACGAGGTATGCCAGAAATTATTGGAAATCAACACTAATGGCAAAGGCACCATCTTACTCAGCTCCTGGAAAACTTCCTGATCAATACCTTCAGGCAGCCTCAATCCAGCAGTGCCTATTTTTGGTATCAACTGTTTAGCAACAAACTGATTTACTGCTGGAATGTTGGAATTCAATCAGCATAAGATACATCATGTATTTCCCCAAAAAAGGAGGAGTGTTTCACATATATTTGTGTCCTTTCTGCATTTTTCTCCCGTTTTCCTTTACTAAGGCACCAAAATGATTGAGAGGTTGTGCTCTTCTTTAGGCACCTCAAGAAAACTTCAGCTTGTCCTTCAGGCCACTGCTAGGTGGGTTTTCTGGCTCCCTGTGACTCCCAGCTCCAGTTTCTGTGACACTGGGAGAGGGTGGGAAAATATTCTGCTCCTTACCACGCATGGGAGAACAGAGACAAATGTAAATCCATGGCAAGTGAAACTCCAAGAGTAGGAGGTAAGAAACACTTAGCCATGCAGGAAGGATAACATGCTTTAAATTTATTCTGTGAGCACTTGAAATCAAGGAGCAAGACAGGACCATCCAGATGATTGAGTGTCCCTGGTACTGAGACCTGCCCTCCAAGGGTCCTTCTCCCAGCCTGCCGCAAAGATATTTCCTACTTCATCCAAACAAATCTTTCTTCCAGGCCTGAGGAACACAAACTAGGCTGAATTTGGGATCACAGACAAGCAATTACAATTCTGTAGGGTTTTAACTGGTCTGGAAAACAGAGATGTCTGAAGCAATTAAATAATTGTCCCAAGGTTTAATCACAGGATCATAGACTCACAGAGTGGTTTGGGTTGGAAGTGACCTTCAAAGGTCATCCAGTACAACCCCTGCTGTGGGCAGGGACACCTTCCACCAGACCAGGTTGCTCTGAGCCCCATCCAATGGGGCCTTAAACACTTCCAGGTTGGATGGGGAAACCAGAGCTGCCCTGGGCACCCTGTGCCAGCCCCTCATGGACTGACATTTTTCCCCCATGTCCAACCTTTCACCCTCAGTTCAGCACCATTGTCTTGTGCTGGGACCCCAGAGCTGGAGACAGCTCCAGGGAATCTCAGGAGAGCAGAGCAGAGGGGGAACATCCCCTCCCTCCCCTGCTGCCCACACTGCTGGAGGTGAGCCCAGGAGACACCTGGCTTCCTGTGCTGCCAGTGCCCATGGCTACGTCAGGTCCCACTTGTCACCCACCAGAATCCTCCAGTTCTGCTCTGCATCCATCCACCCATCCATCCAT